>CM046031.1:10648113-11080597 GCA_025215565.1 Flaveria ramosissima | reverse complement strand
CTGGGTCATGATATCGAGATCACTGCTGCTGACATCCAGAGGGTCTAGAGTTTGGAGATGATACTGATCATCCTACCAGATTACATCCACTGACCGTGAGAGGATGCTTTCTGAGGATCAAGTACGCTGGGGACATAAACTCAGGTGTGCTCAACAAGAGCAACCTGTGCCCCCAGTACAAGTACTTAGCCCATGTGATCCTTAAGTGCGTTGCTTCGGAGGGGGTGGGTTCGACGACCTTCAGACCAGATCCAAATGCCTACGTGGCACTGGTGCTGAACCACCCCTTCAGCTTTTCTAGTATGATTTCTCCTATCTGGTGGAGAACTTGGAGGCAAAGGGAAAGGAGGGGTTTGTATGTACCCCAGGTTTTTACAGCTCATCTTCAACGAGAAGCTGCCACATCTGCCCAAAGAGAGTCATGATGCAGTGGCACTGGAGATCATGGATGATACGACTCTGGGTCGGATGAGGGTTTATAGGGGGAAGAAGGTGAAGCCCCAAGTTAAGAGATTGATTGGCCACCTGGCCAACGAGAGATATGTGGCCCAGGCAGACGCAAATGGCGTCATGAGGACAGTGACTCTGATGATGAGAGGCTGCTACTCCCAGAGCATGACTCTGACGATGATGATAGTGGGGACGCTGGGGACGATATGCCTGCTCCACCGAGAGGCACTGTGTCTGATGTTATACCCCCAGTGTCCGCCCCAGCTGGAGATGTTGCTGAGTCAGCTGGATTTCATCAGGATTTTGTTCATGGTGCTGAGGAGGAGGAGGAGTCTGATGAGGAGCCCCTAACGCGAACTGTGGGAAGCAAAGTTGTTCCCACAGAACATGGGCTAGGGTGGTTGGTGAACACCGAGAGACTCCAGAGAGATTGATACTGACCCGAGTTATGCACCGGGTTCAGCAGGCAGGGTTGTAGGGGGAGCATCCACCTCCACAGGGACGAGGAGGAAGAGGATGGCTCAGCCCCATGGTCTGAAGAAGAAGAAGCCGTCGGTTTGACACTCGTTACCACCATAGCCTCTACTTCCACACCGCAGCACCACTACCACCTCCACATGCTATACCATCCACCACCACAGCCACCACATCCACCACAGCTACCACAACCACCACCATACCTACCACCACAGTACAGATTCCATCCACCACCATATCCTTTACACCCACATCACCCCCACCATTTCACCGACCCATCTTTACTACAGCCACCACCACCACCACCTCACACCAGGCAGGACCGTCAGCCCATCCCTCACACACTTATGGATCACCTCTACCTCCTATCAGGGTAGAGGAACAGCTGTCTGCGCTCAACAGGATGGTGATGCGCTTACTAGCTGCAGGATGAGGAGGAAACTAACGGAGATAGGACAGAGGGGAAGGACGATGATGATGAAGCAGAAGGAGGGGATGCAGCTGCATCGGCCTCTGCTTCAGGTCAAGAGAGGAGGTCGAAGAACAGACAGGACCAATCAACCTCCACCTCTGCTCCTCCAAGTGATGAGACTATGATACAGGATAAAAGTAAAGACTAGATGTTTATGTATTTATTTACTTTTGTGTTTGAATCCTGTATTGAAAACAATGTATTGAATGTTTATATTAAGTTAATGCATTTCTGTTTGATTAATTACTAATGATTTATGTGTTGAATGTTTAAATCAAACAGATCCAAATTATCAAAGAGATGAGTTTGATGTTGCTCCCCTTCAACAGGTCAAGACTCAACTAACTATGATTCTTGATCTGCAAGGGATCGTTAGGAGGTCTGTGAGTTATACCCCTGAAGAAGGGGAAATAATTCATGACCTATCAAACGAGCAACTTGCAGAGATTTTCAAACTCAATCCGGATGAAATAGTTAAAGATGCTCCAACATGCGATTCGACTAGTGATGAAGAACTCAACGATGTTGATGAAGTCGAGATCGAAGATATCACCGCAGAGGAGTACCCTCAGTACGCTGACAATGAGGGAAATGTGGTCCCCAATTTGGGTGAATCCCTCGTCAGTGATACTTTTGAGGTGTTGAACAAGATGGAGCAAGAAACAGAGAAAGCAGAAGGAACAGCCCAAGCCTCAAATGATGATGTTGATATTCGAAAGGCTGAGTGGGCTGCATGTTTTGAAGAAGTTAGAGCCCAACGTGCTGCACCAAAGAAGGATGCCTACACCAAACTCTACAGAGTCAAGAAACATCACAAGGTGTCTGGCAGAATTATAGCATGGGCGTATTTTGATGATCTTAATGTTTATGCAGTTAAGAGAGAACAGGGCATAGAGTACTTCAGATTCCCACATGATCTGAAGACTCTACCAGGTTTTGAGCTCAACCAGCTGGCTAAGCTAAAGCTTTTGTATGCTGACCCGAGGAAGATGTCAGGCTGGTTCGAGGCTGCCCTTAAGAAGGAGTACCACACCAGATGGGTTAACTTCAGACCCCAACAGCCGACTAGGTACATAAGAAGGTCTGAGGTTGATGCCATTACTGGCAAGCCCAAGATAGTGTTGAAGTGGAGTCCTCCGCGCACAATGTCGAGAATCCCACTCAGGGAAATGCCACAGGACTTCACTCCACACTTTAAGTGGTGGTACTATAATTGGAGAACAGCTGAAGCGGTCATAGTCCTAAGCAAAGAGGGACAAATGGATACGATCAGGGTATTCGACCCGATGTGGCTTACTAACTTGTCGGCAAATGATGCCTATACGCTATACAAGTGGCCACTGTTCTATGACACGCAAGATATTGTACAAGCCCTCCAGTTCCAGAATGTTATACGACTCTGTTTCGCGTTCGAAATTCACGCGGGAGTCACAAAAGAGGAGAAGTACAAGAAATACAAGGAGGTTATGCAGAAGACAAGAGATTAGAGAGATCTAGGTCCAAGGGGAGTTTGTTGATGCATGTATGTCCCTAGATCATGATTTGTAATGTAATAGATCTTGTTTGTCTGACTATGATGTAATATGAATTGATTAATGAAATGATATGGATTGTTTGTGATTTGTAATGTCTAATATTTCATTAATGAGTCGATATTGAATTGATTAAATTGGGTTTATGATTGTTTGAATGGTTACACATCAAGTTATATTAATTAAACATTCAAACTTAACTTAATGAAGTTCTCATGCAAATGGCCTATGCGAATAGACCATACGCATGAATAGCTTCATACGATTGACTCAGTCGCACGACTGAACCAGGAGACTGGATCAGTCGTATGATTGACACATAAGATTGGCTCAGTCGCACGACTGAACACTCAGTCGTGCGGATGAATCAACCGCATGGTTCAATCGCACGACTGAACCATACTTATGGTCCAGTCGCACGAATGAACAACACTAACCTATAAATAGACCCAATTCGTGGAAAAACGAAAGCATTCATACCATTACGACTCCAGACGTACCCTAGCCGTCCAGAAGCCTCCCAAATCGTTCTCCAAGTTCACAGAACACATTAGATCGATTCCTAATCGACTTCTAACGTTAGATTCAATTCTTGATTGATTCTTCGTGTGTTTTCACTGATTGGATCGCCAATCAAATAGGATTCCGCACTATTTGATCTGGTTTACACGCTAATCACTAGGTATTTCATTCAAATACCAGGTCCTAACAGGAAGAAGTGCATCTTCCTGATAGAAGCCTGTGGCACTCAGGTAGTTGATCATCTTGATCCTATCTTCTTCTTTGTCTACCTGAGGTTCTTATGGAGCCACATCTTCTTGTACAGGGCTTTCCTGAACTGGGGAGAGAGTGGGAGCATGCTTGTAGAGTCTTTTCTGTCTCTTCTCCTTTTTGAATTGGAGAAGTAGCCTTGCATCCTCTTTTTCTTTCATCTCTCTTGACACTTTCATGTCAGCCAGTTCATTCAAATCTTCTAAGGGGAGGGAGATGATTTCATCAATATCATAGTTCCTGGTCTGTAAATAAGTAATCCTGACTGCCCTCAACTCATCATCTTGAGTATTTGGTCTGGGGGCAGCCCTGATTGCTGCTTGCATAAAGCTTGAAGACCCAGAGGAACTTTCTCCCCTTAGCTTCCTTTTCCTCTCTCTCTCTTCCTCCTCAATTTCCTCAGGAGTCATAATCCTTTTCCCTTTGTCACCCATAGACCTTTGTGACTCAGGGTGGATAGAGGCTTGGCCTTCATTGCTTGGTGTAGCATCCATGCTCTGGCCAGAGAGAGGCTGAGAAACACCTTCACCAGCAGGTATCTCAGAAGGAGTGTGAACCTCTGCAGCAGTTGTTGATAATGAGACAGTGGTCTCAGGTTCTGCCACTGGGCTTTCAGTCAATGTTTCCCCTATGAAACTAATCTTAGGGTCCACCTCAACATCCAGTTGACCGATGACATTGCCTGATTGCCTATGTCTCCTTCTTAGAGTGAACTCTGCAAGGATCCTGTCTTGGATTCTTTGAGCCAATCTGTCAGCCTGTCTTCAGTTGCTTGGATTGACAAGTGGCATATTGACTAGATCCAATCTTTCATAGAAGTTCAAGCTTTGAAAATCAAATACTTCTTGTTTCCCTTGAACTCTGTGAAGAATAAGGGCTCTTCTGTCAGCATCATACCTCCACCTTATGATGTAGTTTGAAGTTCCTTGTGGTGGAGATGACATAGCCCTTGGTATACCTTCCTCAAAGAGACTCCTGATGATAGAGTCTATAGAGTCCACATTAATATGAACTTGAGGAAGTTGCTGAGAATGCACAACTGCAAGTGAGGATGGTGAGTCCTCTATGTCCATTCTCTGTGAAGAAGTCCCAGGTTCTGTGGCTGCAATAACTTTTTCCCCCCTTTTTGGTAGCATCACCCACTTGCATAGGTGAGCTGGAGGATAGGTCAATCACTTCCACAGGTTCTTGTGTTCCTGATTGAGCTCTCCTTAAAGGTCTCCCAGCTAGTTTTTCCTTAAGATATGAAATCTGAAGTTGCTGATCATTGACCCTGTTTTGTAAGGTAGTCACTTGAGATTCAAGGTGACTAACCTTAGAGACTAAATAGGAGCATTTTTGACAGTTTTTGCACCTTTAGTCTCAAATTCCCCTCTTCTTCATCAAAAGAATCATTGGGGGATGAGATGATTGGACCAAAATCTCTCTCTCACCACCAGCTTGAGGTTCTTGGCTGCTGATTTTCCTCTGCTCACTAGCAATCTCAGTTGAGATGTCAGTGGGCTGAGTTGCCATGGTTGAGGTCTTAATGATGTAATCACTTGCAGAAGTGAGAGCCTCTTCCATATGGACATCCTGAACATGTTCAGAAGTATCCACCTCAGTAACAGGTGACTGATGTGGGCTAGACTAAGGAGAATCAGAGGTACTCATCTCTCTTTGAGTAGGGGAGGAGAAGAGAGACTCATGGTACTCACTGAATCCTAAGTCTTCATCAGTATAGATGGATAGGTTGGGAATGGGTTGATTTAGATCTAAAGGCTGGGGATGGTAACTGTCCCCTGAAGGTTGTTCACTTGAGTGTTGAGACTCAGAGTGAAGGCTTAAGGCTGTTGGGCTTGTGAGCTCATTAGAGTGAGCATGAGGAACCTCATCCTTGATAGTTGAAGAAATGGGAGTGGTTTGCTCCTCAAGGGAAGTGGGAGCTCTAGTGTCCACTTCCTCCTTTAAAGGTGAGTATATGGGGATCTGCACAGACTCAATAGCTTGAGCAGGGGTTCGTTTGGATTTTCTTTGGTAGGTGAGGGTTATTTGTGATCTTTTTAGTGGTAAGGAAAAAGAAGGTGTGGGTTCAACACTAGCTTGTGTTGCTAGGTTGTCACCTTGAGCAATGAGCTCTAACATTTTGGGGACTAGGGCTGTTTCTACCCCTGAGAAGCTTACAGTTGGCTTCTTCATAATTTTAAAGATGCCGGGCTTCATCTGTCCCAATTTAAGAATATTACTTGTTTCCCTCAACTGTGATCCCAGTTCACAGTTAAGAATATGCTGAACATATCTAGGAAACATGTAATACTCTAAGGAGTCCAAGATTGCAAGTAAATTGGTATAAACAAATTAAGAGTACCTGAACTTGACCCCCTGAACCATTCCATGCACTATGAAGGAGAGATCCTCAGGAATCTGGTCCAACCCTCCATGCTTGTTTGACAAGCTGTGGATAACCACATGGAGCAGGTATTTCCACTGGGATGAGACTTCCCTTTCCTGAAGGTCTTTACAGAGAAATCTCGCTCATAGCCCATCTGCTCAAAGAAATGATTAACAGCTTCCTTTGGGAAGGACAACTCACCTTCTTCATCATCCAGCTGCAAATGATGGTTGATGATGACCGGAGTGATGAAGATTGTCCTCCCTTGCACTGTGGCAGACAGTACCTTCTCCCCATCCATAATGACCTCTTGGCAGGTCTTCAAGAATTCAAGCAAATGATCCTCATACAGAGTAGGATCAATGGTCCAGGAGGTGAAGTAGTTGGATAGAGTTAAGAATTGGCAAATCTTTGAGAAACTTGCATCTTTCTCAGAGCTTAACAGAGCAACCTGATTGTGTTGCCTGTGAAGTTGGTGAAATGGAGAAATCTAGGTTGTTTCTGCAGTTAAGGTTGGCCATTTTAGAAGCGTAAGGTTGAAGAAAGGTAGAAAGCAAAGGCGGTTTTGGGAATTAGGTTTGAGGAATAGTGGAATTGAGGAAGATAATGAGGAAGAGGGGGAACCGTTGGGTATTTATGTGAAAAGGAATTTGAACCAAAGTTAATGAAAGAGGATAAACTTTGAAATCCGGAATTCGGTCACACCTCTGAAAAAGTAGTTTACTTTTGCTCAAAAAGTAGTTTTCTTGGAATTCGAAAAGCTTCCGAAGGTAAATTATCTTCGAAAGTTTTAATGAAAAAGCTTCCGAAGCTAAAATGGCTTCGGAAGATTTTCCTGAGAGTCTTGAAAATTTATGCTTCGGAAGAGAAATAAACACTTGAATGCTTTGTATAAGGAACAACAAAGCTTCCGAGAGTTAATTTTGCTTCGGAAGGAAAAAGTCCTTAAAAACAAATAAGTGTCTGAGATAAGAATTTAAGCTTCGGAAGATAGATTTAGACTTCTTCCGAAGGTAAAATTTCTTAGACAGTTATTTATTTTGAAGACATGATTTTCTTCCGAAGATAAAATTTTATCTTCCAAAGGATCAGAAAATTTTCAAGAATCTAAGGAAAGTCTTCAAAAAGAATTTTATATCCAAAGAAAACAAGAGCTTATGGAAGTGATGAACTAGACAACTTAGGACACACATATTTTAAGAAATAATTAAAATTAGTTTTAAGAAAATGATCTATTCAAAGTTAATCATCCCAATAGCTGATATTAGATATTTAAATCTCTGTTCATCAAAAGCTTTTGTAAACAGATCAGCATATTGTTCATCTGTATGAACTTTGACTAGTTTAATTAATCCCTTTTCATAGTTATCTCTTATTAAATGATACCTGATATTGATGTGTTTGGTCCTTGAGTGCTGCACAGGGTTCTCAGTGATAGAGATAGCACTATTGTTGTCTATGTGGATAGGAGTCTCCTTGAAGTTAAATCCATAGTCCAGCATCTGATTTTGAATCCAAAGCACTTGAGCACAACAGCTTGTAGCAGCAATGTATTCGGTCGAATAAAACCCTTCTCCAGTAGTTCCTGTAACTGACTAGACAACTCTTGCATTTCGGATGGCGCTAGTCGATATGGCGTCTTTGCTACCGGTGTAGCTCCAGGAACCAACTCTATACAGAATTCCACCTGTCGTGGAGGAGGCAAACCAGACAAGTCATTTGGAAATACTTCTGGGAAATCCCGTACCACTGGAATATCCACCAGTTTCCTTTCTTCGTCTTCTTTTCAACCACATGAGCCAGAAAAGCGTAGCACTGCTTTCGTAAACTTTGGCGTGCTTTCATGCAGGAAATAAGCTTTAAGTTCTTACCCGGTCGTTCTCCCTGAACCTTGAGTACTTCCCCGTTTGGCATAGGGATTCGTACTACTTTGTCCCGACAGACAATCTCTGCTACGTTTTGCGACAACCAATCCATACCCACAATCACGTCAAAACTTCCTAGCTCAAAGGGTATCAAGTCTATATCAAAGGTATAATCCTCCAGCGTTAACGAGCACTTCCTAATGATCTCATCGGCCTGAACAACTCTACCATTGGCCATTTCTACAGAGTAGCTAGTTTCTAGCCTACTAGGGCTCAAATCAAGCAATTGCACAAACTCAGAAGATATAAAACTATTGTCTGCTCCTCCAAATAATATAGATGCAAAGTGATGATTGAGTAAGTGCGTACCCGTGACAACATTCGGGTCCTGACGAGCATCATTGGCTCCAATGACGAATGCACGTCCCCGAGCTGCATTCCCCTGAGTAGTCGGGCCTTGATTCCCAGCTATAGCCATCACCTGCTGCTGGTTGTTTCCCTATTGACCCGATGCCCGATTCAGCCTGGGGCACATATTTCTGTAATGATCAGGGCTCCCACACTCAAAGCAAGCCCTGGCATTCCCGGCGGGGTTAACCGCGTTGACGGGTGCCACAAGATTCGGCGCAGTTCTACAATCCCTCGCCAAAGGTCCGGGCGCCTACAGTTCGCGCACACCCGACACTGCACCCCTGGGGGATGATGATAGTTGCACCTGTCACATTTGGGGTGCGACCCCACATACTCTCTCTTGGCCTAAGACACGGCCACAAAATTCCTGGTCGTCTTGACCCTCTTCTCAAACTTTCCGACACTCGACCGGCTCGATTCCCCAACATCCTTTCGCTTCTCGGCTCCTCTGCCCAAAACCCCGGTTCTTACCATCTCATCAGTCAAAGCGCCAGCTTTCAGAATTGCGCTTTGGATAGTAGGAGGAGCGGCTGCTGTAACCATCGCTCTAATTTGAGGCGCAAGTCCCCAAATGTACCTTTCAATCCTCTTTGATTTCGGCGTGACCATATGCGGAACCAATCTTGCCAGCTCATGAAAACGATCAGTATAAGCTGCATGCCCTGCCCCCACCATGGCATGATTCCAAAACTCATGCTCCAATTTCTGCATCTCGTTGAGAGGGCAGTATTCCTCGGTGATCAAAGCCTTGAACTCATCCCATGACATCTGCATCGCAGATTCTCTTCCTCGAGCTTGAACCTGGGTGTTCCACCAGGCTAGGGCCATACCCTGTAGTGAACAAGTGGCATACTTGATCCTTTGACTGTCGAGGCACTCGCTAATATCAATCACTGCCTCCATCTTTTCTAGCCACCTGGTTAGGGCTATCGCTCCACCTTTCCCATCGAATTCCCTTGGTTTGCAAGCCACAAACTCCTTGTATGAACATCCCCGACGAGCATTAACAACCCCAGTCTCAATACCGGCAGTACCCCCATTTCCGGTCTCCTGGTTGCTTTCGTTTCCGGTCGGGTTTCCGTTTCCCGTCTCAGTTTCGATCCCACCATGGGCTCTTTCTCCGTTGTCTCCGTCATCGTTGCCACCATCCCCGTGAGGGTGGTGTTGCTGGAGTGCGTCGCTCACTTGGGCCACGATAGTAGGAATCAGTGCGGCCAACTGCTGAGCGATCAGGGCTGCCATGTCGGCTTTCCCTGTTCCTTGACTGTTATTGGCAGGAGCATCATTTGTTCTTGGCGCTCTGCCTCTGCCTCTGCCTCTGCCCCTTGGGGCTTCACTCCCGCCACTATTGCTACGGGTAACTCTTCGAGGCGGCATGTTCTAATCATAGAAAAGTAAATACATAAGCTTAAATCAATTGAAAGTGTATATCCATAACACTCATCAAGTCCATTATTCCCAAGTTAATATCACACTTATTGTCATCACACATCGCATGCAATTCGTGCAGTTCTCACACCATGAATTGATAATGTTTCAATGATAATCCATCACAACAGTTGTAAGTCCATGTATACAATCCCGTTTAGTCTAGCGGAGGTTGTCTATTTCCTTCTCTTTCGAGGTTTCAGAATATCACTCTCTCAGGGTTAATCTCAATGTCCAAAGGTCAAGCGCATAGCATGATCTATGAAGATCTCTTCGAGTTTGATACCCGGATTTTGATAAACCAACTCGGCGCGCAGAGGGAACGGAAGATTCAATAGAAGCATCCCATAAAAGAGTGAGAACAAGGTCTCTCTCATAGGGCGGAAAGATCACATAACAGATAAATGAACAAATCAAGCAGCAAGGAACACATACACGAGATATAATATGCATACAGATTCCTAGCATGCAAATCTACATGAAGGTTCCTAGGTTATAGTCTAGGTCAAGCGTATTGCCTAATTCTCTATAACCAATGGCTCTGATACCAATCTGTCACACCCCCGCTAAAAGCGGAAACACGGGGATGTAACGAGACCGGGATCGTCATAACACATGGTAAGCGATAGAGATGCAATATAATAAATGATGACAAGCGTGTCATGACGACACCCGACAACAAGGGGACTTGTGTCGTGTTTAGTCAATGTTCACGACAACATAGCCATAAGCATAACATGATAATGATACACGTAATCACATAAAGATGAAATTGTAAATGTAAATTCCCACAACCCGGGAACAAGTTTCAAAAGATTGTAATTGTTTACACATATCAACATTGTTCAAAAAGATTGTTTATCCAAAATATGTTAAGTCCCAAAAATGCATCCTAGGGTCTCCGCTAAGGCAGCGCACACCTAGATTCCTGGACTTGCATGATCACCTGAAAAGATATGCTTAAAACGGTTAACATAACTGTTGGTGAGCTTGCAGGTTTAAGTAACAAAAATGTAAGCGATGCTGTATAAGTAAGCGTAATGGAATACCGTGAATACAGTTATATACACACGTAAAATCACATGACATGAGCTTTGCAACCAAACCTAGCGACGTACACAAAGAAATTGTCGGCATATATTCACCCAAGGGCCCGTTCCTGGGGCCACTGATGGTACCAACTAGGATACCATCGAACAAGGGTGGGGGTGTCAACCCAGTAGTACTACCAATACCTAACCGTCGGTTCCCACACTGAAATTAAATAGTTGCAAAGATAGAACCACACAGCAGACCCAAGCATGTATCAAATAGTACTTGCAACACAGTATCACGTTGATTCCTTGTATGTAAAATGTAAGTAAGTTGTACAGCATTGAAAATGAGTAAGCATACTTTTCCCCCAATTTGTAAACGATTGAAATATTGTATAAGCGTAAAAAGGGGCCACGAAACTCACTTGTTAAGTGGTAAGTTTGTATGATCAATGTAATCCAAATGTTGAATGCAATGAACAGTCAAACGCCTATTGACAGTTATTGTAAGCATTAATGATATGATATAAGCGCGTAATATCGATAGGTCGGTTCGGGTCATATCGGCTGGGTCACGTGTAGCACACACAAACAGACACACATACTAGATCTTATGTAGATCCAAGTACAAGACATTGTCGCCATTGATGATGATGTTTAAGTAAAAGTCTCATTGTTATTGGAGAAGTATTGAATATGTGTCGATAGTTATAAGTCGGTTGATGGTTGTAAAGCATCAGTTTATTTTGTTTAAAATAGTATTTGTGCCCTTTTTAGCGTTGACTTTAATCTTTGTGGCCGAACAATGGCTATTGTGTTAATGTTACCTCAACATCACACGTCATACTCACACCACGTACAAAGGAAATCAAACACAACAATTACAATCGCACAACAAGACCAGACGCACGACTCAACCTCCATACGCACGAATCAACCCTCAATCGTACGAATCAGCTTCATTCGTACGATTGAGCCTTCATTCGTATGACTGGCATTCAGTCGTACCACACAACACCCAATCGCACGAATCAACCTCCATACGCACGAATCAACCTTCAATCGTGCGAATTAGCTACTTTCGTACGATTGAACCTTCATTCGTGCGATTGGACTCCAGTCGTGCGAATCACGCACAATCGCATACACTCAGTCGGTCACCTGACTCAATCGCACACAATCATTCATACGCATGACTCAATCGCATACATTCATTCGCACACATGACTCAATCGCATACAAACACACAGTCGCACGACTCAGTCGCACGACATGCCTAGTCGCACAACTCAGTCGCACGATTGACTCAGACGCATGGTTCAGTCGCACGACCCACTCAGTCGCACGGCTCAATCGCATGACAGACCCAGTCGCCTGAACTGCAGAATCGCGACTGTGGTCGGGCTGAGCAGCCCCCGAGCTGCTCTAAACGTGGGTTTTACACCACAAGGACTTCCAGAAACACTCAACAAATATACACAAACATGAAACACAAGCAGAAAGACCTCACACGCACCCATACGACCTTGTGTGTTCGGGTTGAACCCGAACACCCGAAACCCTAGTTTTGGACAGCCGTGAAAAGGCAAGAAAATGGACAACCAAAGTCGTCTACCTGCTAGAAATGAGTAGATGAGGCTGTAGATGAAGTCTAGACGACGAAAACGAGACCACACGGGTAAGATTTGGTGCTAGAATGAAGAAGATGTGTGTGTAGAGAGTGAAGAGATGAAGAAGATGGTGAAAATGGGTGTTTAGGGCTGGTATGGGGTATATATACCCAGCCCAAGTTTGCAAAATTACAAGTTTAGTCCCTGCACTTAATCCCCGAGTTTTTCCAAATTTGGTTCGGTTGAAAAACGTCTTTATTAGATGTTTTATATTAATAGCAAAAGTGCATTTAATGATATTATGACTTAAGAAATGGTTATGTTAATGACGTTTTATATATATATAAAAATGATATATTTGACGGTTTCGAAAATGAAAGTTTTAAAAGTTTTTAAGGTTATCATATGATCATGACGAATACACACGCACAACGATGATAATGCACACATGATATCCACATAAAGAGTCAAATAAGGATGAGGAATGATCGATCAAAGAATAGATAACGGACAATCACGTTAATTGACGGACCTTAAGGTGATGGATGTCACAAGTTTGGAGAGCAGTCATTGTCTTTTGATCTATATCAATCTTCTTTCAGTCTTCCTCAGAATAGTCACCCATTTCCTTTGGAATCATCCCATCTCCAGTAGTGGCTGAAGAGGTGCTTGGGATGTGAGATTCTGGGACAACAGATTGCCACATCCTGCTATCTTGAGACTTGATAAAGCTTTTCATTTCTTGGCACCAAGTATCAAAGTCATCAAGAGTGATCAGTGGAGATTTAGTTATGGTACCGGTTTCCATGTCAGCCTTAGTAAGAGCTGCCATTTGAGCTAGTAAGTGTTTTGTGAAACTAAAGGGATTTAAGATGGTAAGATCTTACTATGAAAGAGTGAAATGATGGAAATATTTTTGTTTATTTATTTTTTTATCTTATATAATTTTTCGTTTTACAAGGCTCAAAAGACTTAACACTTAGCAGATCAAATAGGGAACCGGCTAAATGAAACAAAGAACTTGTAAAGAACATAAGTAGAACACAAGTAATTGGTTTTCAAGAATGATGTATATTGTTCTCAACTGTTTTACAAATATTACAAGGGTTAGTCCTAAGGACTGGTACATGAGATACTTTATACCACATTCTACAACCAGTTATACTTTGAAGGCCAGCTATAACACTAATCTAGACAACAAGATCAATGTAAAGTCAAAAGGAAAATTGCCTTTGACTAGTGACTATGACATGCCATAGCTCACATCCTTAAAAAGGATAAAATACAAAGTTAAAAGTTATAGACTCTATGACCTTAATCTATAGTTGATAAAAGCATGAAGATATCACCAACTTGTATAAGTTGGTGAGTCTTCAAAGATGGCAGCAGAAAGTTTTTCAACCTTTGTCAAAAGCATGTTAGAGAAAGCATGTATGCTCTGTCTTTGGAACAAATCAGTCTCTTGGATCGATATTGATGCCTCGTTAAAACCTTACCACGAAAATACAGTGGAACAAAACTTAACTAAAAAAGCATAATACATCGTGTATAATACCCCCTCCCCTTAATTTAACATGTATGCCTCAATATTTAAACTTTTCATCTTTGAACATGAAATCCTAAAGTGATCTATACATCATATATTTATACAAGAACATGAAATCCCAAAGACTATGAATACTGGACCAAGCCTAAAATAGTCTACATTTGTAACATCTACATCAGTGTCTTTATTCGCTTTATAGATACATACATTTTAAAAACATTTTGAATATTTCACGTAACAAGAAAAAAAATATTTGAATAGAATATATAAGCGTTTATAAACAATTTCTAATAAAAATATAAAAACCAAAAAATGTTATAGAAAATGTTTCTTAAAATATCAATTACCATTAAAAAGAATACTAACGGTATATATTGAGTCGTTTACACCCCTAGTTACACTAGTTAAATGTTTGAGTAAATTACCATTTGCATCCCTGATGTTTTATCATTTTAACCACTTGTATCCTTGTAGTTTCAAAGTCTTGATTTTCCCCCTAACGTTTGATTTTTGTCCCCGTTTGAATCCAATGACCAACTCCGTCAAATTGTTCAGTTAACTTTTTGTGGATTTACTAAATTGCCCTTAAGAATAAAAAATTAAAAAAAATATGGGACCACCCATATCATCATCTTCTTCTCTTACCCCCAAACACCACCACCATAAATAACACCACCACGCATCACCATCACAACCTCCCCCTCACCACCACCGTACGCGAATACCCCTCAAAGAGTCTTCGATGCAGTCTTGTTTAACAACGAAATCGATATGCTCAAGATCAGATGGAAAGAACTCTACCCTTACATCACTCAATTCGGTCTGCTTGAATCGAATTCAGCATTCACAAGCATACCAAAGCCCAATTTTATTGCAATCAACCAACAACAATTTGAATTTGTGAAGCCTCTATTGACCTACTCACAATTCCAGACGGATCAAGAAAAAGGAAGAATCCCTTTTACGAAGAGGCGTATCAGCGAGTGGCTGTTGATCGACTCCTGCAAATAGCGGTGGTTGTGGTCGTGGTGGTGAGGGGCGGTTGTGAAGGTGAGGGGTAGTTGTGGTGGTGTGGGTTGACCTGATGGGTTGCTACGATGGTGGTGAGGGGGCTACAGTGGTGGTGAGAGGGCTACAGTGGTGTGCTCTAGCTACGGTGGTGGGTTGCTATGTTGTTGGTGAGCGGCGGCGGTGGTGGTGTGGATTGACCTGATAGGTTGCAACGGTGGTGGTGAGGAGGCTATGGTGGCGGGTTGCGTTTGTGGTGGTGAAGGGGCTACGCTGGTGGTGCCCTAGCTGCGGTTATGGATCGCTATGTTGGTGGTGAGGGGCGGTGATGATGGTGTGGATTGACCTGATAGGTTGCTACGATGGTGGTGAGGAGGCTATGGTGGTAGGTTGCTATGGTGGTGGTGAGGGGCGGTGTTGGTGTTGTGGTTTGACCTGATGGGTTGCTATGGTGGTGGTGAGGGGCAGTGGTGGTGGTGTGGGTTGATCAGATGGTTTGCTACGGTGGTGGTGAGGGGAGGTTGTGGTGGTGATGGGTGGTTGTGGTGTTTTGTGGTGGTGGGTGATGAAAAGATGAGTGTGTGTGTGTGTGTGTGTGTATGTGTGTGTGTGTGAGAGAGAGAGAGAGAGAGAGAGAGAGAGAGAGAGATAAACTGTGTGTGTATGTTGTTTGGGGTTAGAGAAGAAGATGATGTGGGTGGTCCCGCAAATTTTTTTTTTAATATTTTATTCTTAAGGGCAATTTATTCATTTCCACAAATAGTTAACTAAACAATTTAACGGAGTTAGTCATTTGGATTCAAACGGTGAAAAAAATAAAACGTTAGGGGGAAAATCAAGACTTTGAAACTGCAAGGATACAAGTGGTTAAAATGAGAAAACGTTAGGGATGCAAATGGTAATTTACTCTAAATGTTTTATTAAAAAGTAAAGAGTTAAATGTCTGTATATTGTAATTCAGAGTTATTTCTTTTATTGAAAATTAAACTTTTTTTTTAATTTCCAGTGGTTTAATATGAAAGCACATATTGGACATTTAAATTTTTAGACTATCATGTTTTAACGTTTTAGTTTTAAATCTCACCAGTGAAAGAGTATGAGTTGTGTTGCCAGTCGTGTTTCAATGTCTTGTGCTCTGAGATGTTTTGGATACGTCAAGAAAACTCATCTTCGCATGCATGTAATAGGAAAAAAAGAACGTTTTAGATGGAAGTTATAATTTAAAAAAATAAAAACAAAAATGTTTATAAGAGTATATTAAATAAATAAAAAATGTTTATGAAACACAATAAAAAACGTTTCTAATCTAAAAAAAACATTAAAGAAAATCTTAAAAGAATTTATAAAATATTCTATAAAAATTTTAAATAGAAACTTTTTTTTATCCGATAAGTTGAGAGAGAAAAAAAAACTTTTAAAAACATTTATTTTGAAAATATTTTTCAAATCACTCATTTTATTGTATAACTTTTATACACCACCTTAAAAAAAAAACCTACCAGATGAGCCGGTCTACATTGTTGAGCATGGATAGATTGATTTTCGTATGAAAATATTGCGTATACACATATAAATTCTTTTATATATGAATATTACTCACATATTTTATTCCGGAACTAGATATTCTAGTTTTTTTTAATTGATTTGAAAAATACATAGAGCAGTGGGGTTTATATTTCTTTTGATGATTTTTAGTTAAATAAAACAGTAAATTATTCGTTAAAAATATTCTAAATATTCTATGCAGTTTAAAAAATTACATATAAGTGAAATAAAAACAAACTCAAAAAAACAAAAGCAATCGGAGTTCAAAATTTAAATTTATGAATTCAGATACATATTTTTTGATATATCCGGATAATATTTAGGATAATAAACAGAATACTATAAGGATTCATATAAGTCTGATGCAGCCAAAACATCTAAAGTCTCTCTGCATGCATGCACTGAAGTACAGAAATAGAAATGTTTCGGAAGTTTTACACCATGCACTAGAAAATATTCTAAGTGTAAGGTCTTCCGAAGCCAAGACCAACATCTTCCGAAACCAAAACTAAAGTCTTCCGAAGCCAAAGAGTGAAGAAAGATTTCTTACGGAGACTTTTATGAACATGCTTTTATCTGATATAATTTACCATAAACCTGGACAACCTTTCCGCTGCAACTTTGTTCAGTCACCAACTTACATGAGTTGGTGAAAAGGTCCATGCTTTTGGTTACTGTATATTAAGGTCTTGAGTGTGAGTTTTCTACTTTATGTACTTTTATCTTTTTTGTAATATATTAGGATGTGAGCTATGACATGTTATAGTCACTAGTCAAAAGGCAATCTGCCTTTTGACTCTACATTTAATTTTATAGTTGTCTAGTCTTATGTATCCAGCTGGCCTTCAAAGTATGGTCAGCTGTAGGATATAGTATAAAATATCTCAAGTACTTGTAACTTTCTTTCAATGCTTTGTAACATTAAAGAACTTGAGAAACAATATACAACATTCTTGAAAACCATACACTTATGTTGTTTGCTTGTTCTGTCTCACATATTTAATTGTGTTCTTAGCATCTTAATTATAAGTTAACAAGTTCCTTATTTGATCTGTTAAGTGTTCTAAATAACTCTCCTCATTGTGTTGTTGTGTTGTAAGTGCATATCCTTAAACGGTCCTGCACTTTTATGTTAAACACTAGCTTTAGTATATCGTGTATTACAATAGTTGAATAAATAAAATCTTATATATAATAAAAAAATTATTATTTATAAAATGATATGTTAAGATAAAATATGATTGAAATTACATATGAGTGAAAATTATAAGTAATAAAACAATGATATCAACTTTTTAAACTTTTTTTTTGTTAAAAACACTAAACAATTTGTTTCAAAGCACATTGTTTTAAACAATTTTTGTTGTTTTAACTTCCAATTTTAATTATTTTTTATTTATAAATAATTTAGTTTTTTGAACACCAATTTAAAAAATATTTTACATTTTAAAATTCTTTTATGTTTTAAACTTTTTTCTTATTTTACAAACATTTCCTTCTTAAACAACGTTAATAAAAAAAGCTTTTTTAATTTATTAAAAGGCATTTATAGTTTAAAGATAAACTAAATAATATTATTAGTAATTATGATAATTATTAAATAGAGAGAGAAGCAGAAAGTTTTTAATGAAGAGGACTTTGATGTTGCACATATTCCATTTAGTTACTTTTATTTTAGTTATTTTGTTTCAAAACAAACCATTTTAAAAAAAATTCGTTATTATAACTGCCAATTGATTTATAAATACTTTAGTTTCTAAAAACATTAATTTTAAAGTATTCTATGTTTCAAAAGAAAATAATGTTTTAGAAAAATTTCTAGATTTATAAAAGTATTTTTCTTTACAAATAGAGTGCATTGCCGTTTACCTCCCTATGGTTTGTCCACGTTTGCCATTATCATCCAAAATTACTTTTACATTTGCATCCCTAACATATATAATTTGGAGCCATTACATCCAACAAGTTAACACAATTAAAATTAACATGTTAAAGTTATAAACTTATTAAAATACCCATTTAAATATAAACAAAACCCCCCAAATCTGCAGCCCCAATTGACTTCTATGATCTAATCGACTTGAGTGTGAGAAATTGAATAGACAGAGGATATTTCAAGTCATTCGGTTAGACCGATATAATCAACATCTAAGGAAGAAATCGACTTTGGTTTAGTCGACCACTTTGTGGAAGAAATCGAATATGAAGAAGAGATTTTAAGTTTTTAGTTGTAATCAACTTAATCAACAAATTATTTGGTTCTATGCTCATGTAGTTAAAAAACATTAAGAGGTTTGATCTGGGTGTTATTTTTCTAATCTGGGTATAATTATTTGTGTGAAAGATTTTGGTTTGATTACAGGTAAGACACGATTGTGAGTTTGTAGCTTAGGTCGACCCACCGATGTGTCAAAGATCTATCCAAATCATACTCATGCTTTTGAACTTAATCAATGAGCATGAATGGAAGAACAAGAGGCTAAAAGTTATATTAGGTCTTAGTTGGTTTAATATCATTATCTATCTTCTTTGTAACTGAATGATTTGTGTTTGAATGTAATGATTGTTTGATGTTTCAACATTTGATGCAATATAAGGTTTTTGTAATCTAAATTTTCTATTGTTCTAACGTACTTAACAAATCTCTATTGGTCTCAATTATTGGTACAATTGTATGTAAGTACATGGATTCAGTGCATTTGATGCAATGCACTTTAATGTAAATATAGAATGTATTCATGAGTACAGTGAACTTTTGATGCAATGCATTTTAATGCAAATATGGAATGGTAGTCATGAGTACGGTAAACTTTTGATGCAATGCACTTTTGATTCATCGTCACAATGTCATCTTAAGATTTTAACTTCAGCTTTAAGGGTGTTGTTAGTGGGTCTGTTATCATATGTGAACGGTTTTTCATCCAATTTAAAAAAAATAAAAGATAGTGATAGTCTTGTTGATGTAGTGATTCTCCATAAATAAGTACTCCTAACTGATAACAACATGATACATGTGGCTGGTCCCACTTTATTATAATAAAACAACACAGGAAGATAAATCGATACATATACAATCAATCCACCACATGCTTTGTCCTTTTATTATTCTTTCTTTTTGAACGGTAAGTTGTAACGATTCCTATAAGTCTGATGCAGCCAAAACATCCAAAGTCTCTCTGCATGCATGCACTGAAGAACATAAGTAGAAATGCTTCGGAAGTTTACACCTTGCATTAGAAATACTCAAGTGTAAAATCTTCCGAAGCCAAGACCAACTTCTTCCGAAGCCAAAGTGAAGTCTTCCGAACCTTCAAAGACAAAGTCTTCCGAAGCCAAAGAGTGAAGACAGATTTCTTCCGAAGACTTTTAGAGACATGCTTTTATCTGATGTACTTTACCATAAAGTTGGACCACCTTTCCGCTGCAACTCTGTAAAGTCACCAACTTACATGAGTTGGTGAAAAGGTCCTTGCTTTTGCTAACGGTACATTGAGGTATTGAGTTTGTGCTTTTTTTACTTTATGTACTTTTATCTTTTTGTAATATATTAGGATGTGAGCTATGGCATGTCATAGTCACTAGTCAAATGGCAATCTGCCTTTTGACTCTACATTGATTTTGTTGTTGTCTAGTCTTATGTATCCAGTTGGCCTTCAAAGTATGGCCGGTTGTAGGATGTAGTATATGTATCTCAAGTACTTGTATCTTTCTAAGTATGTTTTGTAACATTTGTAATAGAACTTGAGAAGCAATATACAATATTCTTGAAAACCAATTACCTATGTTGTTTATCTTATAATGTCTCATTCTTACTTCTGTTCTTAGCATCTTTCACTAAAAGTTAACCAGTTCCCTATTTGATCTGTTAAGTGTTCTAAGTAACTCTCTTCATTGTGTTGTTGTGTTGTAAGTGCATACCCTTCAACGGTCCTGCATTTGGTATCAGAGCTTTCCAAGCTCTTGATATAAGATCTCACCATCTTAAGATCCCTCACACACAAAATACTTAACAACTCAAATGACAGCTATTACCAAAGCTGATATGGAAACTGGAACTATGACAAAGTCTCTACTGATCACTCTTGAAGACTTTGATACTTGGTGTCAAAGAATGGAAGGCTTCATCAAGTCTCAAGACTCTAGGATGTGGGACTCTGTTGTTGAAGGACCTTACATACCAAGCACCACTTCTGCTACTGGCGGTGGTATGATTCCAAAGGTTGTGGCTGATTACTCTGAAGAAGACAGGAAGAGAATAGAGATTGATCAGAAAGCCATGACAGCCCTTCAAACTTCTCTTCCAAACTCCATCTACAGAGGCTTCAAGAAGTGCAAAACTGCCAAGCAACTATGGGAAGCACTAAAGCTGATGTATGAGGGGTCTACTGAAGCAAAGGAGAACAAGAGGGATCTCCTGAAGGAGCAGTTTGAAAACTTCACCTTCAAGGTAGGTGAAACCATGACTCAACAATACTTCAGGTATGTTGAGATTGTGGATAATCTAATGGATGTTGGAGTAACTCTTGAGAACATGGACATTGTAAGGAAGTTTATGTCCTCTCTTCCTATACAATGGACACATTATTGTGTTGTTATTAAGAGGACTGAACCTTAAGACTCTTACTCTCACAGAGTTGTATGGTATTCTTAGTGGCTACCAGATGGAGATGAACATGCAAAACTCATCTGGTAACTCCAGCAATCAATTGAGTTCAGCCATCCATGTGGTTGAAAGGAAAAGCATTGAACCATAACATCATCTTATATGCTACCCCGACAACTCACAAAAGGGCCCTTTCATCACCTTCCTAGAGACTCCAAGGAAAAGCTACACTCAAGGAAGTCCTTTCCAAGTGACAAGTTCTTCTCATGCTTTTGTCTCTGCTGATGAAACCACAGGCAACTTCTCTTCACCCTTGAAGACCTGGACTTTATCCATCTAGATGACCTGAAGTACATGGAGATAGTTCAGCAGATGGCTTTTCTCACTCAAAGAGCCAAGAAGTTCTACAAGAGGACAGGGAGAAAGCTTCCAAGCAATGCAGCCAGTGGAAAGTTTGGGCTGGATAAAAGCAAAGTAAAGTGTTACAACTGTAACCAGATGGGACACTTTGCAAGGGAGTGTAAGGCACCAAGAACAAATGGTGGCCAAACACAAGCCAAACCAAACTACACTGAGAAAGCCCCCCAGAATGAGAAGTCAAAGCAGCAAGCTGCAGTTGCTGTTGTAGAAGTAGGCTTTGACTGGAGCTTTCAGGTAGAAGATGCATCTCCAAACCAAGCACTCATGGCAGACCACGATGAAGCCAAGGTATTGGAACATCTTTTTACTCCTGAATGCATTGCTAAAGTTAATAGATACAGGTCCTATAACTTAGAAATGAGATCTGATCTTTAGTCCTTAAATATCTTAAAAGCTTATTTTAAGAGAGCTGAAAATGATTATAAACTAAAGATACAGGACTTAGAGAAAACCATCCAACTCTTAAACATAAGCACACAAACTACAGGACTCAGATCAAAGACCTTATTACTAAGTTAACTGAATGCCAGGCTGAGCTTGTGATCAGCAAAGCCAAGGCAGAAAAATGTGTTCTTGAAGAAGAGACCTTCAAGAACATAATATCCACATCTTTGCATGCAAAAGTTGTTATCAAAATAAGCAGGGGACTGGGAACTTGTGAGATAGCTCCTCCCACACAATTTTGTCTGTAAGATCTCCTAGGTGTGGAACTTGTGAAGTGAGCTTCCCCTTATAGACCCTGTGACTGAAGAGGATGAAAAGGGATGGTGGAGAATGGCTCTGAGAAGAGTGAAGAGGAGCATTCTAAGAAGGGTCACCATCCCTCTGAGGAGAATAAAGCTGTTGGGATGACCAAGTCAAGGAGAAAGAACTTGATCAGAAAGGCCAAAAGAAAGTCCAAGAAGGCTCAAGAGATCAAGGCCACCTTCAACTCTGCACAGAAACAAGTCTTCATCTCCGCATGATTTGAAGTGGTGAAGGATGAAGACACCAACTTTAACTCCATCAACAAGAGTTCTGGTTCATGTCCAAATCATCCCATCATCAAGAAGAAGGCTGATCAGTTGTGCACCACTGTTGTATGACCTGAACCATCCAGCTCCAGAGGTAGTTCTATCCCCACAATAATTGCCACAACATCTACAAAGATGAAGATGGAGAAGGAAAGTAATCAAGTTCAGCCTTGTTGCATTACATCACAAAAGCGTTATGAATATGGATGCCATCCAAAATGAGCCGAGTAGCCGCCCCGTACCATCCTCAGCAACCATTACCTGCCAACTGGAAACACATAAAAGTCAGCGTTGCTGAGTGAGTTCTAGTTTTAAAAATAAAACATACTTTACTTTCGTTTAAACCATACTTTACAATCGTTCGTGATCATGCATTATACATACACGTAGATAATATCATTATTATCTTCATCATCGTTCGTTTAGTTCATTTCGTACATTCGTCGTTTAATCTTTACTTTCATTCGGATCAATGCCATGTGCTTCACCCCACCGTCATGCATAAAGCGGGTACGGGCCTGAGGTCTTTCATAGACCCCAAACATTATGCACGAAGCTGACTCCAGTACCTAGGGCAAGCAGCAAGGATCCCATACATATGGTCAATCCCAAGGATTGAACCCCTGTGTGCATCCTCATGGGGTATTTAACCCGCACAAAGTTGAGCCGACACCCCTCATTGGGTGTGAACCTCCATACATTTGCTTAATCACACGGATTAAGCCCCAGTGTGCATCCTCATGGGGTAGCTAACCCGCACAAGGTTGAGCTAACACCCCGCATTGGGTGTGAACCTCCATACATTTGCTTGCAAGCCTTTCTTACTTTCGTTCATTCATTAATTCATTCATTCTTTCATTATGTTCCTCTTTTCATTATCTTCCACTTTACGTTACATAATACTTTTCATTTCATTCATTATAACATTCAACGTAAAGTCAAGGGAAAATAATCATACATAACAAGGAACCTGAATATAAACATACAACATCATCATACAAGGCACCATCATATATACAAAACATACCACATACATATCATCATGCATAAGTGCCAATCATACATCATACATGCCCAACATATCATCTATGACCTCAAAAGTCAATTACATAAACCCCCGGGAATCTCCCAAGTCACAACCTACATTAACCCTTTCCTCTCAAGAATCAGATAATAAACTAAGTTCTTCCGGGTGCATGAGTCCTATGTGGGCGTATGGACACCACTCAGTCGCATGGCCATTCCAGGCGCATGAGGGCACTTAGGCGTATGGACACTATGGGCGAATGGACACTTATGCGTATGGACACTATGGGCGAATGGACACTTATGCGTATGGAGAGCTTCCATACGCATGAACACTTAGGCGTATGGACCCTCAGTCGCATAGCCTTCAGTCGCATGACTTTCAGTCGTGTGACCTTCAGTCGCATGACCATTCGGCCGTATGGCCTTTAGTCGCATAACCTTCAATCGCATGCCTTTCAGGCGCATGAACTTCAGTCGCATGACTCCCATGCGTATGAACCTCAGTCGCATGGCACCCATGCGCATGGACCACAGTCGTATGTCTTTCGGCCGTATGGCCTCCAGTCGCATGCCATTCGGACGCATGGCTCCCAGTCGCATGAGCCCTAGCTGATGCAGAATGTAGTCTTCTTCGAACCTAGTCTGCAATTTTCGGCCTCCAAACCCTCTCAAACCTGTTCTAAGCTCAAATCAACCATCCTAAACCTTAGAAACACCTACCACAACACCATTCAAGCACAACCAAGCCCGAAATCAAACCCCACCCGAAACACACTCATACACACACATATGGGTTCAACACCCAACGGTTCAAAATGATTTTGCTATGTGTTCCAACCCCAAAATCAGTCAAAAACATGTAAAAGAGGGGTCCTAGAACTCACATTAACGGCCTCTACGAGTAAAGCTCCACACAAACCCGCTAAACCTCGACTTTTGCACCTTGAATCCTTCAAAAACCCTAGCTTTGCTCTTTCTCCCTTTCTCCCTCTCTAGAATCGAATGGATGGGTATAGAAAGGGGAATGGGAAGCCAAGCCCCCCTTTTTAATCCCGCTCTCCCAAAATCTTTCCCCTTTTGGCAAGATTGGTCCCTCAACTCGGACTTTATTTCTTTTCTTTCTTCTTCTTCTTTCTTTGACTTTAACCAGGCGTTACAAGTCCACCCCCCTTATATAGGTTTCGTCCCCGAAACCTGTTATTCCTCAAACAATTATGGGTAATGTTGTCTCATCTCTTCTTCAGTCTCCCACGTAGACTCCGATCCCTTCCTGTGCTTCCACTGTATGCGCACGAGAGGAACCACTTTATTCCTCAACCTCTTCTCTTTACGATCGATGATCGCCACTGGTTGTTCCACATAATTGAGCCGTTCATCTACCTCGATATCCTCTAGTGGAACAATCATATTTTCATCTGCTAAACACTTTCTCAGATGCGATACATGAAATGTCGGATGAATTCCACTTAACTCCTCTGGTAATTCTAGTCTATAGGCCACATCTCCTACTCGAGCAATGATTCGGAAAGGCCCTATGTACCTCGGGCTCAACTTGCCCCGCTTTCCGAACTGAATGATACCCTTCCAAGGTGAGACTTTCAACATAACTCTATCACCCACCTTGAACTCAATCGGTCTACGTCGTTTATCAGCATATGACTTCTGTGTGTCTTTGGCCGCCTTCATAAAGGCTTTGATCCTTTCTAGTTTCTTAGTCATAGTCTCGATCACCTCGACGCTCCCTAACTCCTTCTGACCAATGTCACCCTAACAAACAGGAGTTCTACATCTCTTACCGTATAGCATCTCATAAGGAGGCATACCAATACTGGCATGATAACTGTTGTTATATAAGAACTCGGCTAATGGTAAGTGGTCATCCCAACTTCCTCCAAAATCAATGACGCATGCCCGAAGCATATCCTCCAGCGTCTGAATCGTCCTTTCTGACTGACCATTCGTCTGGGGATGGTAAGTTGTGCTAATATGTAACCTCGTCCCCATTGCGTCGTGGAATTTCTTCCAAAATATAGATGTAAACCGGGTGTCACGATCAGACACAATAAACACCGGCACACCATGACGAGTTACAACCTCTTTAATGAACAGATCCGCCAACCTCTCAGATGAATATGTTTCGCGAATCAATAGGAAGTGAGCACTTTTTGTCAGATGATCAACAATCACCCATATAGCATCATACCCTCACGCGGAAGCTTCGTAATAAAATCAGTGGTGATATGCTCCCACTTCCACTCCGGTATATCCAAAGGTTGGATCTTCCCATACGGCTTTTGGTGCTCGGTTGTAAACAAGTAAGGCATTTACTCACATACTCCACCACATCACGCTTCATACCCGGCCACCAATAATCTTTCTTCATGTCTTGATACATCTTTGTAGCACCGGGATGAATAGAGTACCGAGTCTTATGAGCTTCATCCATGATCTTCACCCGTAGATCCCCAAAACGAGGAATCCATATCCGCCCAAATCGGGTTCTAACACCGAGTGTGTTTTCACCCAACTCCGCAACCAGACCTCTCATTCTTTCGGAGTTAAGATGATATTCTTTCAATGCTTCATCCTGATACTCCTTAACCCGCTTCATCACATCCGAGGTCATGACCAACTGGTACGTTTTTACCCGAATCGGCTCGAGTCTCTCTTTTTGGCTAAGGGCATCCGCCACCACGTTGGCTTTGCCAGGATGGTAATGGATCTCGCAATCGTAGTCTTTTATGAGCTTCAACCATCTCCTTTGCCTCATGTTCAAATCTTTCTGCACGAAGAAGTACTTCAAGCTCTTGTGGTCCGTGAATATGGTGCACTTTGTCCCATACAGGTAGTGCCTCAAAATCTTCAACGCGAAGACCACGGCTACAAGCTCCAAATCATGAGTAGGATAGTTAACCTCATGAACTTTCAACTGTCAGGATGCATAGGCTATAACCTTTCCTCTCTGCATTAACACACATCCCAACCTCGAGTAAGAAGCATCAGAATAAACCACCAGATCTGCACTTCCATCGGGTAACAACAAAACAGGAGCTTGAGTCAATCTCGCCTTTAACTCCTCAAACGCCTTCTCTTGAGCTTGACCCCATAAAACTTTACCTCCTTCCGCGTCAACTTGGTTAGTGGATAAGCGATCTTAGAGAAGTCTTGAATAAACCTTCGGTAATAGCCCACCAAACCCAAGAAACTACGAATCTCGGATGGCGTCTTTGGAGACTTACATTGCATCACTGCCTCCACCTTTGTCGGGTCGACCATAATTCCCTCGGGATTCACCACGTGACCCAAGAATTGAACCTCACGCAACCCGAATGCGCACTTGAAGAATTTAGCATACAACTTCTCCCTTGTCAACGCCTCCAACACCTCTCGACTGTTACCTGCATGCTTAATCTTGCTCTTCGAAAAAATCAGGATATCATCAATAAACACAATCATTGATTTATCCAACATCGGCCGACACACTCAATTCATCAAGTCCATAAAAGCAGCCGGCGCGTTGGTCAAACCAAATGACATAACGAGAAACTCGTAGTGACCATAACGCGTGCGAAAAGCTGTTTTAGGGATATCCTGCTCTTTCACCTTCAGCTGATGGTAGCCCGATCAAAGATCTATCCTTGAGAACCAACTGGCACCTTGAAGCTGATCAAACAAATCATCAATTCTCGGTAACGGGTATCGGTTCTTCACTGTCAGCTTATTCAACTCACGGTAGTCGATACACATCCTCATGCTACCGTCTTTCTTCTTCACGAATAAGACCGGAGCACCCCAAGGAGAGATACTCGGTCTAATGAACCCCTTATCAAGCAACTCTTGTAATTGCTCCATCAACTCCTTCATCTTCGTTGGAGCCAACCGATACGGTGCCTTGGCAACATGTTGGGCACCTAGTATCAAATCAATCTGAAACTCGATCTCACGGTCAGGTGGCACTCCTGGTAAGTCTTCGGGAAATACATCTGGAATGTCACACACAACCGGTACATTGGATAGTTGTGGTGTTGGCGTATCCACATCCTTTACATAGGCCAAGTAGGCACTACATCCACGCTTATACACTTTCCCGCCACCACCATTGAAATCACTTTCGGAATCGTAGTGACCCGATCACCATAAACCGTCACCGAACTCCCGTCAGGCGCTGTCAAACAAATCATCTTCTTGCGACACACAATGTTCGCCTCGTAGTCCGCTAACCAATCCATGCCAAGAACTACATCGAAACCACCTAAGATCATCACGAATGGTCTAACAGAAAACTTGTGACCTTCTAATTCCACATCACAACCTTCTATCATCTCAGAAATCCTAGTAGACTTACCTATGGCAGTTTTACATCAAAGGGTGCATCAACTCTCCTACTACTTACAGGCAGTTTAGCACAGAAAGCAACAGAAATAAACTTTTACTAGCACCAGAATTGAATAACACAGAGGCTAAAGTTTGGTTTACTAGAACGTACCTGACACAACATCAGGGTCCGTCCTAGCCTCCTCCTACGTCATCATAAACGCTCTGGCGCTCGCCCTCTGTCCTTCCCCTCCAGCCTTCTTCACTCCCGAACCTTCAGCCCTCGGCTTCTTGCAGTCCCTACTCATATGACCACTTTCCCCACAGTTAAAACATCTGGCCGCACGACAATCTCTTGCTATATGCCCAGGCTTCCCACACTTGAAGCAGATGTTTGATCCCCATTTGCATTCTCCCGAATGCTCCTTCCCGCATTTGCCACACCTCTTCGATCCTGCACCAGGTGTGACCACACGACGGTCATCCACCCGTGCCTTCTTATCGCTCGTCGAGGCACCACCCCGACCAAATATTTTCCCATTCCAATTCCGGTCGCCACCACCCTTCTTGATCACCTCAGTTACCACCACCTCTCGCTCATCATATAATCTACCCGCCAAATCGACCGCCGACCTGAACGTGATGGGTCGGGCACCGATCATGTGTTTGCGAATATCTGCTGGCAAGCCCTGAATATACCTCTTGATCTTTCGCGATAGAGGCGTCACTTGATCCGGCACCAGCCGTGCCATCTCATTAAACTTGGTGGTGTATTGTTGATGTGTCATTGTTCCCGCTTCCAGCTGCAGAAACTCCCTTTCCACCTTATCCATTTCCCTATGAGGACAGAACTCCTCGATCACCAATTTTTTCAACTCAAACCACCTCATTCTCCTAATTTCCCGACTACCCTCGGCTTGGACAATATTGTCCCACCAACATAGAGCCGAGTCCACAAACGAGTGGGCAGCAAACTTCACCTTCTGGTCTTCTCGGCACTCGCTGATATTCAGAACAACTTCCATTTCCCTCACCCATCGGTGAGCAGCGGCAGCAGTGCCATTACCATCAAAAGTAGGGGCTTACACCTTTGAAATGCCACGTAGTTACAGCCTCGTGCCGCCTCCGGCATAGGCTTTTCTTCTTCTTCTTCATCATCAAAGAGAACCATTTCGGTCTCCGGCCCCTCCTGTCCTCCCGCCGACCTGTTCCTCTCTTTCCTTTCTCCTTCCCTTACAGCCTTAATTACTTCAGTCACCACAGACGGTAAGATCGTCTACATGACCTGATGAACCTCTTCTACAACTGCCTCTTTCACTGAGACCCTCAAATTCGCACTCTCATCTCCACCCTCCGGATGAGGGGTCTCGGGTTCTTCAGGAACCACCTTTTCGACTCTAGGTCTTCTCTTTTGGGTCGCGGTTCAGCACCACATCCACCACGACCTCCACCACGCGAAGCTTTAGATGATCTACCGCCGACCATCCTCTAACACACTGAAAGATTCAAACACCAACACGGTCATTCAAGGGAACAACTCATTTTATGTCAAGTATAGTAAGTCCCTAATTACATTGGCCAGTTGTGATTAGCCACTTATTTTACTCTTCATACCCCGAGCATTACATCAGTATCTAAATCTACAAGCAGCACATAAACCACATAACATGCGCAAGTAATACCGGTTAACATTAAAGAAAATACCTGATGGCACGCAGCTACTCATACTGGCATCCCTTCCCTTTCCGTCCCATTTTCAGTTTAAGTTATCGTTTATTTTGAAAATTTACCCGTTTCACTTAAACTTTGGCTCTGGTACCAACTTGTAAGGCCCCGTTCCCGGGACGCTTACAGCTGGCCAATCATTGCACATAAAACATATATTTACATTTACATAAAAAAACATCGTAGCGGAAACATTAAACGACATTCCATTTCATCATAAAAACTTTTGCAAAATAATACATCGTTATCAAATTACAAAATACTTGTTGTATTACATCACAAAAGCGTTAGGAATATGGATGCCATTCAAATGAGCCGAGTAGCCGCCCCGTACCATCCTCAGCAACCAGTACCTGCCAACTGAAAACACATAAAAGTCAGCGTTGCTGAGTGAGTTCTAGTTTTAAAAATAAAACATACTTTACTTTCGTTTAAACTGTACTTTACAATCGTTCGTGATCATGCATTATACATACACATAGATAATGTCATTATTATCTTCATCATCGTTCGTTTCGTTCATTTCGTACATTCATCGTTTAATATTTACTTTCATTCGGATCAATTGCCATGTGCTTCACCCCACCGTCATGCATAAAGCGGGTACTGGGCCTGAGGTCTTTCATAGACCCCGAACATTGTGCACGAAGCTGACTCCAGTACCTAGGGCAAGCGGCAAGGATCCCATATATATGGTCAATCCCAAGGATTGAACCCCGTGTGCATTCTCATGGGGTATTGAACCCGCACAAGTTGATTGTTTGGGTGTGAACCTCCATACATTTGCTTAATCACACGGATTAAGCCCTAGTGTGCATCCTCATGGGGTAGCTAACCCGCACACGGTTGAGCTAACACCTCGCATTGGATGTGAACCTCCATACATTTGCTTGCAAGTCTTTCTTACTTTCGTTCATTCATTAATGCATGCATTCTTTCATTATTTTCCTCTTTTCATTATCTTCCACTTTACGTTACATAATACTTTTCATTTCATTCATTAACATTCAAGGTAAAGCCACGGGAAAATAATCATACATAACAAGGAACATGAATTTTAAACATACAACATCATCATACAAGCACCATCATACATACATAACATACCACATACATACCATCATGCATAAGCGCCAATCATACATCATACATGCCTAACATATCATCTAAGACCTCGAAAGTCACTTACATAAACCCCCGGGAATCTCCCAAGTCACAGCCTACATCACCCTTTCCTCCCGAGAATCAGATATAAACTAAGTTCATCCGGGTGCATGAGCCCTATTTGGGCGTATGCACACCACTCAGTCGCATGGCCATTCCAGGCGCATGAGGACACTTAGGCGTATGGACACTAGGGCGAGTGGCACTTATGCATATGGACACTATGGGCGAATGGACACTTATGCGTATGGAGAGCTTCCATAAGCATGAACACTTAGGCGTATGGACCTTCAGTCGCATACCTTCAGTCGCATGACTTTCAGTCGTGTGACCTTCAGTCGCATGACCATTCGGTCGTATGGCCTTCAGTCGTATAACCTTCAATCGCATGCCTTTCAAGTGCATGAACTTCAGTCGCATGACTCCCATGCATATGAACCTCGGTCGCATGGCACCCATGCGCATGGACCTCAGTCGCATGCCTTTCGGCGTAGGCCTCTGGTCGCATGCCATTCGAACGCATGGCTCCACGTCCATGAGCCCTAGCTGATGCATAATGCAGTCTTCTTCGAACTAATCTGTAATTTCGGCCTCCAAACCCTCTCAAACCTATTCTAAGCTCAAATCATGATTCTGAACTTAGAATATGTATTGAGAACCTTGGAGGGCCGAAAATTACAGATTAACTTCGAAGAGACTGCATTATGCATCAGCTAGGGTTCATGCACCTGGACTCCATGCGTCGAATGGCTGCGACCAGAGGCCTACGGCCGAAGGCATGCGACTGAGGTCCTGCGCATGGTGCCATGCGACCGAGTTCCATATGCATGGGAGTCATGCGATTGAAGTTCATGCACTTGAAAGCCTGCCTTCACACAAACCCACTAAACCTCGACTTTTGCACCTTGAATCCTTCAAAAACCCTAGCTTTGCTCTTTCTCCTTTTCTCCCTCTCTAGAACCGAATGGATGGGTATGAAAAGGGGGAATGGGCAGCCAAGCACCCCCTTTTGTACCCGCTCTCTCAAAATCTTTCCCCTTTTAGCAAGATTGATCCCTCAACTCGGACTTTATTTCTTTTCTTTCTTCTTATTCTTTCTTTGACTTTAAAGAAAATAACCTGGTGTTACAATGGTGTTGCGGAGAGGAGAAACAGGACACTAATTTAAGCTGCATGAACTATGTTGTCTGACTCTAAACTGCCCATCACCTTCTGGGCAAAGGCAATGAACACTGCTTGCTGTGTGCAAAACAGAGTTTTAGTAGTTAAGACACATGGTAAGACTCCTTACGAACTTTGGCACAAGAGAAAACCTTTTATTGGTTTTCTCAGGTCATTTGGATGTCCTTGTACCATCTTGAATACCAAAGATCAAATTTCCAAGTTTGCTGAGAAATCAGATGATGGACACTTCATTGGATACTCTTCTCAAGCTAAAGCTTATAGAGTATACAATCTCAGAATTAGAGTAGTTGAGGAGTCAGCAAATGTGTTGGATCTAGAAAGACTGGTGCAACCAAAACCAAATCACTTAGAATATTTTGGTACAACTAATAAAGGACTTCCGAAGCTAAGTGTGGAACTTCCGAAGGAAAAAGGAGCTCTTCCGAAGACAAAGTGTAAAACTAACTTCCAAAGGAAAACTCCAACTTCCGAAGACAAAGAACTTACTTCCAAAGATCAAGACATAGAATGATAGATCAGAAGTCAACTTCCGAAGTATAGAAGTCCTCAAGCCTCGAAAGTATAGAAGCCTCTTCCGAAGTATAAGTGGCTTTGGAAGAACTTGTTCTTCCGAAGCCAACTTACCTTTGGAAGACACTACTATTATCCAGTGGACATAAGTATGGTCTTCCTGACACTCCGCTGCAGACCTCTGAGATACTGCATGGCGTTTTCTCAAAAGCCATGTAGTTGACCATACTTTATTCCACTGTTTACCTTTATAAGTTAGTACAGTTTCCATCATTAGTTGGTTAACAAAGGTAAGTCATGGACATGTCATGACTACCATATCTTAGATAATACTTTATCTAAGATACCTTAACTTTAGCATTGTAGTATATGCTTTAGTCTTAGGTTTCCAGCTAGTATCAAAGTATATCTGGCTGTAGGATCTAGTATATATAGTTTCTCATTGTAACTCATGTTCTATGCTTATAAGAGTTTTGTAATACTTTGAGTTGAGAAGTAATATATACAAGTGCCTTGGAAATTATTTTTGTGCGTTCTTTGTTACTTATTATATTATTATCAACTCTTATAAAAGACTCTACTTCATCTGATTTGAGTGTTATTTAAGTGAGTTTGAGAGAAATCCAAGTGTTTAACTGACAAACCCGATCCTGCAATTGGTATCAGAGCTTTTTAGGCTCTTGATTGTGAGATTACCATCCTAATTAACCTGTTTTTCACTCCTCCATATACCACACTCAAAATGGCCCTCAACAAATCTAGTAGAGATGGGGACGATTACCAAAGCACCCATCATCACCCCTGAAAACTTCAGGTCATGGAGCAGACGAATGGAAGGCTTCATCAGGTATCAAGACATAAAGATATGGCAATCTATGTCAATGGCCCGTATAAGCCAAAGGTAGCTGGTGGAAATGGTGCCATTATTGAGAAAGCTGTTGAAGATTATTCTGATGAGGACCGAGAAGAAGCTGGAATTGATAGCAATGCTATGATGTTCTCATGACTGCAATTCCCAACTCCATCATGGTGGGGTTTGAAAACTGCATGTAATCCAAAGAACTGTTTGATGCGCTTGCTCAAATGTATTCAAGCTCAAATGACTCCAAGAAGGACTCACTGAAGCAGCATTTCGAGAACTTCACCTACGTTGTTGGAGAGACACTTAGCCAGCAATACTTCAGGGAATGCAAGGCTCCCAAATCTAATCCGGGAACCCCACAGGCCTCTACATATCCCTCTACACCAAAGCCCACCGGAAAGTCAACAGAAATAGCTACAATGGCTCAAGAAGTTTATTGGAGCTTTATGGTACAGGATGTGACTCATGCTCAAGCACTCATGGCCTGAACAGATGAAAATAAGGTATATTAACATCTCTGTACTCCTGCCTGTATTGCTAAGGTTAAATTGTATCAGGACTACAATATGGAGATTAAATCCGATATTGAGTCTTTAAATGTTTTAAAATCTGATTTTAAAAGGGCTGAATCTGACTATTAAAGAAAATTTGAGGAGTTAGAGAAATTGTGTCCCTATTAAAACACGAACACGAACACACAACTATAAGACTCAAATAAAGGATTTAATATCCAAATGCTGAGGCTCAAGCCCAAATTGTCATAGCTGAGGCTCAAGCCAGGAAGTTATCTATTTTCGAGCAAACTTCCAAGCCATTCTTGCATCATCCTCTACTCAAAACTTTGTTACCAAAACAAAGGTGGGTTGGGAAACCAATGAAATTGCTCCCACCACACTCTATGAGTCTATAAGACACCAAGGTGTGGTACTGAAGAGCAAGAGGTTCCATCTGCTGACCCACCTTATCGTGAGTCAAAGAATGATGCAACCAAGATTGGGGGGGGGGAAGAGAACATCACAGGGAAGGAACCATGTAAGATACCCTCTCCTATCAATGATGATCAACCCCTGACCACCAAATCCAGAAGAAGCAAAGCTAAGGAGCCAGAAAAACTACCAAGAAAGTGGTGAGTATACACCTGAAGATAGACCCCAAGCAAAAAGGGTGTATTCATCTCAGCTGTATTCAGGTGTGTTGGAACCTCTGATTCAGGAAAGGGGTGTAGTACTAGCATTCCTGTCCTACCAAAGGATCAGAAGTTAAAGGGAAAGGTTGCTGATGAACAGAAAAAGAACAAGAAATAGCAATCCTCAAATTCCCCAAAGATTAACATTACATGCATAATGTGTGGTTGCACCAAACCACATGGCCAAAGATTGTACTACAACCTGCTAGCACACATTATGCAAATAATGTTAAAAAGAAGGAGTCAGGAAGGTTTCTCATTTGGACCATATCAAATGGTCCAAGTGATGAAAAAGGGAAAGCTTGTTTCGAAGCAAGGCGCTTTGGAAGAAGGTCCTTCTTTCGAAAGAAAAAGGCTACGGAAGCTAAAGATCAAGACTCAAAAGAATAAAAGAGTCCCCTTGAGACCATCCCAGAAGAAGACTGCTTCGGAAAGAAAAGTGGTGAAGGCTTCTTTCGAAAAGAAAGAAGCTTCGGAAGAATGCCAAGCTCCAAAAGCTTCAACAAGCTCATCTCTATGATCAACCAAGGGATGGAATGGAAGATCAAGGAAGATGCTATAAGCCCAAACCTCTTCTTCAAAGACATCCATTGAACCCCCATGCATAAATTTTGGTTCAATTATGTCACTATCATTGAAAGAACCCAAGACCAACAAGGCTTGGGTTTCAATCAAAACTAATCATCTCATCTTATGGCAGGGACATTCATATGACAAGAAAACAATGTTTGGATTGTGGATAGTGGATGCTCCAGGCACATGATAGGGAACATATCTTTCCTTCAAAAATTTCAACATTATGATGGAGGTCCTGTCCAGTTTGGAGGTGAGGCCGGAGGATATATTTCTGGCAGAGGAAGTATATCCAACGAAAAATTAAAAGTTGACAAAGTTAACTTTGTCAACACAGCTAAACACAATCTGTTAAGTTTCTTAGTTTTGTGATCAAAAGCATCAAATGCTCTTCACAGAACATGAGTGCATAATCCTCAAACCCGGGATGACAATTCCTCAGGAATTGGTGCTTCTTAGATCTCCCAGGAAAGGGGATATGTACAAGCTGGATATGAGCAATGCTTCCCCAATGGGAGAAGTATCATGCTTTCTTTTCAAAGCTGATGGTGATGAGTCAACACTATGGCATAAACGAATGTGTCATGTAAATTTAAGACAATGAATAAATTGGCTAAAAAATAACTTGGTACATGGTTTGCCTAAAAAGGAATTTTTCTGCAAAGATAACTGTGTTGCATGCCTGAAAGGGAAGCAACACAGGGCATCTCATAAATCCAAAGTTGTTAACTCCATCACCACTCCATTACACTTATTGCACATGGATCTATTTGGTCCCACAAGTATAATGAGCATTGGAAGGAAATCATATTGCCTTGTGATTGTTGATGATTTTACTAGATTTACATGAGTATTCTTTTTAAGAACCAAAGATGAAACTGTGAAACTTTGAAATCTTTTATTCTTAAAATAGAAAATCAAATTGATCACAAGGTTAAAATAATTAAAAGTGATCAAGGGACTGAGTTTAAGAACCACGTTCTTGACTCCTTCTGTAACTCAAAAGGGATTGCCAGACAATATAGTGCTCCTAGAACTCCTCAACAAAATGGTGTTGCTGAGAGGAGGAATAGGACACTTATCAAGGCTGCTCGGACTATGTTAGCTATTCAAAGCTACCTCTAACATTCTGGGCAGAGGCAGTCAGCACTGCATGCTATGTGCAAAACAGGGTCCTTGTAGCAAAGCCACATGGAAAAACCCCTTATGAGCTATGGAACAAGAGGCCACCATTCATTGGCTTTCTAAGGTCCTTTGGCAGAAGGTGTACCATACTTAACACAAAAGACAATTGGCAAAATTTTGCTGAAAAGTCGGATGATGCCATCTTTGTTGGATATTACCCTAACTCTAAAGCTTATAGAGTTTATAACATTAAAAATCAACAATTTGAGGAATCTTTCAATATTGTAGTTAATGAGCACACTCCTTGTGTTAGGGGAAATGGTCCTGATCATATATTTGATTTAGAATTGTTTCCAAACTATTCTAAACCATCTTATGAGAATGTTTCAGCTGGAACAGGTGCTCAAAGTGACTTTGATGATGATCAACTGTTTGAGCTTCCCAGACCTATTCCAAGTTCTCCAAGAGTTGCAGCAAATCAAGTTCCCACTATTGGCAGATCTGATAGTATAACCATCTCAAGAGATAGTGGAGCTTCAACAAGCGGTTCACCTGTTGACTCTCAAACCTCTTCAGGTGACCCTGCACAACACCAAGCTGATGAAAGCAACATCTTGAAGGAACAGGCAACTGTTGATGCTGCTTCACAGCAAACAAATGATGATGTTTCTCTTTCATTCAATCAGTCCTCATTGAATGAGTTTGAAACAGCAGCTGGACCAAGTGTTCAAGCTCCTAAGCAAAATATGTCCAATTTGGATTTATCTTTGCAACTAGAGGTGATTCCTAGACTTAGGATTCACAACACTCATCCAGCTGAGAACATCATAGGGGAAGTCTCTGAAGGCGTGAGAACAAGAGGACAAACTCACAATGGGAATGTCTGCTTGTACTCATGCTTTTTATCCCAAATGGAACCCAAGAAGGTGGAAGATGTCTTGAAAGATAGTAGCTGGGTTGAATCAATGCAAGAGGAGCTACTTCAATTCAAAATACAAAAGGTTTGGAACCTATGTCCGTTACCATCTGGTCAAGTACCTATAGGCACTAAATGGGTTTTCAGAAACAAGAGAGATGATAGAGGCTTGATTATCAAGAACAAGGCAAGACTAGTGGTTCAAGGATACACTCAAGAGGAGGGAATCGATTATACTGATGTCTTTGCACCTGTTGCAAGACTTGAGGCAGTTAGAATCTTCCTTGCTTATGCTGCATCCAAGAATTTCACTATCTACCAGCTTGATGTCAAGTGTGCCTTTCTATATGAGGATATAGATATATGTATGCCAACCTCCGAGATTTGAAGATCCACAGCATCCCAACTATGTGTGTAAATTGAAAAAGCTCTATATGGGCTGCACCAAGCACCTAGGCTGTGGTATAAGACATTGTCTCAGTTTCTCCTGAAAAATGGTTACACTAGAGGTTCCATTGATAAGACTCTTTTCATAAGGAAGTCTGGGAAAGACATCTTGCTCGTTCAAGTCTATGTTGATGACATCATATTTGGTTCCTCAAATGACCAAATGTGTAAAGACTTTGAGAGCATTATGAAAAAGAAGTTTGGGATGAGTTCCATGGGAAAATGGACTTTTTCTTGGAATTCAGGTGAAGCAAATGAAGGAAGGGTTTTTCATCAGTCAATCTAAGTATGTCAATGACATCTTAGAAAGATTTGATATGAAAGATTGTAAGGCAGCAAAAACACCTATACCGAGAAACCACAATCTCTACCCTGACTCTGAGGGGGAGGATACTAATCAACATCAGTATAGAGCAATTATTGGTTCTCTGATGTATCTCACAGCAAGTAGACCCGATATCATGTTTGCAACTTGTATTTGTGCAAGATATCAGGCTGCTCTAAAGGTGTCTCACCTAGTTGCTGCCAAGAGAATCCTTAGATACCTTAAAGGAGCACCTAAACTAGGTCTATGGTATTCAAGAAATAGTGATTTCAATCTCTATGGTTACTCTGATAGTGATTATGGTCGCTGCAATATCAACAAGAAATCAACATTTGGTGGATGTCAATTTCTTGGTGGAAGGATCATCTCATGGCAATGCAAGAAGCAATCCTGTGTCTCTACATCAACTGCTGAAGCTGAATACATTGCTGCTGCTAGTTGCTGTGCTCAGCTACTGTGGATTCAAAACCAGATGTTAGACTACGGATTCAACTTCATGAGCACTCCTATCCACATTGACAACAACAGTGCTATCTCCATTACTGAAAATATAATGAAGCACTCCAAAACTAAACACATCGATATCAGGTATCATTTCATTCGAGATATTCATGAGAAAAATCTTATCAAGCTATAAAGATTCAAATATCTCATTACAGCTATTGGGATGATAAACCTTGATTAGTCTATCTCATTTGAAAAAAATTTAATGTGTAAAGTTTTATGTCAAAACAATCTAAGCTCTGTTGCAAAAGGTCTTTCCCTAAAATTTTAACTAAGTATGAATTCTTCCGAAGAGGAATTATCCCTCGGAAGATATTTTCCATATCTTCCGAAGCAAACTCCTCCCAGGATAATTTTCTTCTCGGAAGAATTGTTAAGTCTCGGAAGAAGCGATTGATTACATATCAGATCTACTTCTGAAGCTTGTAAGATTCTCCATTCGGAAAGCAACATATACTCTCGGAAGTAAAAACTTTACCTTCGGAAGTAAATTTGCCTTCGGAAGAATATTACCTTCGGAAATGCTTTATACTCAGACGAAAGATTTTACTGTGTAACGGAAATCTTTTGGGCCCCACTCTGTAAAAAGTAAAGATTTTGTTAATGATGTTGGATTATTTAAATGAACTAACCTTACCGCCCATGCCACATCATCCACTGAAATCTCCCATCATCTTATCCAAACCTCCTTTAAACCGCCATTCCACCCGTTTAAATACCTCCGGCTAATCACTTTCATCCTTTTTACCAAAATTACTACCCTAAAAGCTTTCTTCATCTTCAATTTACCCAATTCCAAACTATCTTTTTACAACTTTCTCAAATTGCACTTAACCTCAGCACAACCAAGTCGCACTCCTTGACTCTTCAAGGGATGTCAACTTCTCAGATATCATCTCCTTTCTAACCCAATCTTCTTACTACACTGCCCTGACTGTTAACCCCATGGTTTACTCAAATCATATGTCTGAATTTTGGGCAAACGGTCAGATTGAAAACCTAAATGGGGTTCGTGTCATAAGATCGAGCATCTGTGGCCAAGTGTTGGTCATTTCTGAACAAATCATCAGGGAGCATCTAGAGCTTCATGATGAGGGCGCTCCTACAGAATTCCCCAAAGCAGATTTGGACAACACTTATATCCAAATGGGATATGGTGGAGATGTTAGCAGGTCAACCGTCTACAAATTCAACTTCTCTTACAACTGGAAGTTCCTGCTGCATGTAGTTCTTCACTGCTTGTCCAACAAATCTGGGGGATGGGATCAAATCCCATATGAACTTGGGTGCCTAGTTCATGGTTTGGTGAGAAGCCTCCGCTTCAACTACTCAAGATTTATGCTGACCAATCTCATGGGAAACCTTTAACGGGACACATTCTTCATGTATCCCAGGTTTCTCCAGCACATAATCAATTGTGAGCTGGACCAGAGCAAGCTTGTCTGCGCAGCTGCTCTGATTGTTCCTAAAATGAGGCCGACCATCTTCAAAACTTTGAAGAGAGTGTCCACCATCTTCACCGGAAGAGATACTGCACTTCTTCCAGGTATGATTGAGCCAATGGCTCCTGGTGACACCCCTGTTAACCCCACAGGTGATGAACCCACACCAGCAACTACCCTCACTTTGCCAAATCTACCTTCTCCACCCATTACCATCACTTATCAAAGACGCCCCAAAACGAACCCTTGTTCAATCTTCTCTGATTGAACAAGCTCCTCATGTTCTACCTAAAAAGGCTAGAGTGGAACAATTGGCTCCCACTAAGCCTGAGGTCCAACCATCCTTCACAATTGACCTCAATATGGGTCTTGAGTCTCCTCATTCTCAGACCCATGAGCCTCAAATCCAAGCTGAAAACCCATAGGGAGAGTATTTATACTCCCTTGAGCAGCCAAAAAGGGACAGCCCCATCACAGGCTCAATGCCTTTAGACATTGATCAAAGTCCCGGGTCACTAGGTTTTACTTCCATATCCTTTACTAACCTATTAATCGGAGTTGATAAAGAGATTATGTCTCTTCAGGGCAATGAAGTTGATCCAAAACACCCTCTCAAGGATCAACAGAGCCCAGAGAGATCTCTTATCTCTAGCCCCCATCAGCAAACCTTTACTGAGGTGAGTCCCACTGATGTAGAGGGGACTCATGTAGATTCAGCTGCCACTACTGAAGGAGCCTCAAGGGATCCTCAGGATAGTGGTAACATTACTGAGATTGAATCTACGGCAACCATGCCCTTTGATGACTCTGAAAGAGACATCATTGAGCAAGGGAAACCAGGGCGCCAAGAAACCACATCTGGTGGTGAGGATGAACATACAAGGTATGTTACCTCATCTCCCCATGATTCTTCAAAAGAAGATGAGGGAAGACTGCAACTCACCATTGAAGACCTACTTACTAAAGTCTCAAATCTTGAATCTAAAGTTAGGACTTTAGAGTATAGGTCTGCTACTCAGCAACTTGAGATTGAAAATCTCAAGGCCAAACTAGCTGAGAAACAGATTGAGAGGTCTGTTAGGCACGTACCAATTCAGGTCTCTTTGACCTCTTCCTCTAGCTCATCAAGCTCTCAGGATGATACTACCAAAAAGGGGATAGTGTTCAGGGACAAAGCCAAAGACAGAGGGAGCCACAAAGTCAAGCTCTCACTTCCCTAAGCTCAAAATATCATATGCAACAAGCTTCAGTTTTTCCTGAGCCTCCTCCAGTGTAATTCAAATGGATCAAAGGATGCTCCAAGATCTCAATAGGTTCTTCAATAAGTTCCTGTTGGAATCTCTTATTGAACAGCCAAGTCCTGATCTATCTGTGATCTACTTCGGAGTTCAAGAGCTTTAGAGGTTAAATGCACCTTCTACCACTATTTAGGAAGTTGGTTAACCTATGGTCCTAGTGGAACCTGAGATTAACTTCGAAGGGGAAACAAAGACCGATGGCCCAGCAACTGAACAGTTGGGACAAATAGTGCATTCTCACAGACTTCTGAAGCACAAGTCAAAGCCTCGGAAGAACAATTTCAATCTTCCAAAGCTGAGATTGCAGCTGTGGAAGGACTATTCTCCTTATCCGATGATCTAATAGTCACAGATGCAATCCTAGAACTTGCATCTGAGGTTAATAGGGAGGATTTTCTCACCCAACCCCTAGCTCAAACATTAGCATTAACTCCAGCTTCCATCTCTACTACTCAACCTGAACCTTCCATCCAAGAACCCCCAAAGTCCAGTACTTCCGAAAACATCAAAGGAAAGAGGAAGATGAATAAGGAAGAGCTTAAGGAGGAAGAAAGGTTAGAAAAACTCAAAAGAAAAGGTAGACTTCCAACTGGAAAACTGCTAGCTGCCAGTAGCAAAGCAGCTGCAGCCAACCAGGAGGCAGTCAATAATAGAAGAAGAGTAGAGATCATTGATAGACTTGTCAGTCTAGGAGCTGCGAGTGAAGATGAGTTAGTTTAGCTGGAAAAGGCAACTTTACTGCAAAAACAGCAAAGAGAAAAGGCAGCAAGGTTGGCCTTAGAAGAAGAAAGGGAGAGGAAAGAAAGAGAAGTTGATCAGCAGCTCAAGAGGGAAAGGATAACTTTCTTAACCTCCAGAGGTTTCTCTCTAGAAGAATTATCTCCACACAACAATGATACGATCTTATGGCTCTTCAACAAAGAGCGAGATCAAATGGAGAAAGAGAGAAAGAAAGCTGTCAGGGAAAAGTTGATGCTCAAGAAGAAGAAGGAAGAGGAAGCAGGACTAGCTGCTGCCAAGAAGATAGGTGAGAAGGCCTGGATGAAGAGCTATCTCTGGGCTCATGGCTTCTCTGGCAGGCAGGTGGGTCCTATGTCTGAAAAGACCCTCCAGCGACATGTTAGTGACATAAAGGCTAACATTCGCTCGGGGAAAAGGAAGGAGATGTATAGAAAGGGACAGGGGATGATCTTCAAATCAACTACTCAACCCCAACTTCAAACCCAACCACAACCTGAACCAATTCCCTTTCCATTCCCCATCAAAACTGAACCAACCACTGAACCATACACTCCTGAACCTACACTATCACCCCTACCAACCTCTTCACCTCAACCACCTAAACTACCCATCCTCCAACCCAAAACACTGGCCAGAACCCAAACACCTCAACCTACCCAACAACCCCTCAAACCATCCCCTCAGCCTTCTAAACATCTCCCCTTAGAGGAGTTCAAGGCAATCAAGACAAAGCTCATAAATTGCACAACCCTGAGCGACATCTCCTATGAGGAGGATTCAGTCAATTTGACTTATGTTGATAGATACTCATGTTCCCTCACTAGAGATCAATTCCTTGATCTGCCCAGAGGAACATTGGACCAAGCTGCAAATCTCCTTGGCCTCAACTCAGACACTTTGAATGGAGAAGAAAAGAAGTTAAGGAGAAGGCTGGTGACTCTACTGGATACCAAGAAAGATGACCGGGTGCCAAGACAACCTCTTGCACCTAGGAAGAAGATCATCCAGTGGAGGTTTGAAGACTCTTCTCGTAACTTTGTTGTTGAAAGAGAGAATGGAGAGCTCAACAGGCTAAGTGCCTCATCTCTGCTACACTTTAGCAGATTTGATATTGCTGAGTTAGCAGAGAAGCCATTCTCCAGCCCTTCAAACTCTGATGTAGCTGCTCATATCATCTAGGCAGTCTTCATATGGCCAAGCTAACTACTAGAACCATGGTTGAAGAAGAGTTGAAACTGAGAGAGGAGGAGAGAAGGAAGGGATCAACAACCAAAGGCAAACCCTTTCTACAAATTGTTGAAGGTCTTGAACTTGAATCCATAGTTAGATGGGAGTATGACTATAACTCCCGTCAACTAACTCTTTTCAGGGGGACGCAACAGAGGGTACATGTCATTCAGAGTGATAGACTGGATCTCCTATCCACTAATGACTTGTACAAGCTTCTCAGCACCCACTCAGAGAAGAACAAAGAAACAGAAAAATATCTTTTGTCCCTGGTGTTGAAAGCTTTGAGAAGCAGAAACAAGTGAGGTTTTGGTAGCATCAGCTAGGGGGAGTTTGTTGGATCTAGAAAGGCTGGTGTAACCAAAACCAAATCACTTAGAATATTTTTGGTACAACTAATAAAGGACTTCCGAAGCTAAGTGTGGAACTTCCGAAGGAAAAAGGAGCTCTTCCAAAGACAAAGTGTAAAACTAACTTCCGAAGGAAAACTCCAACTTCCGAAGATAAAGAACTTACTTCCGAAGATCAAGACTTAGAATGATAGATCAGAAGTCAACTTCCGAAGTATAAAAGTCCTCAAGCCTCGGAAGTATAGAAGCCTCTTCCGAAGTATAAGTGGCTTTGGAAGAACTTGTTCTTCCGAAGCCAACTTACCTTTGGAAGACACTACTATTATCCAGTGGACATAAGTATGGTCTTCCTGACACTCCGCTGCAGACCTCTGAGATACTGCATGGCGTTTTCTCAAAAGCCATGTAGTTGACCATACTTTATTTTACTGTTTACATTTATAAGTTAGTACAGTTGTCATCTTTAGTTGGTGACAAAAGGTAAGTCAGGGACATGTCATGACTACCATATCTTAGATAATACTTTATTTAAGATACCTTAACTTTAGCATTGTAGTATATGCTTTAGTCTTAGGTTTCCACTTGGTATCAAAGTATATCCGGCTGTAGGATCTAGTATATATAGTTTCTCATTGTAACTCATGTTCTATGCTTGTAAGAGTCTTGTAATACTTTGAGTTGAGAAGTAATATATACAAGTGCCTTGGAAATTATTTATGTGTGTTCTTTGTTACTTATTATACTATTATCAACTCTTATAAAAGACTCTACTTTATCTGATTTGAGTGTTTTCAAGTGAGTTTGAGTGAAATCCAAGTGTTTAAGTGACAAACCCGATCCTGCAAAATGTGACTTTCAATGAGCACACTCCCAGTGTGAAAGGTTCTGGTCCGGATTGGCTATTTGATCTTGATTTAGTTACCAACTGTTTCAACAAATCTTGTGAAAATGTTTCAGGGTCCACAGATATATTACCTATAGGTGATCCTGACCCAATATTTGAGCTAAGAAGACCTTCAAGCTACACATCTTTAGCTTCAGTGGTAACCAATCCTAAAAATGAAGCTTCTACCAGCACATCAATGACAAATCCTGCTGATACTTCTGGGGTGCCTTCAAATTCCAACTTAGAGGCACAAAACTCAGATGAAGGAGCTTCAAATGTTGGAGAAAGTGGTGGTGGTGAAAGTGATCATCAATTTCTTGATGCTGATAACCACTCCATTGAAGACAACATCAATGATGTCACACACTCATTGGATTAAGTCAATCTTGATAAGTGTGCTGATATGGAAGGTGAATCCTCCTTTCCAGATCCAAATTTCTCAAATTTATATCTGTCTAAGCAACTTGTTGTTATCCCTCAGCTAAGGATCCACAAGTCTCATCCTACCACTAACATCATTAGAGATGTTGATCAGGGGTGAGAACAAGAGAACAAACCCATGATGCAAATGTTTGTCTTCACTCTTGTTTCTTGTCCTAGATAGAGCCAAAGAAAATTGATAAGGCTAGAAAGAATGGAAGTTGGGTTGAAGCTATGCAAGAGGAGTTGCTTCAATTCAAAAGGCAAATAGTTTGGAACCTATGTCTTCTTCCTCAAGAGAAGACTACCATAGGAACCAAATGGGTGTTCAGGAATAAGAAGGATGATAGAGGACTTGTCATCAAGAACAAGGCAAGACTAGTTGTTTAAGGGTATACTCAAGAAGAAGGAATTGACTACACAAATGTTTTTGCTTTTGTAGCAAGACTTAAAGCTGTCAGGATATTCCTAGCTTTTGCTGCATCCAAGAACTTCAAGGTCTACCAACCTGATGTCTAGTGTGTTTTTCTCTATGGGGTGATTGATGAAGAGGTGTATGTCAGACAACCACCTGGGTTTGCAGATCCTGATCATCCTGATTATGTCTTCAGGATTGATAAAGCTCTTTATGGGTTGTACCAAGCACCAAGGAAGTGGTATGAGACTCTATCTCAGTATCTCTATCAGCATGGCTACAAAATGGGTACTATTGATGGAACTCTCTTCATCAAAGGAACAAGAAATGACATAATGCTAGTTTAAGTATATATAGATGACATTATCTTTGGGTCAACTAATCCAAAGCTCTGCAAAGACTTTGAGAAGCTGATGAAGGACAAGTTTGAAATGATTGCCATGAGGGAACTCAATTTTTTTCTAGAAATTCAAGTGAAGCAAGTTGACAATGGCATCTTCATAAGTCAGTCAAAGTATGTACAAAACATACTTCAAAAGTTCAACATGACTGATTATAAGGTTGCTAAGACACCCATAGCCAGAAACCACTCCCTTGGACCTGATCTTGAGTGGGAGTGTGTTGATGAACATCTCTACAGAGCAATGATTGGGTCTCTTATGTACCTCACTGCTAGCAGGCCGATATCATGTTTGCTACATTTATTTGTGCAAGATATCAAGCTAACCCCAAGATGTCATACCTGGTCTCTGTCAAAAGAATTTTAAGATATCTCAAAGGTGCTCCATCATTTGGCCTTTGGTATCCAAAAGAATTCTGACTTTAATGTGTATGCTTATACAGATAGTGACTATGGTGGTTGCAACATGAATGCAAATTCTACATCAGGGGGATGTCAATTTCTTGGTGGAAGAGTAGTCTTTAGGCAATGTAAGAAACAATCCCGTGTGTCTGCATCAACTGTTGAGGTTGAATACATTGCTACTACAAGCTGCTGTGCTCAAGTGATTTGGATTCAAAATCAGATGCTGGACTATGGATTCAATTTTAAGTAGACTCCCATCCACATAGATAACAATAGTGCTATCTCAATCACAGAAAATCCTGTGCAGCACTCAAGGACAAAGCATATCAATATCATGTATCATTTGATTAGAGATAACTTTGAAAAGGGATTAATCACACTAGTCAAAGTTAACACAAATGAACAATATGCTGATCTGTTAAACTAAGCTTTTGATGAGCAGAAATTTAAATATCTTGTATCAGCTATTAGGATGATTAACTTTGAATAGCTTTTCTTAAAACTTAATCATATTATTTCTAAAACCTCTGTGTCCTAAGTTGTCTATTTCATCACCTTCATAAGCCCTTGTTTTCTTTGGAAGAAAATCATTTCAAAAGACATTTCTTAGATTTTTGAACATTTTGATCTCTTTTCTTTTCGGAAGATAGAAAGAAATTTATGTCTTAGTAAATAAATAACTACTTCAATAATTTTACCTTCGGAAGAAATTTTTGAAATATCTTCCGAAGCTTAAAATCAACGTAAGTACTTTTATGTTTTAAAAGAACAAGCTTCTTCCGAAAGCAATTTACTTTCGGAAGTTTTCATTCTCTTTAGAATAAAAAACTCTGAGTGTTAATTCTCTTCCGAAGCAAAATTCTCAAAAACCTTTGAAATTTCTTCCGAAGCCAATTTGCCGGAGGCTTTTTTCTTCAGAACTTCCGAAGCAAATAACCTTCAGAAGATTTCTCGACTTCCAAAAAAACTACTTTTTGGGAAAAAGTAAACTACTTTTCAGAGGTGGGACCGACATCCGGATTTCAAAGTTTATCCTATTTCATTAACTTTGTCTCAAATCCTTTTCACATAAATACCCAACGGTTCCCCTCTCTTTTACTATCTTCTTCAATTACACTATTCCTTAAACCTAAATTCTCCCAAACCGCCTTTGTTCTTCATCTTCCTTCACCCTTAAGCTTCTCAAAATGGCCAACCTAAACCGCAGAAACAACCCAGATTCCTCCATGCAACTTCACAGGCAACACAACCAGATTGCTCTGTTGAACTCTAGGAAAGATGATAGTTTTTCAGAGGTTTGTCGTTTTCTGGCTCTATCCAACTACTTCACCTCCCTAACCAGTGATCCTACTCTCTATGAGGATCATCTGCTTGAATTCTGGAAGACCTACCAAGAGGCCATTATGGATGGGGAGAAGGCACTGTCTGCCACAGTGCAGGGGAGGACAATCTTTATCACTCCAGCCATCATCAACACTCACTTGCAGCTGGATGATGAAGAAGGTGAGTTGTCCTTCCCAAAGGAAGCTGTAAATCATTCATTTGAGCAGATGGCTATGAGGGAGATTTTTTTGTAAAGACCTTCAGGAAAGGAAAGGTCTCATCCCAGTAGAAATACATGCTTCATGTGGTTATCCACAGCTTGTCAAACAAGCATGGAGGGTGGTACCAGATTCCTGTGGATCTCTCCTTCATAGTGCATGGAATGGTTCAAGGGGTCAAGTTCAGGTACTCTCAGTTTGTTTATACAATTTTGCTTGCTAACTTGGACTCCTTAGAGTATTATATGTTTCCTAGATATGTTCAACACATTCTCAACTGTGAACTGGGCTCACAGTTGAGGGAAATAGATAATATTCTTAAATTAGGACAGATGAAGCCCGACATCTTTAAAATTATGAAGAAGCCAACTGTAGGCTTCTCAGGGGTAGAAAGAGCCCTTGTCCTAAAAATGTTAGAGCTCATTGCTGAAGGTGACAACCTAGCAACACAAGCTAGTGTTGAACCCACACCTTCTACCTCCCAACCACCAAAAAGACAACAAATCACCCTCACCCACCAAAGAAAATCCAAACGAAGTCGTGCTCAATCTATTGAGCTTGTGCAGGCCCCCAAACACTCACCCATACAGGAGGAAGTGGATACTAGAGCTCCCACTTCCCCTGAGGAGCAAACCACTCCCATCTCTTCAAGAATCAGTGGTGAGGTTCCTCATGCTCACCTTGATGAGCTCACAAGCCCAACTGCCTTAAGCCTTCACTCTGAGTCTCAACACTCAAGTGAACAACCTTCAGGGGACAGTTACCATCCCCAGCCTTTAGACATAAATCAACCCATCCCCAACCTCTCATTCTATAGTTATGAAGACTTACGTTTCAGTAAGTACCATGAGTCTCTCTACTCTTCCCCTACTCAAAGAGAGATGAGTACTCCTTAGTCTCATCTGTCTAGCCCACATCAGTCACTTCTTCAAGTGATTACATCATTAAGATCTCAACCATGGCAATTCAGCCCATTAACACTTCAACAGAGACTGTCAATGTGCAGAGGAAATCCAGCAGCCAAGAACCTGAAGCTGGTGGTGAGAGAGAGGACTTTGGTCCAATCATCTCATCCCCCAATGATTCTTCTGATGAAGATGAGGGGAATTTGAGACTAAAGGTGCAAAAACTGTCAAAAACATGCTCCTATTTAGTCTCCAAGGTTAGTCACCTTGAATCTCAGGTGACTACCCTGCACAACCGGGTCAATGATTAGCAACTTGAGATATCTTATATCAGGGAAAACTAGCTGGGAGACCTTTAAGGAGAGCTCAACCAGGAACACAAGAACCTGTGAATATGATTGACCTAACTCCTAGCTCACCTATGCAAGAGGGTGATGCTACCAAAAAGGGGGAGAAAGACATTACAGTCATAGAACCTGGGAGTTCTTCAGGGAGTATGGACATTAAGGACTCACCATCCTCACTTGCAATTGTGCATACTCAGTAACTTCCTCAAGTTCACATTGATGTGGACACTATAGACTCTTTCATTAGGAGTCTCTTTGAGGAAGGCATTCCAAGGGCTATATCATCCCCACCTCAAGGAACTTCAAACTACATTATTGGGTGAAGGTATGATGCTGATAGAAGAGCCCTCATTCTTCAAAGAGTTCAAGGGCAGCAAGAGGTGTTCAATTTTCAGACCTTGAACTACTATGAAGGTCTTGATCTAATCAACATGCCACTTGTCAACCCAAGTCAATCTAGACAAGCTGACAGGCTGGCACAAAGGATTCAAGACAGAATTACTGAAGAGTTCAGTCTAAGAAGGAGACAAAGGCAATCAGGTAATGTCATTGGTCAATTGGATGTTGAGGCAGACCCTGAGATTAGCTTCAAAGGGAAAACTTTGGCTGAAGGCCCAGTGATAGAGCCTGAGAGCCTTGTCACACCAACAACTACTTCAGAAATTCATCCCCTCAGTGAAACACCTGTTGGTGAAGGTATCTCACAACCTCTCTCTGGCCAGAGCTTGGATGCTACGCCAAGCAATAAAGGCCAAAGCTCTCTTCATCCTGTGTCACAAAGGTCTGTGGGTGACAAAGGGAAAAGGATTCAAACTCCTGAGGAGATTGAGGAGCATGAGAGAGAGAGAGGAAGAGGAAACTAAAGGGAGAAAGATCCTCTAGGTCTTCAGGCTTTATGCAAGCTGCAATCAGGGCTGCCCCCAGACCAAACACTCAAAATGATGAGTTGAGGGCAGTCAGGATTGCTTACCTGCAGACCAGGAACTATGATATAGATGAGATTATATCTCTCCCCTTAGAGGAACTAAATGAACTGGCTGATATGGAAGTGTCAAGCGAGATGAAGGAAGCAAAGGATGCAAGACTACTTCTCCAATTCAAAGAGGAGAAGAGACAATAAAAGATTTTGCAAGCATGTTCCTGCTCTCTCCCCAGTTCAAGAAAGCCCTATGCAAGAGGTTGTGGAAGCTACACAAGAACCTCAGGTAGACAAGGAAACAGATAGGCAAAACATGATCAACTACCTGATTGCAACAGGTCTCTACCAGGCATCTGCACTTCTTCCCTTGTCGTTTGAGTATATTGAGTTTGAGTATCTGAAACAGCTTGAACTTCAAGTGCTCAAAGAACAAAAGGCAACAAAGAGAAAGATGATGGAAGAGGCTGCAAAGTCAAGAGTCATCATCCAAAAGAGTATGAAGAAGTCTGCTGACAGACAAAGGATAATGAGCTTCTTGAAGCTGTATGGATTCTCTGGAAGGAGACTTGGCCCTAAGTCTCTATCTACAATGGATGAGCACACCAGGGTAATCAAGCAGAAGATCAAGAGTGGAGAGCTAATTGACTTACACTCCCCTCCAAGTCAAGCTCCACCTGAAGTGGAGGTTAAGGTTGAACAACCTGAGACAACACAACCTGGACCTCCTGCTGAGCCTCAGCAAGCTTCATCTTCTGATCCACAGCAGGGTCAAACTCCCTCTCCTTCTGAACCTGTGAGGGAGGAACACCCAACTGAGCAAGACAAGACTGATCAACAAGGTGTTGCAGACCAGTCTTCTTAGTTAAAGTCTTCAAAGAGGAGGAAGAGAATGGCTTCTAAACCAAAGTCAAAGAAGAAGAAGCAACCTGAATCATCCACCTCTACACCTCAGGCTGAGTCAGATCAACCTGAGGAAGTGCATGAAGAGGCAGCCCAATCAACTCCAATTCAAGTGGCTCCTCTTGCAGCTGAGAGACCCATCTTATTCTAGACCTTCACAACTAATCCATAGAGATGGCATGTGATCAGAGACCAAGATGGTGAAAATGTCTACATATGGCAAGACTTGTTCAACCTACTTCTACATGATCTCTTTGAGATGAGAAGATACTATGAGTGTCTGAGTGATCCTGACCATCTAATGAAGAAGGGCATGGTCATCATCATTATGAGGACTGTCAACAATTGAAGATCTTCAAATGTTTAGGTAGCATCAGCCTAGGGGAGTTTGTAAGGATTCCTATAAGTCTGATGCAGCCAAAATATCCAAAGTCTCTCTGCATGCATGCACTAAAGAACATAAGTAGAAATGCTTCGGAAGTTTTACACCTTGCACTAGAAATACTTTAAGTGTAAAATCTTCCGAAGCAAGACCAACATCTTCTGAAGCCAAAAGTGAAGTCTTTCGAAGCTTCAAAGACAAAGTCTTCCGAAGCCAAAGAGTGAAGACAGATTTCTTCCGAAGACTTTTAGAGACATGCTTTTATCTGATGTACTTTACCATAAAGTTGGACCACCTTTCCGCTGCAACTCTGTAAAGTCACCAACTTACATGAGTTGGTGAAAAGGTCTATGCTTTTGCTAACTGTACATTGAGGTATTGAGTCTGTGCTTTCTACTTTATGTACTTTTATCCTTTTTGTAATATATTAGGATGTGAGCTATGGCATGTCATAGTCAATAGTCAAAAGGCAATCTGCCTTTTGACTCTACATTTGATTTTGTAGTTGTCTAGTCTTATGTATCCAGCTAGCCTTCAAAGTATGGCCAACTGTAGGATGTAGTATATGTATTTCAAGTACTTGTAACTTTCTAAGTATGCTGTGTAACATTTGTATTAGAACTTGAGAAGGAATATACAACATTCTTGAAAACCAATTACCTGTGTTGTTTATCTTGTTCTGTCTTATTCTTACTTGTGTTCTTAACATCTTTCACTAAAAGTTAACCAGTTCCCTATTTGATCTGTTAAGTGTTCTAAGTAACTCTCCTCATTGTGCTGTTATGTTGTAAGTGCATACCCTTTAACGGTCTTGCATAAGTACTTTGATAATTTTATCTACAACAGATGCAAGGTCACAATTGACCATATTATCCAAATCATACTCGTGCTTTTTTACTCAATCAATGAGCATGAATGGAAGAACAAGAGGCTAAAAGTAGTATTAGGTCTTAGTTGGTTTTATTTTATTCTCTATCTTCTTTGTAATTGAATGATTTGTGTTTCAATGTAATGATTGTTTGATGTTTCAACATCTGATGCAATATAAGGTTTTTGTAATCTAAATTTTCTATTGTTCTAACGTACTTAACAAATCTCTGTTGGTCTCAATTATTGGTACAATTGTATGTAATTACATGGGATTCAATGCATTTGATGCAATGCACTTTGATGCAAATATGGAATGTATTCATGAGTACAGTGAACTTTGATGCAATGCACTTTGATGCAAATATGGATTGGTATTCATGAGTACAGTAAACTTTTGATGCAATGCATTTTTTATTCATCTTCACAATGTCATATTAAGATTTTAACTTCGACTTTAAGGCTGTTGTTAGTGGGTCTGTCGTCATATGTGAATGGCCTCACATTCCATTTTCAAAGAAGAACTAGAAGATAGTGATAGTCTTTTTGCTCTAGTGATTATCCATAAATAAGTACTCCTAACTGATAACAACATGATAAATGTGGCTGGTCCCATTTTATTATAATAAAACAATACAGTAAGATAAATGGATACATATACAATCAATCCACCACATGCTATGTCCTTTTATTATTCTTTCTTTTCAAACGGTAAGTACTTTGACAATATTATCTACAACTAATGCAAGGTCACAATTGATCATATTATCTAAAACCCTATTATCTAAAGCTAGGGTTTTACTTTTTAATACAAAACTACTTAAATGCCCTTTAAAAGGATATTTATTTGACCTTAATTTTAACAACGTTAACTTGTTGAATGTAAATGGCACCATATTAAACGTTGGGGGATCCAGATGCAAAGAATATGCTTTTAGATAATAATGAAAAACATAAACAAACCACAGGCACGTAAATGTCAATTCATTCTTATAAATAACATTAATAAAAAGAATTATTTTCTTAATTTATTAAAAAGTATTTTTAGTTTATAGAGTAATTAAATAATATTATTAGTAATTATAGTAACTATTTAGAAACGTGAAAATTTTGATGAGAATAAATGTGATGTTGTCACTTATCTCCTTAGTTACCCTTATATTAAAGTAATAGTTTAGAAACCCATGTTTTATGCGAGTTGAATTATAACATTAAACAAATAGTTAATAATTAAGTATTTAGATATTATATTATAGTTTTTAGATAAATAATGATTCAAATTACCTCTAATCAACTACGTTAAGTAATAATGTAATAATAACTTTTTTTTAACTTTTGTTTTTAACAAATTTTTTATAAAAGATTTTTAAACATTCGAATATTTCTAATTTTTTAAATTACAGTAAAAAAAGTTCTTTGTATTAAAAATAATAGTTATTTATTTCTAAAAAGATTACAATTTTCAATAAAAATGTATTTTTTAATTTGAAACAATTCAAATATTATTTTTAGCATTTAATACGATTATCAAATGGTTACTTTGTATGATATTGACATGTGACATGAATGGTGTGAAAAAATAAAATGTGGCAATGATGATCTAAAAAGATGACATGTAAATTATTTTGATTTATTAGTATAGATATTAGTTTAGATAATAATATAAAGATATGGATTAAAGTTTAATACATAAACAGTTCTCATGATTTAGCAAAAATAACAAGTATTAACTTTTCTAGGTAACAAGTTAAAGTTTTATAATTTATATTTTGTAGCGAGTTTGAGTACTAAAGCTCAGTGCTCAAACACCTACCACAACTTCGCCTAAGGTGGAACTAGAGTTTTAGGGATTTAAGTTGTGAAACACCTGCCACAACCTCGCCTAAGGTGGATACAAACGGTGGTGCTTGGATGCTTGGTGCCAGGATTGTACTTCGTAAATGAACTCTTGTTATTTACACAAGTAGACCTCATAATATAGTTAACGACATTAAATAGTTTGTCTAAAAATTCATCTTCATTTAACAGGAACATTAACAAAAATTAACTTTAATACCCAAACTCGTTACAAAATTGAAACCATAAAACATTAATATGTTAATTAAAAAATTAATACTCTAACATTTTATTTTCGTCAAACCACATGACTATTTGTGTAATTAACTCTAAAGATTATTAGTAATAAATTATTAATTACATATTGGTATTAATACGTTACATTGTACAGAATAAAAAATTTGTAAGTTGTAGTTTACTCTGTAAACGAGTAAACTACACTTTACAAAGATTTGACCAAATCAATGTTTTTTTTCTTCTTGTTATTTTAGATAAATTTATATGAAATAATTAAAATAAAAGTTCAAATAGAAATTAATATATTTATATAAAATGAATAACTTTTGATAATAAATAATCAAAATGACACTTTTGTCATCGTAGGTATGTGGAGGTATGTATGTTACGCGTTTGAAGATTTCACCAAAAATTTACTATCACTCTCAGAGGTGCTCCTTGAGTTGTGCGATGGAGTGAAGGCATATTTGCGGGGTACTTATGTTACCCATCAAACTTGAGTATTAAAAGTCTTGAATATAGTCCATAATATTTTAGTATTTCCAAGTACATTTACCCAGATGGAAGTGGTATTCTCAATTTATAATAATTATATCTATACATTTTGTTGGATCTAGAAAGGCTGGTGCAACCAAAACCAAATCACTTAGACTATTTTGGTGCAACTAATAAAGGACTTCCGAAGGAAATGTAGTTCTTCCGAAGACAAGTGCAAGATCATCTTCCGAAGGAAAAAATCCAACTTCCGAAGATAAAGTTTTCTCTTCCGAAGTTCAAGACTTAGAAGAAATCAAGAGTCAACTTACGAAGTATGAAGATATGAAGAAGTCCTCAAGCCTCAGAAGAAGTAGCTCTTCCGAAGTATAAGTGGCTTCGGAAGAACTTGTTCTTCCGAAGCCAACTAACCTTCGGAAGACACTACTATGTACAAGTGGACATAAGTATGGTCTCTCTGACACTCCGCTGCAAACCTATGATATACTGCATGGCGTTTTTTCTAAAGCCATGTAGTTGACCATACTTTATTCCACTGTTCACTTTTATCAGTTAATACAGTTGCCAACTTTAGTTGGTGTCAAAAGGTAAGTCATGGACATGTCATGACTACCTTATCTTAGATAATACTTTATCTAAGATACCTTAACTCTAGCATTGTAGTATATGCTTTAGTCATAGGTTTCAAGCTGGTATCAAAGTATATCCAGCTGTAGGATCTAGTATATATAGTTTCTCATTGTAACTCATGTAATATGCTTGTAAAAGTCTTATAATACTTTGAGTTGAGAAGTAATATATACAAGTACCTTGAAAATTATTTCTTTGTGTTCCTTGTTACTTAGTATATTATTATCAACTCTTAGAAGAGATTCTGCTTCATCATCTTATCCGAGTGTGTTACAAGTGTAAGTGTTAAGTGACAAAAATCGATCCTGCACATTTAATAAAACTATATTGATTTCTATTTAAACTTTTATTTTATTTTTTAAATATAAACTGTATTTTTGTTATATGTAATTAACATACACACATACTAATTTATTTAATATAATTAAAAGTAATAAACTTAATATTTTGATTTTTAAATTGTAGTTTAGATGTGTAAACTATCATTTGCAAAATAAACTACAGTTTACATATGTTAGTGGTGTACATTCATAATTTAAGGATGTATAAATTAAAACCCCTTTTATATTTTGTATTTTTTTTTTGAATGGCCAAAAAATTTTATTAATAAGACCACTAGCAAGATGCTAGGGCCACAATACAAGAGTCACCCGATTACAATTAAAATCTAAGAAAAAAAAAGGACCACCAACTATGCCAAGATAGATCGGTGATTTTACCCCTGTATTTATGTCATTATTTTAAGTGGACCCTGTAGTATTTGTGGCGTTGGAGCTGAATGGTGAGTACAAAGTCAACCAAATGATAATAATAAGAAAAGGAGGTTTGCAATAATTTATCCACAGCATCAAAAACATAAAAAAAAAACCATAAACTGTTGTTTTTATATACACTAGTGGGAATGTCTGTGCGTTGCAGCGGGTGTGGCCGCTTATATAAAATCCAGTTATTAATTAATGCCGCTTCATCAAATGTTGGCTGCAATTCATTATCCCATATTCTTGCTTCTAATCGAATCCATCCCGTAAATCCTTGATGGCTAATCCGCTTCATCAATTCTTTGCTCCTATTCTTCCAATTCAATTCATTAGAATGTTAAAAGAATTAGCTAAAAGAAAAATCGTGTCTAAAGTCTATTTTTAATGCATACAATCTCCTAAATTGTTTTATATATTACACTAAAAACATTCTGTTTCAACAAGAATCCATGCCGAACCTCAAATATAGTCAACACTTTTGTTGATCTACAAACTATGTTGTGCCGAAAAAGTCATTTGTACAAGACAAAAAAGTCAAACTAACTTCAGTCACCTTTCGAAGAGAGTAAGAGCAAGCACTACTGATTTTGGATTTGGACATTCTACACATGAATCCGTAAGCATTTGAAGGTTCAATCCCTTATCATCATATTGCAAACAACGAGAAGTCAAACACAACAACACACTTCCATCATCATTGGAACATTGTCCTTCTAGACATGAATCCGTAAGCATTTGAAGGTTCAATCCCTTATCATGTCAAGAGCCTAAGTCAACATACCAAAAGAAAATTAAAACTTTACCTCGTCAAACAAGACACAGTAAGCGTTGAGAGTATGATAGAAAGCACGTCACTTAATTGCATTAAATCAAGGTAACCAAATCTTTGTAGAACAAGTTGGCACATGAGTTCTTTGCTACAAAAAGACAACATTAAATAAAAGAAGAATGTGATTACTAAACTTTGGGAACTTAGTAAAGTTAAGTATAAAGATACATCAGGTAAAATAAGTGAACATTACTTTGACAAATAGATAAAGAAAGCTACTGAAGGGGTATCACCCCAAAAAGCCAAACAAAACACGAACCAATAAACGTAAGATCAGGATAACGCCCAACGAGGCTCAGCCACGGTTCACCCGGGCGGCAAGCCAAGCCACGGTTCACCCGAGCTGCAGGCCAAGCCGCGGTTCACCCGGGCGGCATACCAATCCGCGGTTCACCCAAGCGGCAACCCAAGCCGCGGCTGGGAACTTGACTTCGAGACACAAGAACACGACTTGAGTTTCCATGTTCGACACTTAGAAAAGCTTCATGGAATTATGATAACGAAAGTCCGTCATTGGCTACAAAAGAATAAGAAGAGAGCACATGACAACAAAGCACTCAAAGCAAAAAACCTGACTCGTGTAGAGGGTCAGAGTAGCCCACAAAACACCAAAAAGTCAACTACAAAGACAAAAGATATTAATTCTTAATCAGAAACCTTTGTATCAAGAAGGTATAGATACCTCTGACTAAGGATTACTGACCCGGTTCATTGACCACAGGTTTCCAAAAATAGAACCAAGTTGTATTTTGCCCCCATTCATAAGAACTATAAATACCCCCTCTTTCCACATGTAAGGGACACATGAGAAGTAATACTCTCACTTTCAATTAGACACACACATTAAACCTTCCCGTTAAAAATCCCTTAACACAGATACTTATTCTCACGCCGGAGTGTGGTCTCGGGGAGAAACCTTTTTTGCCCGAGCCGAGGCTCACGGTGTTGTTCTTGTCTTGCATGATACTTTCCTCAACCGAATCTAAGCCTAGCCGCAGCCCGCTTCCTAACACCCTCAGCTGAAAAGTCCAATCCAAGTCCTAGCCTGATCTTTGGTATAACCTCATTCTCGCACTGCTCCTAAGCCTTAATCTCTAGATTAAGATTTGTGTAGCAACATTTGGTGCCATCCGTAGATAATATCATTATTATCTTCTTCATTCATTCATTCATTCGTTCGTTCCATATAACTTTACTTGCGCATCGGACATCATCCGTACCAATACCATGTGCTACACCCCGATCAGTCTTAGCTACCGGGCCGAAGTCAATAAATGAACAGCTAAATGTATGCCACGGTACTAGGGGTAACCGATCAGTCATAGCTACTGGGCCGAAGTCAATAAATGAACAGCTAAACGTATGCCACAGTACTAGGGGTAAGCGGTAGAGTTTCTACATTAATGGTCGATCACAAAGAAGGACCCGTTATCCGATGCATGCAAGACGTTTCATTTCTTTCCACTTTACGTTACATAATACTTCATTTCATTCATCATAATACGTAAAGCCATAGGAAAGATAATATACATCATACCAAGGATCATTACATGCATCAACATCACATCATACAGGGCAACATCATACATACATAACATGCATCATGCATAAACATGCAACATCAACATCTCTATGCCCTACATGCTTTCTAAGGCCATAACAGTTACCTTACATGCTCTTACGGGAACCTTTACGTCAAAACTTACATCTGCACTTTCCCCCGAAAGCCAGAAGTCTAACTATACTTTCCTTTGAGTGCAACAGCCCTATTCGGGCGTATGGACACCCTTCAGTCGCATGGCCTCCATGCGACTGAACATCATGCGATTGGACTCATGCGGTTGATCATCTATGCGAATGAACATTCAATCGTGCGTATGGACCTCATGTGGATCGAACTAATGCGAACGGGCACCTATGCGACTAACATCATGCGAATGGACTCATGCGACTAAGCACTTATGCGACTGGACCCTCAGTCGCATGACTCCCCATGCGACTGGACTCCCAGTCGTGCGAATGAAACCTTAGTCGTGCGATTGAACCCTCAATCGTGCGAATGAATCCCAATCGTGCGAATGACCCTCAATCGCCTCTCAATCTGCCGTATGGCCTCCATTCGGTCGCATAGCCCTAGCTGATACAGAATGGAGTTCATCCCGAACCCAATCTGCCATTTTCAGCCTCCAAGCTCATCCAAACCCATTCTAAGCCTAAATCAACCATCCTAGACCTTAGGAATGCATACCCCAACACCATACAAGCACACACAAGCCCGGAAACATACACGAAACACATCACACACATCACACCCAAATGGGTCAAACACATACTCACACCAAAAACGGGTTTTGATATTTTCCAGCCCCAAATCCAGTTGAAAACAAGTAAAAGTGGGGTCCTAGAACTCACACAAACGAGCACAACGACAAGGGCTTCGATTTGGATTGCTACACGACGAGTTTGGCCACCCGAATCACCCGAACCACTCCTTTTTCTCTTTTTCTTCTCCTTTCTCTCTTCTCCTCTCTATGTGGCTGATTATTTGAGTGTGGGGGAGAGGGTAAGGGCTGCTCTCTCCTTTATATACTCCCACTCACCCGTCTTTCTTTCGTTGGCGAGTTTGGTCCCTCGACTTTGGACTTTATTTCCTTTTCTTCCTTCGTCGGCTTGAAAATAATATATATCCGGGTGTTACAAGTCCACCCCATTAAATAGGTTTCGTCCCCGAAATCTGTTATTCTTCGAACAACCGTGGATAATGCTGTCTCATTTCTTCCTCAGTCTCCCACGTTGACTCGGATCCCTTCCTGTGCTTCCACTGTACACGCAGAAGAGGAACCACTTTATTCCTCAGCCTTTTCTCTTTCCGATCGATGATTGCCACTAGTTGGTCCACATAATTAAGCCGTTCGTCTACTTCGATATCTTCCAGTGGAACAATCATATTTCATCTGCCAAGCACTTCCTCAGATGAGATACATGGAATGTCGGGTGAATTCCACTTAACTCATCCGGTAATTCTAGTCTATAAGCCACCTCTCCTACTCGAGCAATGATTCGAAAAGGGCCTATATACCTTGGGCTCAATTTGCCCCGCTTTCGGAAGCAAATGATACCCTTCCAAGGTGAGACCTTCAACATAACCCAGTCACCCACCTGGAACTCAATCGGCCTGCGTCATTTATCAGCATACGACTTCTGTCTATCTTTGGCTGCCTTCATGAAGGCTTTAATCTTCTCAAGCTTCTCAGTCGTAGCCTCGATTACCTCCACGCTCCCCAATTCCTTCTGACCAATATCACCCCAACAAACAGGTGTTCTGCATCTCCTACCGTATAGCATTTCATATGGATGCATACCAATGCTGGCATGATAGTTGTTGTTGTATGAGAATTCGACTAACGGTAGGTGGTCATCCCAACATCCACCAAAATCAATCACACATGCCCGAAGCATGTCTTCCAGTGTCTGAATGGTCCTTTCTGACTGACCATTAGTCTGGGGATGATAAGCCGTGCTGATATGTAACCTCGTCCCCATAGCGTCGTGGAACTTCTTCCAAAATTTAGATGTAAACCGAGTGTCGCGATCCGACACAATAGACACTGGTACACCATGACGAGTTACAATTTCCTTGATGAACAGATCAACCAACCTCTCTGATGAATATGTCTCGCGGATCGGTAGGAAGTGAGCACTCTTCGTCAAGCGATCAACTATCACCCAAATGGCATCATACCCCTTCGGGGTACGCGGCAGCTTTGTAATGAAATCCATGGTGATGTGCTCCCACTTCCATTCTGGTATATCCAAAGGTTGGATCTTCCCGTACGGCTTCTGATGCTCGGCCTTCACCTGTAAGCAAGTAAGGCACTTACTCACATACTCCACCACGTCGCGCTTCATACCCGGCCACCAATAATCTTTCTTCATATCATGGTACATTTTCGTGGCACCAGGATGAATGGAGTATCGAGTCTTGTGAGCTTCATCCATGATCTTCACTCGTAGATCCCCAAAACGAGGAATCCACACACGACCGAATCATGTTCTAACACCGAGCGTATTTTCACCCAATTCCCTAACCAGACCTCTCATTCTTTCAGAGTTAAGATGATCTTCTTTCAATGCCTCATCTTGAAACTCTTTGACTTGCTTCATTACTTCAGAGGTCATGACCAGTTGATATGCCTTCACCCGAATCGGCTCGGGTCTCTCTTTCCGGCTAAGGGCGTCAGCCACCACATTGGCCTTGCCCGGATGGTAGTGGATCTCACAATCATAATCCTTTATATGTTCCAACCACCGTCTCTGCCTCATGTTCAGATCCTTCTGCTCGAAGAAGTACTTCAGACTCTTATGGTCAGTGAATATGGTGCACTTCGTCCCGTAAAGTTAGTGCCTCCAAATCTTCATCGCAAAGACCACAGCTGCTAGCTCCAAGTCATGAGTAGGATAGTTGACCTTATGAACCTTCAACTGTCGGGATGCATAGGCTATAACCTTTCCTCTCTGCATTAACACACACCCCAACCCCGAGTAAGAAGCATCAGAATAAACCACCAGATCTTCACTTCCCTCAGGTAATGACTGTTAACAGGAGCTTGAGTCAATCTCGCCTTCAACTCCTCGAACGCCTTCTCTTGAGCTTGACCCCATACGAACTTCACATCTTTTCGGGTCAACTTAGTCAGTGGAGAAGCAATCTTAGAGAAGTCTTGGATGAATCTTCTATAGTAGCCCGCCAAACCCAAGAAACTACGAATCTCGGATGGCGTCTTTGGTGACTTCCATTGCATAACCGCCTCCACTTTCGCCGGGTCCACCATTATCCCATCGGGATTCACCACGTGACCTAAGAACTGAACCTCGCGCAACCAGAACGCGCACTTGGAGAACTTGGCATACAACTTCTCCCTTCTCAACGTCTCTAGAACTTCCTGAATGTGACCGGCATGCTCTACCTCGCTCCTCGAGTAAATCAGGACATTATCAATAAACACGATCACTGATTTATACAATATCGGCCGACACACTCAATTCATCAGATCCATAAAAGCAGCTGGCGCATTAGTCAAACCAAAAGACATGACGAGGAACTCGTAGTGACCATAGCGCGTACGGAAAGCTGTTTTAGGAATATCTTGCTTCTTCACCTTCAACTGATGGTAACTAGATCAAAGATCTATCCTTGAAAACCAACTGGCACCCTAAAGCTGATCGAACAAATCATCTATCCTTGGTAAGGGGTATCGGTTCTTCACCGTCAACTTGTTTAGCTCGCGGTAGTCAATGCACATCCTCATACTACCGTCCTTCTTCTTTACAAACAGGACTGGAGCACCCCAAGGTGAGATACTCGGTCTAATGAACCCCTTATCGAGCAACTCTTGCAACTGCTCCATCAACTCTTTCATCTCTGTCGGAGCCAACCGATACGGTGCTTTGGCAACAGGTTGGGCACCCGGTATCAAATCAATCTGAAACTCGATCTCTCTGTCAGGTGGCACTCCTGATAAGTCTTCTGGGAACACGTCTGGAAAGTCACACACAACCGGTACATCGGCTAGTTGTGGTGTTGGCGTATCCACATCCTTTACATAGGCCAAGTAGGCACTACATCCACGCCTCATACACTTTCCCGCCACCGCCATCGAGATCACCTTCGGAATCGTAGTAACCCGATCACCATAAACCGTCACTGAACTACCGTCAGGCGCCGACAACCGAATCATCTTCTTGCGACACACAATGTTCGCCTCGTAGTCCGCTAACCAATCCATCCCAAGAACCAAATCAAAACCACCTAAGGTCATCACGAATGGTCTAACAGGAAACTTATGACCCTCAAGTTCCACATCACAGTTCACTATCATCTCAGAAATCCTGGTAGACTTACCTATGGCAGTTTCTACATCAAAGGGCGCATCGACACGTCTACTACTAACAGGAAGCTTAGCACAGAAAGCAGCAGAAATAAAACTCTTACTAGCACCAGAATCAAATAACACAGAAGCTAAAGTTTGGTTCACTAGAAACGTACCGGACACAACATCAGGGTCCGTCCTAGCTTCCTCCTGTGTCATGGTGAATGCCCTGGCGCTCACCCTCGGTCCATCACCTCCCATCCTCTTCGCCCCGGAGCTCTCAGCCCTCGGCTTCTTACAATCCCTGCTCATATGACCAGTTTCCCCACAGTTAAAACATTTGCCCGACAGGCAATCCTTTGCCATATGCCCTGTCTTCCCACACTTGAAGCACACATTCAAACCCAGCCTACATTCTCCCGCATGCTCCTTTCCACACTTACCACACCTCCTTGATCCCGCTCCCCGTGTGGCCACGCGACGGTCATCCATCCGTGCCTTTTTGTTACCAGTCGCGGCATCACCCCGACCAAACCTTTTCTCGTTCCAGTTCCGATCACCACCACCCTTCTTACTCGCTTCGGCCACCACCACTTCCCTCTCATCATAAAGTCTTCCGGCCAAATCGACCGCCGACCTAAACGTACTTGGCCGGGCGGCGATCATATGCCGGCGAACATCCACCGGTAAGCCCTGAATGTACCTCTTGATCTTCCGAGGAAGAGGCGTCACCTGATCCGGCACCAACCGTGCCATCTCATTAAACTTGGTAGTGTATTTCTGGTGTGTCATAGATCCCGCCTCCAGCTGTAGGAACTCCCTCTCTATCTTATCCATCTCCCTGTGAGGACAGAACTCCTCAATCACCATCTTTTCAGTTCGGGCCATCTCATTCTCCCGATTGCCCGGTTACCCTCCGCTTGGACAATGTTGTCCCACCAGCATAATGCCGAGTCCACAAATGAATGAGTGGCAAACTTCACCTTCTGATCTTCCCGGCACTCGCTAATGTCGAGAACAGCCTCCATTTCTCTCACCCATCGGTGAGCAGCGGCAGCATTGCCATTACCGTCAAAAGTAGGGGGCTTGCATCTCATAAACACCCCATAGTTACAGCCTCGTGCCACCTCTCGCACAGGCTCATCTTCCTCTTCCTCTTCCTCGTCTTCGTTATCAGAGAAAATCGTTTCAAGCTCCGGTTGCTCTCGTTCCCCCGAAGGCCTATTTCTCTCCTTTCTTTCTCCTTCCTTCACCGCCTTAATGACTTCGGTCACCACAGACGGTAAGATTGTCTGCATGACCTGGTGTACTTCTTCAACAACAGCCTCCTTTACCGAGGCAATCAGGTTTGCACTCTCATCCCCAGCTTCCGGATGAGGAGTCTCTGGTTCTTCAGGAACCACCTTTTCGACCCTTGGTCTTCCTCTCTTGGGTCGCGGCTCAACATCAGGCCCGCCACGGCCTCCACCCCTAGATGCTTTAGAAGATCTACCTCCAGCCATTCTTTAACTCACACTGAAAGATTCAAACACCAACACGGTCATTCAAGGAAACAACTCAGTTTATGTCAAGTATAGTAAGTCCCTAATTACGGTGGCCAGTTGGGATTAGCCACTTACTTTACTCTTCATACCCCAAGTATTACCTGTCCTGACTACATCAGTATTTAAATCTACATACAACACATAACCACATACCATGCGCACATAAAACCGGTTAACCTTAAGAAAATACCTGATGGCACGCAGCTACTCAGTTTGGCATCCCATTCCCCTTTCGTCCCATTTTCAGTTTAAGTTAAGGTTTATTTTGAAAATTTACCCATTTCACTTAAACTTTGGCTCTGATACCAACTTGTAAGGCCCCGTTCCCGGGACGCTTACAGTTGGTCATTCATCGCGCATAAAACATACATTCACATTTGTACTTCATAAACATCGCAGCGGAACATTAAAATAAGCTTTCATTTCTATATAAATGCTTTTGCAAGTTAATACAACATTCATTACAAAATAGTTCGTTCGCATTACAATGCAAAAACATTAATCAAAAGAATGTCATCCCAAAAATAGCCGAGTAGCCTCGCAGTGCCATCCTCAGCAAATATTACCTGCCAACTGGAAAACATATAAAAAGTCAGCGTTGCTGAGTGAGTTCTAGTTTTATTATAAAACATACATTACTTTCATATAAAACCATTCGTTACTTTTGCATGATCACACATCATACGTACGCATAGATAATATCATCATTATCTTCTTCATTCATTCATTCATTCGTTCGTTCCATATAACTTTACTTGCGCATTAGACATCATCCGTACCAATACCATGTGCTACACCCCGATCAGTCTTAGCTACCGGGCCGAAGTCAATAAATGAACAGCTAAACGTATGCCACGGTACTAGGGGTACCCAATTAGTCATAGCTACTAGGCCGAAGTCAATAAATGAACAGCTAAACGTATGCCACAGTACTAGGGGTAAGCGGTATAGGTTCTACATTAATGGTCGATCACAAAGAAGGACCCGTTATCCGATGCATGCAAGACGTTTCATTTCTTTCCACTTTACGTTACATAATACTTCATTTCATTCATCATAATACGTAAAGCCATAGGAAAGATAATATACATCATACCAAGGATCATTACATGAATCAACATCACATCATACAGGGCAACATCATACATACATAACATGCATCATGCATAAACATGCAACATCAACATCTCTATGCCCTACATGCTTTCTAAGGCCATAACAGTTACCTTATGTGCTCTTACGGGAACCTTTACGTCAAAACTTACATCTGCACTTTCCCCCGAAAGCCAGAAGTCTAATTACACTTTTCTTCGAGTGCAACAGCCCTATTCGGGCGTATGGACACCCTTCAGTCGCATGGCCTCCATGCGACTGAACATCATGCGATTGGACTCATGCAGTTGATCATCTATGCGAATGAACATTCAATCGTGCGTATGGACCTCATGCGGATGGAACTAATGCGAACGGGCACCTATGCGACTAACATCATGCGAATGGACTCATGCGACTAAGCACTTATGCGACTGGACCCTCAGTCGCATGACTCCCCATGCGACTGGACTCCCAGTCGTGCGAATGAAACCTTAGTCGTGCGATTGAACCCTCAATCTTGCGAATGAATCCCAATCGTGCGAATGACCCTCAATCGCCTCTCAATCGGCCGTATGGCCTACATTCGGTCGCATGGCCCTAGCTGATGCAGAATGGAGTTCATCCCGAACCCAATCTTCCATTTTCGGGCTCCAAGCTCATCCAAACCCATTCTAAGCCTAAATCAACCATCCTAGACCTTAGGAATGCATACCCCAACACCATACAAGCACACACAAGCCCGGAAACATACACGAAACACATCACACACATCACACCCAAATGGGTCAAACACATACTCACACCAAAAACGGGTTTTGATATTTTCCAGCCCCAAAATCAGTTGAAAACAAGTAAAAGTGGGGTCCTAGAACTCACACAAACGAGCACAACGACAAGGGCTTCGATTTGGCTTGCTACACGACGAGTTTTGCCACCCGAATCACCCGAACCACTCCTTTTTCTCTTTTTCTTCTCCTTTCTCTCTTCTCCTATCTATGTGGCTGATTATTTGAGTGTGGGGGAGAGGGTAAGGGCTGCCCTCTTCCTTATATACTCCCACTCACCCGTCTTTCTTTCATTGGCGAGTTTGGTCCCTCGACTTTGGATTTTATTTCCTTTTCTTCCTTCGTCGGCTTCAAAATAATAAATATCCGGGTGTTACATCCTAGCCACAGAAAACATCAACTTCACCAAGCCCACACCACTAAAACCAAGAGTAAAAAGAGACACGAGCAAGTACTATGAATTCCACAAAGAAAATGGACATGCGATAGATGACTGCTTCTCGTTAAAACGGCAGATCGAGCTGGCAATAAAAACCTGAAAGCTTGCACACCTATTAAGAGAACTAAAGAAAGCACCTCAAACGGGAGACAAAAGAAAGGAGATATTTATAATGAGGGTAGCAGAGTGCAACGTCAAACGTGATTCTGACCACATGGAACCTTGGATGGCACAAGAAATTTCATTCCCTCCAATACATGGCGGGAGCTTTGCCAACGGCCCTCTTACAATTTCGGCCATTATCCCAGGACATCAGGTACACAGAATATATGTAGATAGCGGTAGTAGTTCAGAAATTATGTACGAACACTGTTTTTTGCAGCTCGATGAGGAAATTAAAAGAAATCTGGACACAAGGACACACCAACTCACCGGTTTTACGGGAGAGGTGGTACAGACCCTAGGCCAAATACAGCTGCCATTCGCGATAGGTAACAACACAGGATGGCGGGAGGTCACCATGACTTTTCTGGTCGTGCGGTCGGAGTCATCTCACAATGTCTTACATGGAAGGTCGGGTTTGTGCATGCTTGGAGCGGTCATATCCACAGTCCACGCCGCAATTAAATTCCCCACCCCGACCGGGTTTGTCACTGTGTATTCCAGCAAAGAGTGCAAAGATGTAAAGGCAATCGCCCCAGGAACAGCAGCCGGAGAAGACGAGCCAGTATGCCCAACATTGGAAAAGTAGGTAATTAACCCTCTCTTCCCAGAGCAGAAGATCACCATCAGGGGGCAGTTGGGAGACACCACTAAAGAGCGACTTCGTCATCTGCTGCAACACAACTTGGATGTTTTCGCTTGGCAACCCACCGACATGAAGGGTGTCCCCCGTAACACGACAAAACATAAGCTGAACACACGATCGTCGAAAGAGCCAGTTGCATAGAACCGTCGACACATAGGCCTAAATGAAGTCGAGCTGTGGTTGAAGAAGTCAAGAAGCTGCTAGAGGCGGGTATTATCAGAGAGGCATGTTATCAAACCTGGGTGGCTAACATGGTAATGGTAAAGAAAAGTGACGTCACGTGGAGGATGTGCATCGACTTTAAAGACCTTAACAATGCATGCCCTAAGGATTGCTATCCACTCCCAGATATTGATCTGAAGGTGGATTTCCTGGCAAATTTTCCTCTGAAATGTTTCCTGGATGCTTACAAGGGATACCACCAGGTGCAAATGGCACCTGAGGGCGAAGACAAGACTGCCTTTTACACAGATGTTGGCATCTTTTGATTCACAAAAATGCCATTTGGTTTGAAAAATGCAGGGGCAACGTACCAACGATTAATGGATAATGCTTTTTTACCACAGACGGGGAGAAACATCGAAATTTATGTGGATGATGTGGTGATAAAAAGTCACGACGAGGAAGCCCTGCTCGCAGATATCGTCGAAACTTTTCAAACTTTGACGACAATCAATATGAAGTTAAACCCCAAGAAATGTTCATTTGGGGTAGAAGAGGGGAAGTTTCTAGGGGTGATTGTGACAAAGAGGGGGTTGGAAGTTAACCCTAAGAAGATAGCAGCTGTCCTCAACATGCCATCACCCAAATCCGTCAAAGACGTGCAGACACTTAATGGGCGCGTGGTAGCTCTGAACAGGTTCCAGTCAAAACATGCTGAGCGCGCTTTACCTTTCATGACCACTTTACGCAACTGCTTGAGCAAGAAGGATTTTGTATGGACAAAGGAAGCAGAAGCAGCATTTCAACAAATGAAAGTATACTTAAGCAACCTGCCCAGGCTAGTGGCTCCTTTCCCTAAGGAACGATTGGTGGTATACTTGTCTGTGGGAGAAGAAGCTGTAAGCGCGGTATTGATGACAAACAGAGATGGAGAACAGACCCCGATCTACTTCATCAGCAGGGCCCTCAAAGACCCGGAAACCAGGTATTCACCTATGGAAAAACTAACTCTTGCCTTAGTGTATGCTTCTAGGAGATTGCGAAGGTATTTTCAGTCCCATATAATTGAGGTCTGGACTAGCCAACCCATACAACAAATACTAAGAAGGCCGAAGATATCGGGGAGGTTAGCAAAATGGGCTATCGAGTTGGAGTTTTTGAGATAGAGTACAAGCCAAGGGTTGCAATCAAAGGGCAGGTTGTAGCTGACTTTTTGACAGAGATATCGCAAGAGGAAGAGGGTCACAACGCCAACAAAAAAGCTATAAGTCATGATGACAAGGAATGGTGCTTGCACACTGATGGCGCATCAAACGATGAAGGGTCAGGCTCCGGAATGATATTAGTGGGACTTGAGCAAGAGGAAATAACCTATGCTTTGAGGTTAGCTTTTAAAAGCTCCAACATCGAAGCAGAGTACGAGGCGTTATTGGCCGGTTTAAGGCTGGCTAAGCAGATGGGAATTCAAAAACTCCATGCTCATGTAGACTCACTGCTTGTTACAAATTAGATTAACGGGTCCTATGACGCAAAAGAGAAAACAATGAAGCTTTATCTGGAGAAAGCAAAAAGCATAATCAGCAGTTTCAAAAAATGTTGCGTCTCACACGTCCCACGAAGCAAGAACAAGAAAGCAGATGCCCTTAGCAAACTGGCCTCCGTCGCCTTTGGGCACTTAGCTAAGGAGGTGAAAGTCGAAGTATTGCAGGCGCCGTCAATCGAAGAGAATGATATAGCCTCCATAGAAGGTGTATTGGAGGAGTGTTGGATGAGCCCGATTGTCAGATTTCTGGTAAACAGGGACCTGCCGAAAGAAAGAGGAGAGGCACGAGCAATAGAAGCAAAATCCCTACATTATGAGTTACACCAAGGAGTCTTATACCATAGGTCATATATGGGACCACTATTGCGTTGTCTCACACCAGACGAAGCCAACTATGTCACTAGGGAAATACACGAAGGTATATGTGGAAACCATGCAGGCCTAAGGATGGTGGTAGCCAAGGCAATGGGAGCAGGATACTATTGGCCGGGCATGCATAGGAGAGCTATGGCTGAGATCCAAAGATGTGAAAGTTGTCAGAAGCACGCCCCCATGTGTCACCGTCCAAAAAATGATATCATCCTCGTTAGTGCTGCTTGAACTTTTCAAAAATGGGCGATGGACATCGTCGGCCCATTTCCAGAAGCAGCTGGAAGAGTTAAATTCCTGCTGATAGCAGTCGATTACTTCCCGAAATAGGTAGAAGCCAGAGCTCTTGCGACAATTACGGGGCAGCAGGTTAAGAAATTTGTTAAGGAAAACATCATATGCGTTTTGGGCTTCCGTTGTTCATCGTGACAGATAACGGTAAACAATTCGCTAAAAACCCTTTCAAATCATGGTGCGAAGATTTGAAGATCCAGCAGATTCTAACTTCGGTAGCCCATCCCCAAGGTAATGGCCAGGTTGAAAGAGTGAACAGAAGTGTTGTGGAAAGAATTAAGACACGTCTGGGCTTAGAAGGCAAGAACTGGGTTGAAGAATTACCAAGTGTCCTCTGGGCTCATAGAACCATGCCAAAGACCAGTCATGGAGAAACCCCATTCAGTTTAACCTATGGATCAGAGGCCATGATACCTGCTAAGATTGGAATGCCATCAACTCGTGTCTTACTAGTTTCACGAACTAACAATGAGGCAGAACTTCGTTTAAATTTGGACTTACTCGAAGAACGAGGATGATGGCGGCTATCCGTGAGGCAAGACACAAGAAAAAAGTAGAAAGATATTACAATTCCAGGGTGAAGAAACAATCTTTCAAGCCAGGAGACTACGTCTTGCGAAGCAATAAAGCAAATCAGATCGAAAGCCAAGGAAAACTTGGACCTCGTTGGGAAGGTCCATATCAGATAATCGAAGTTGGAATGAATGGAGCTTACAGAATAGTAAAGTTAGACGGAACGCCCATTCCACGAACTTGGAATGGAGCTCAGCTCCAGCGATGCTACATGTAATAGGCAGTAGGTTCTTAATGTTGTAACTTGTTTTTCCTTAAAAAGGTGCATGCGAGCACCAGTAGTTACACTAGATCAATGAATCTTTTTATATAACCAGTGTCATGACAAACCATGAAACCAAAATGACGCGTGAGCAAAGAAAGAGAAGTGAGATACCATTGTGACTGTTCAAGCAACGTTTGTGGGCAGTGCAATAAATAACCAAACAATCTAACGTTTTCCAAACTAAGTTAAGCAAACGAAACCACAAAAAGTCATGCCACGAGTAAACAAATAAGCAAGTACGGGCCATTCTCAAGGTTTGATAGTAGAACTCATTATTCGTAACCAGATCTCGAAGAAAACCAAATACGTCACTTAGAACACATGACTATACTTTGGCAGACAATTAGTGCCAATAAAAATACATGTTTCCACTCGGAAAATAACCAAAGCCAGAAAAACAAGTAACTCAAATCAAAACAAGTTTGCCAATTTTAGACAAAGTTGCACCATGTCGCGGCTGAAACCAATGATGGAGCCACGACCGATGAATTATTAAGCCAACAAAGCATAAGGTAAAATAACACCTTGTACAAAATACACATCGTTTACAACCAAAAACACGTTCATAACCGCCTCAGGTCACGGCCAAAGTCATAACCCCAAGATGATCTGCGGCCAAAGTCATAACCCCAAACGAGCGGCGGCCAAAGTCATAACCCCATGACGAGCTGCAGCATGCTAAATACAAAGCTCCTCTCGAACACCACTAAGATCATGGGCAAGTTGTCCTTTCGCAACCTCAGATGCGTCACAACGGGACTTGAGAGACGCATTCTCATCCTCCAACTTGGACACCTGTTTCTTAAGGTCTCGGATCTCATTAAAACCTTCAACCCAACGACCATGAATCTCAACAAAGGAAAACAAACCGTTCACTACAGCCAAGCAACCAACATTCGACAACTCCCTGTTTTTCAGACCTTCTCCACGATAAAACTCAGCAGGCGTGCGAGACACGAACATAAACTCCCTGCACGACTTCGGAGTTTCAAAGACGGTCAATTAGCAAATCCCAATCAGGAACAAATCTCTCACCCATGTTTAGATCAACGTCCTCAGATGATGTAGCCGTTTTCCCTTACCGGAGTCACCAGGATCAGTAAAAGATTGATCACCATCAGAAGAAGAATCAGTGCTCCCACCATCAGATCCTGGACTTGAAGACGCCCCAGCCGCGGCTGTGGGACCCTCTTCGCTAGCCGCGGCAGAGGAGAAAGGCGGCGGTGTCACCCGCGGCCAAAGCCCCAGGCCACCCAGCCCTTTCTTACGGTTCATCTTAGGCCGACTAGCCAAGAAAGTTGGGCTATCATCACCTTTTCATTTTCGAGAAGGCAGGGGCAGGGATTCACCCGGTTGAACAACAAAGCCGGCAGTTGTCTCCAATATAGGAGTTCCGCCCTCAGACAAAGCTTCAACCTGGTCCTTAACATCTTCCTTGGCAGACAGCTTCATACACTCGAAGAACCCCATCCTTGTGAAAGCACAATAGATAAACAATGATCAGGTGCATGGACATGGATATTAAGGCATAAGGAGGGAGGCCACTTGCGTTTCCCTTGATAAGTCATGAACGGAACCATGTTAAGATCGGTCTAGTTACGACTAACACCGGCCATCACAAGAAAATGCTCGGAATAGCTACGAAGGGGAGTTGGTTCAGCTTTCAAGAGGTAGTAAGCAGACGTGTCATACGTATTGGGTTCGGGAAAAGGGTCTTGAATGCACTTACTAGTTTCTAACTAGTGCATCTCAAAACTTACCCTAGCAGAAATGAAGAAAAATTGGCCCTTCCAATGTCTCAAACTAGTTATGGTTCGTAACACAAGAGGAGGCTTGGGTGCTTTTCTTTTCTCAAAAGTTAGCCAATCACCTACCCTAGTCAACTTGTAAAACGCCCTGAAAAGGTTTGTTTCAGGTTCTAAGCTAAGAGCGTGACATGATATCTCAAAATGATATACCTTGACCAAACCTAAGGGAACAAGTTGCGATAAGTGAATGTCATAATGCCTAAGAAGCAAACACAAGAAACGACTAACCGGAACCCGAAAATTACAAAACCTAAAGAACAAAGTGTAGAAGGCTATCATCCCAGTCGGAGCATCCCTCACGATCGACGAGTGAGGAGGGACAAGAGGACTAAGCTCGAGGGGAACGCCATAGCAAAGCACAAAGTTTTTAGAAAATCTTGAGAAATAACCGAGGTTTGAAGACCCATATCAATTCTACAATCCATTAGAAATGCAAAACAAGAGTTTGGGAGACTTACCAGGTGAAATGGGTTCTTGGATGAGAGAAATTGGAGGAAGTATGAAGATGGGAAGATGACCAGTGGGGAATATATAGAGAAATCAAATGGTAAAGGCCAAATTTCTCGCAAGGCCCGAGGTGGTAATAATGGGCCTAGGGCCGCGGCTCGATAAAAAGCCGACAAGGAATTGATTGACGAAGGTCATGGCCGCGGCTCGACACAAAAGCGACGGGATTGATTGACGAATGCTAGGCCCGCGGCTCGAGACATAAATGAAAAAAACTTGATTGATGAAGGCTAGGCCCGTGGCTCGAGACAGAAATAACAAGGGTTTGATTGACAATGACTGAAGACACATTGATAGAAAAGATGACAAAAGTACAGCCGTCAAAACCCATACAATTATTATTCGAATGACATGATTGGTATCATGACATAGGACTGGAGGGACATAAAGGGGTATCACCCCCAAAAGCCAAACAAAACCGGAGCCGATAAACGCAAGATCAGGATAACACCCAACGAGGCTCAGCCGCGGTTCATCTGGGCGGCAGGCCAAGCCGCGGTTCACCCGGGCGGCACGCCAAGTCCCGATTCACCCAGGCGGCAGGATAAGCCGTAGTTCACCCGGGCGGCATGCCAAGTCGCGGTTCACCCGGGCGGCAAGCCAAGCCGCGGCAGGGAACTTGACTTCGAGACACAAGAACACGACTTGAGTTTCCATGTTCAACACTTAGAAAAGCTTCATGGAATTATGATAACGAAAGTTCGTCTTTGGCTACAAAGTAATAAGATGAGAGCACATGACAACAAACCACTCAAAGCCAAAAACCTGACTATGGTAGAGGATCAGAGTAGCCCACAAAACACCAAAAAGTCGACTACAAAGACAAAAGATATTAATTCTTAGTCTGAAACCCTTTGTATTAAGAAGGTATAGAACCCTCTGACTAAGGATTTCTAACCCGGTTCATTGACCACAAGTTTCCAAAAATAGAACCAAGTTGTATTTTGCCCCCATTCATAAGAACTATAAATACCCCCCTCTTTCCACATGTAAAGGACACATGAGAAGTAATACTCTCACTTTCAATAAGACACACACATTAAACCTTCCCGTTAAAAATCCCTTAATACAGATACTTATTCTCACGCTGGATCGTTGTTGTTGTTGTTGCTGTTGCTTTTGTTGTTGCTGTTGGTGTTGTTGTTGGTGTTGGTGTTGTTGTTGTTGTTGTTGTTGTTGTTGTTGTTGCTGCTGTTGTTGTTGTTGCCGCTGTTGCTGCTATTGCCGCTATTGCCGTCGTCGCCGTCGTCGCCGTCGTCGCCGTCGCCGCCGTCGCCGTCGTCGCCGCCGCCGCCGCCGCCGCCGCCGTCACTGTTGTTGTTGTAGTCGTTGTTGTTGTTGTCGTTGTAGTTGTTGTCGTTGTTGTTGTTGTCGTTGTTGTTGTTGTCGTTGTTGTTGTTGTCGTTGTTGTTGTTGTTCTTGTTGTTGTTGCTCTTGTTGTTGTTGTTCTTGTTGCTGTTCTTGTTGCTGCGCGTCGTCGTCGTCGCCACCGCCGCTGTCGCCGCCGCCGTCGTCGCCGTCGTCGTCGCCGTCGTTCTTGTCGTTGTTGTTGTTCTTGTTGTTGTTCTTGTTGCTGTTGCTATTGCTGTTGCTGTTGCTGTTGCTGTTGCTGTTGCTGTTGCTGTTGTTGTTGTTGTTGTTGTAAAATTTAATACGCTTTAAACAACTTGTTAAACATAAGATGCAAGTGCTCTATGTAAAAGTTACTATGTTACCCTCATTTAATAAACTTATTTGAATTAATACAACAATTAATTCACACTATTTATACATTATTTAACATTATAATTGTTTAATTCACTATATCAAATATTATCTTATTTATAATTACTTTTAGTTACATTTATATTATATTTAATAACTAAATACTATTTAATTTAAGTATTATTTTTAATAAGTTCAAATGAGAACAATGAAAATCTGTAAGAACAAAAGAACATCTAACCAATCATTATTTCTATTTTTATTTATTTATAATTTATTACAAGGATATAATTGTAATTGTATAACTGGATTTATTTTAGTAACCTCCACCAATTTAGCGTTTCATTTTCATCAATTAGTTCCTACATTATGTTTGAATTTCAAACATACATACATTAACATCGATGATATTGAAATCAATAGTTTTTTTACTCACTTGTTTTGTGGAATCATTATTTTCATGAGGATTTTATAATCTCAAATCATTTCCCATTGTTCGGTTTCTTTACTTCTTGTTGTTATATTTCAATCAATATTATTAAAAATAACTAAGTTTGAGAATAGATTGTATAAACATTTTTAAACACTTTGAAAAGCAAAATCAAAATGCATTTGCAATATCGATCATCAATATTTTATTTTATGTTTGAGTTGCATGATATAAAATTGATAATTTGTTATTATATTATTTTTTGGATTGAATTATCATTATTATTTTTTATTTTGAAAAGTGCATAACGTAGAGTAAAATCATCAATTGTTATAATATTATGTTTGAAATGAAAACATGTTATAGATTTGTATGAAGAATTTAAGACATGCATGTAGGAAAAAGATGATTTATAATGTACAATGTGTTAGGAGAAATTATTCAAATCGCAAGTTTGTAAGGAGAAATGGTGATATTGTAGAAAGTTGTTATAGATGATATTATATTATAACTAACATAATAACACAAACGCTATACTTATTGTAGTTATTGTTATTAACTTTATAGTATTAGTTTTATTAGTAGTGGTAGTAGTATTATTATTAATATGAACATATTGTTGGAATGAAGTATGGGTCGATTGCATGGGCATGGGTCAGTTGCATGGATACGTCACGTGTGTGGTCTGTTGCTTCAATAATAGATTTGAATGTGTCAACCGTTGTGGGTGGTTGTAGTTTACCTAGTCTATCGCTAGTTTCCTGTTTTTAATAGTTTATTATTTCTTTAACGTTGTACTTGAAATCTATTTATAGTGCTCTCAGTCGATGAATAATACATCAGTTTTCATATATACCATTGTTAGCACTCTAACATTTGGTATCACAGCAAAACTTCGATCAAAGAGAGAAAGGAGCGATCATGAGCAGCGAAAAGTTGAAGATTCCTGTGTTTGATGGGCATTATGATCATTGGAGGGAGATGATGGAGAACTTGCTGCGAGGAAAGCAATTGTGGAATCTCATCGACCCAGGAATCATCGAACCTTCCCCCGGTATTGCTCCGAGTGAGGCTCAGAAGAAGACGTTGGCAGAGCTGCGTGCCAAAGACTTGCAGGTGAAGCACTACCTGTACCAGGCAATCGATAGAGTGACCTTCGAACAGATCTTGGATCGGGGGACTTCCAAGTCTGTTTGGGACTCTATGAAACAGAGATTCGAAGGGAATGCTAGAGTGAAGAAGTCAATGCTTCAGAAACTTCGTCGAGATTTCGAGCTCTTAGAGATGAAGTCCAATGAATCGATTCCTGAGTATTTTGGAAGGGTCTTAACGGTGGCCAACCAGATGAGAAGCAATAGGGAAACTATGTCAGACTTGAAGATAGTTGAAAAAATATTAAGAACACTTACGGAAAAGTACATGTTCGTGGTCGTCTCAATTTAAGAAGCCAAAGACATTGAGAAAATGACAATCGATGAGCTTCAAAGCACACTGCTTGTGCATGAACAGAAGTTTAGGAAACCAGAGAAGGAAGAAGAACAAGTATTGAGAGTTGAATACAGTGAGAAATCCGGCACCCGAGGACGTGGAAGAGGACGAGGCAGCCCTCGCGGTAGGGGACGAGGACGAGGGCGAAAATCTTTCAATCGCGAAATGGTTGAATGTTATAAGTGTCACAAACTAGGACATTTTTCGTATGAATGTCCCGGTTCAAAAGAAGCTAACTACGCCGGATTTGATGAGGAAGAAGAAGTGATGCTCATGGCGCAAGTCGACCTTGATGAGAAATGTAATGAAGATGAACAATATGCAGATCATAGAATTAGCGTCTTCATGAAAAAAACCGGTGATGAAGGTACGAATTGTTTATGGTTTTTAGACTCAGGTTGTTCTAATCATATGTGTGGGGATAAGGGAAAATTTATTAACTTGGATGAAACTTACTCTCATTCGGTTAAACTGGAAAACAATACTAGAATGAAAGTGGGAGGAAAGGGTCTGGTCAAACTCACAATTGATAGCACAATATATACTGTGAGTGATGTCTATTATGTGCCAGATCTTAAAAATAATCTGCTTAGCATAGGTCAACTTCAAGAAAGGGGGTTGATATTTCTTATTAGGGATGGTATGTGTAAAATTTATCATCTTGACAAGGGTCTGTTGTTTGAAAGCACTATGACTAACAATAGAATGTTTCCTTTATATGAGCAACTTGATGAATCTAAAGGAAATAAGTAAGATAATTGCATGTTCTCTAGTGATGTAGACCTTTCAAAATTATGGCATGAAAGGTACGGTCATTTGAGTCGTACAAGCATGAGTTTATTGCAACAAAAGGGGATGGTCAGAGGCATGCCTAAGTTCACTATTGATGATAAAGTATGTATTGATTGCTTGGCTGGAAAGCAAAGTAGAAAAGCCATGCAAAGTATAGTACTTGGAGAGCCAAGGAGGTTTTAGAATTAATTCATTCTGACATTTGTGGGCCAATCAAGCCTAGCTTACACAGTGGAAAAAAGTATATACTAAGCTTTATCGATGATTATAGTCGAAAGGGTTGGGTATACCTCTTGAGTTCAAAGTCAGAAGCTTTTGAGAGCTTTAAGAACTTTAAAAGCAATGTGGAAAAGGAATCTGGAAAGATGGTGAAGGGTCTTCGTACAGATCGAGGAGGAGAGTTTCTTTCGGAAGAATTTAATAAGTATTGTGCAGATCATGGAATTAAATGGCAGCTGACAACAAGCTTCACACCACAACAAAACGGTGTGGCGGAGAGGAAGAACCGGACGGTGATTAACATGGTGGTAACACTTCTAGCTGCCAAAAATATGCCGAAGTATTTCTGGGCTGAAGCGGTTGTTTGGAGCTATTATGTTCTAAACAGGTGTCCAACCAAAGCACTAGAAGACATTACACCACATGAAGCGTGGAATAGAGAAAAGCCAACTGTTGAACACTTGAGAACATGGGGTTGCCTTGCTCATGTGCATGTTCCCAGAGAAAAATGTACCAAACTTGATAACAAAAGTGTTATGTGTATTTTAACAGGTATGAGTGAAGAATCCAAGGGTTATAGTTTGATAGATCCACTTACTATGAAGGTGATAATTAGTAAAGATGTAATCTTTGAAGAAGACAAACAATGGGAATGGAGTAAAAATCAAAGAAAGGATGATGTTGAAACATTAACCTGGGGTGACACTGAAGAAATTCAAGAAGGGTCTAACAATGAAGCAAATCATGAAAACATCGAGTTGCCCTCTGAACAAGCTCGCAACATGGATGTCCCGGAATCGAGCAATGCTAGAGTGAGGGAGGAACGTGCACGCAAACCTCCTTCCTATCTGGACGATTATGTCATAGGTGATGATGTTGAGCTAAATGCTATGCAGATCATACATCAGGAGCCTACTTGTTTTGAAGAAGCTGTGAAGGAAGGCAAATGGAGGGCTGCTATGGATAATGAAATTCATGCCATTGAAAGAAATCAAACATAGGATCTCGTTGAATTGACTAAAGATTCGAAATGCATTGGTGTCAAGTGGGTCTACAAAGTAAAGGTGAACGAACATGGTGAAATAGACAAGTATAAAGCCCGGTTGGTGGCCAAAGGATATGGGCAAGAATATGGTATCGACTACACTGAAGTTTACGCACCGGTGGCTAGGATGGATACCATACGCTTGATGATAGCCATTGCTGCGAAAAGAGGCTGGAATATTCTCCAAATGGACGTTAAATCCGCGTTTTTGCATGGTACTTTGGAACAAGATGTGTACATGCAGCAACCTCAAGGCTATGTTGTGAAGAATATGGAGCACAAGGTGTATAAGCTTCGCTAGGTGCTATACGGACTGAAGCAAGCTCCTAAAGCTTGGTTTAGTCAGATCGAGAGTTATTTTATTAAAGAGGGATTTACAAGAACAAAAGCTGAACATACCCTCTTTGTAAAGAAGAACTCGAATGGGAATATTTTACTTGTAAATGTTTATGTTGATGACTTAATTTACACAGGTGATGACTTGAAGATGTTGAAAGACTTCAAAGATTCAATGAATAAAGAGTTTGAAATGACTGATCTTGGAAAGATGAGGTTTTTCTTGGGGATTGAGGTGTTGCAAACTACTCATGGAATCCATGTTTCACAAAAGAAGTATGCACTAGAGATAATCAAGAGATTCAAGATGGAAGATTGCAATTCAGTGTGTTGTCCTATTGTTCCGGGTTGTAAGCTGAAATCGGATGAAGGTGAAAGAATAGATGAGACAATGTTCAAGCAAATAATTGGGAGTCTCATGTACATCACAACGACACGACCCGACATACAGTTTGCGGTGAGCTTCATAAGTCGGTTTGTGACTAACCCATCTAAAATTCATTATGATGCAGCAAAGAAAGTGATAAGGTATCTGCAAGGAACCTTAGATTATGGCATATGGTATAAGTCTGGAGGAGACGGGTTGATGGAAGTTTATACCGATAGTGACTTCGGTGGTGATGTTGAAGACAGAAAGAGCACCTCTGGTTATGTTGTTTTATGGGATGGTGGAGCAGTAGCATGGCAATCGAAGAAGCAAGGGATCGTGGCTTTGTCATCTACCGAAGCTGAGAATGTAGCAGCTTCGACATGTGCTTGTCAAGTAATCTGGATTAGAGGTGTACTTAAGGATCTTGGACTGGAACTGAATGGTGGGACGGTCATTAAATGTGACAATACATCAGCTATTAAACTATCGAAGAACACGGTGTTCCATGGGAGATGCAAACATATAGGGGTACGCTTTCAATTTCTGCGTGAACTGGTTAAGGAAGGAACAATTGTGTTGGAGCATTGTGGTACAAGGGATCAAGTGGCAGACATAATGACCAAACCTTTAAAGAGAGATTTGTTTGGGGAACTAAGAAGTAAGCTTGGAGTGTGTTCTGTGAAGGACAAACTAGATTGTGAACTCAAATCTAGTTTGAGGGAGGGTATGTTGGAATGAAGTATGGGTCGATTGCATGGGCATGGCTCAGTTGCATGGATACGTCACGTGCGTGGTCTGTTGCTTCAATAATAGATTTGAATGTGTCAACCGTTGTGGCTGGTTGTAGTTTACCTAGTCTATCGCTAGTTTCCTATTTTTTAGTAGTTTATTATTTCTTTAACGTCGTACTTGCAATCTATTTATAGTGCTTCTGAGTCGATGAATAATACATCATTTTTCATATATACCATTGTTAGCACTCTAACACATATTAGTTATTATTGTAACCTGTTTGAAACATACTAAATAATATGTTATTAACTAGCACAATTTGTCATTATTATTAAACTATTAAATACCCAATATGCCCTAAGAAAATATTAGTATTATTGTTATTATAAATATGAAAATATTTTGTTAATTGTATACTTAAGTATTTTAAATAAAATAATACTTAATTTAAATGTTAATTTATAGCATTATATTTAAATAAATTTAATGAAGTGAATTAAATAATATCATACTATAAAATAATGTTTAAATAATATGTATTAAATAATATACTAATTACAAGAAGTTTATTAAATGGTGTTAAAAATGGAACTACTACATAAAACACTCGTACTCTATATGCCTAAAATATTGTATTAGACGTCTTACATTTTGGTATAGTGTGAACCCGCACTTTGCCGTAGGTTGTATTACCATATTGTCCTCCTAAGATGTATTATATGGTATAGTGTGAACCCGCACTTTGCTGTAGGTTGGTAAAATTTATAACATTTGATTTTCGATTACTTGTACATTAAAATTCAATCAGTAGAGATGGATAAAGATTATATTTACAACTCTATTTTGAAAAAAAAAATGTTGAAACACTGATATCATTTAGCATATCATAACAACAAATTTTGATTTTATAAACCATTATATTTTTATGATTATAAGATAAAAACGATATAATATTCAGAACCTTGAAACAGTTTTGAGAGCTTTTATATTCTTAGTCTGATTACTTGTATATTATTATACATTATTACTTATTACTAAAATTGGTTTTTTGTAAATAACTATTATAATTACTTTAATATTATTACTATTATTATTATTATTATTATTATTATTATTATTATTATTATTATTATTATTATTATTATTATTATTATTATTATTATTATTATTAAATTCATATGGATTAAAAAATTAAATTAAAATCTAATATAATATTATCATACTAACCTAACAGCTGTGTTAAGGTCAAGAAAAAATTATTATTTTCACATCGTAAAATTCTTTATAAAAAGTATAGATAACATAAATATTCATATTGTTTTCTATATGTTATGCATAATGAACTGGCTCGCGTATATGCGGGTGCTACTGAGTCTCTTTTCTGACCATACTTAAATACTGATTATATTATTATTATTATTATTATTATTATTATTATTATTATTATTATTATTATTATTATTATTATTATTATTATTATTATTATTATTATTATTATTATAAGGATTCCTTTAAGTCTGATGCAAACCAAAAACATCCAATGTCTCTCTGCAACAAATGCACTAAGTACTGAAGTAAGAAATGCTTCGGAAGTTTTAGACCATACACTAGAAAATACTCTAAGTGTAAAATCTTCCGAAGCTAAGACCAATATCTTCCGGAGCCAAACATGAAGTCTTCTGAAGCCTCAGAGACAAAGTCTTCCGAAGCTTCACTCTATGAAGACAGATTTCTTTCGAAGACTTTTAGTAACATGCTTTATCTGATGTACTGTTCCATAAAGCTGGACACCTTTCCGCTGCATCTCTGTAAAGTCACCAACTTACATGAGTTGGTGAAAAGGTCCATGCTTTTGGTAACTGTACATTGAGGTCTTGAGTTTGTAACTTTCTACTTTATGTACTTTATCCTTTTTGTAATAGATAAGGATGTGAGCTATGGCATGTCATAGTCACAAGGTCAAAAGGCAGATATGCCTTTTGATCCTACAATTGATTTTGTTTGTGTCTAGTCAATTGTATCCAGCTGGCTTTCAAAGTATAAGCCGGCTGTAAGTTGTAGTATAAGTATTCCAAGTTCTTGTATCTTTCTTTATGCTTTGTAACACTTGTAAAAGAACTTGAGAAAGCAATATACTGCCTCCATGAAACCCAACTCTCTTGTTCTGTCTCTTTTACTTTACTTGTGTTCTTTGTATTAATATATTGGTTAATCCAGTTCACTGTTTGATCAAGTTTAGTTATTCTCCTCTTTGTGTTGTTGTGTTGTAATTGTTCAAGCCCTTAACCGGTCCTGCAATTGGTATCAGAGCATTTCAGGCTCTTGATATAAGATCTCACCATCTTAAGATCCCTCACACATACAAAAACTAAACTCTCCAAATGGCATCCATCTCAAAGACTGATATGGAGACTGGAACCATGAACAAATCCCCACTGATCACTCTTGATGACTTTGACACCTGGTGTATGAGAATGGAAGGTTTCATCAGGTCTCTAGACTCAAGAATGTGGGAATCTGTTGAGAATGGACCTTTCATACCAGCACTCCTTCTGCTACTGGTGCTGGTATGATTCCAAAAGATGTGGCCAACTACTCTGATGAAGATAGGAAGAGAGTAGAGATTGATAGAAAGGCCATGACTGCTCTTCAAACTGCCCTTCCAAACTCTGTGTACAGAGGTTTTAAGAAGTGCAAAACAGCTAAACAGCTATGGGATGCACTGAAACTGATGTATGAAGGCTGCTCTGAAGCCAAGGAGAACAAGAAGGATCTCCTGAAGCAGCAGTTTGAAAACTTCACCTTCAAAACAGGTGAAACCATGACTCAGCAATACTTCAGGTATGTTGAGATAGTGGATACCCTAGTGGATGGAGGAGTTCCTCTTGAGAACAGGGACATTGTAAGGAAGTTCATGTCCTCACTTCCTAGGCAATGGACACACTACTGTGTGGTGATCAAGAGGACTGAGAATCTCAAAACTCTTACTCTGACAGAGTTATATGGGATTCTCAGTGGCTACCAGATGGAGATGAACATGCAAGGTTCATCTGGCAACTCCAACAATCAAATGGGTTCAGCCCTTCATGTGGTTGAAAGGGATAGCATAGAACCCCAACATCATCTCATATGCTACCCTGACAACTCACCAAAGGGTCCTTTCATCACCTTCCCAGAGACACCCAGGGAGAACTACACTCAAGGAAGCCCATTCCAAGAGACAAGCTCTTCTCAAGCCTTTGTGTCTTCTGATGAAAGCTGTGGAAACTCTCTCTTCACTCTTGAAGACCTGGACTGTATCCATCCAGATGACCTGGAGTACATGGAAATAGTTCAGCAGATGGCTCTCCTCACTCATAGAGCCAAGAAGTTCTACAAGAGGACAGGAAGGAGGTTTCCAAGCAATGCAACTAGTGGAAAGTTTGGGCTGGATAAAAGCAAAGTCAAGTGTTACAACTGTAACTTGATGGGCCACTTTGCTAGAGAGTGTAAGGCACCTAAAACAAATGGTGGCCAAACACAAACCAGACCAAACTACACTGACAAAGCCCCTCAGAATGAACAGCCAAAGCAACATGCTGCTGTTGCTGTTGAAGATGGAGGCTTTGACTGGAGCTTTCAGGTGGAAGATGCTTCTCCAAACCAAGCACTAATGGCAGACCATGATGAAGCCAAGGTATTGGAACATCTCTGTACTCCTGAATGCATTGCTAAAGTAAACAGATACAGGTCCTATAACTTAGAAATGAGATCTGATCTTGAGTCATTAAACATATTAAAATCTGATTTTAGAAAGTTTGAAAATGATTACAAGTTAAAAATAGAGGACTTGGAGAAAACCATTTCAATACTAAAACATGAACATACAGATTTTAGGACTCAAATCCAGGATCTCATAACTAAGTTGACTGAGTGCCAGGCTGAGCTTGTGATCAGCAAAGCCAAGGCAGAAAAGAGTGTTCTTGAAGAAGAGACCTTCAAGAACATGATATCCTCATCCCTGCACAACAAAGTGTGCTATCAAAATAGACAGGGACTGGGATCAAATGAGATAGCTCCTCCACACACAATCTTGTCTGTAAGATCTCCTAGGTGTGAAACTTATGAAGATGAGCTTCCTCTCATAGATCCTATAAGTGAAGAGGATGAAGAAGAGATAGTGAAGAATTCCTCTGAGAAGAGTGAAGAAGAGGATTCTACTAAGGGTCACTATCTTCTGAGGAGAAGAAATCTACTGTGATGACCAAGTCAAAGAGAAAGAACTTGATCAGGAAGAGCAAAAGAAAAGCAAAGAAGGATCAAGAGATCAAGGCTACTTTTGACTTTAAGCAGAAACAAGTTTTTATCTCTGCAGGGTTTAAAGTAGTAAAGACTAAAGACATCAACCAAAACTCCTCAGCTAAGAGTTTTGGTTCTTGTTCAAACCATCTCAGTGCAAAGAAGAAGACTGAGCTGTTGTGTACCACTGCTGCACAGCCTGGACCATTAAACTCCAAGAACAGTTCACAGCCCAAAAGAACTGTCTCAGCATCTACAAAGATGAAGGTGGAGAAGGGATGTGACCAAAGCCAGTCTTGCTCTCATAGGAGACTGTTTTGAAGAAGAAAATGTTATGTGTCATGTGTGAAAGTACCTCTCACATTGCTAAGGATTGCCCATACAATCCTAAAAGTACTATCCATATGACCAATACAAAGACTTCAAAGAGTTTCAAGAAGATTCAAGCTTCGGAAGGAAAGTCTGTTTCCTTCGGAAGCTCCAAATCAAAGAAGAAGGTTAATGGAAAAATACCTTCGGAAGAAAAATTGGTCTCGGAAGAAAGGAGTTCTTCCAAAGCACTGAAGTCTGCTGCAGTGACTGTAGAATCTTCCGAAGGTTCAGTCATCAAAACTTTTGAAGTCCCAAAAGCTTCTAAGGTTTTGAAGGTCAAGTCCAAGACTCCAAAGGTGGTGTGGAAGTCTAAGAAAGACCAAATGACTGAAGTTTCTCCATCAACAACAGCTGAAGACACCCCTAGTACAACCATAGAATCTATTACTGTTGCATTACCTTCGATTATACTTAGTGAGCCCAAGACAAGTAAGGCTTGGGTTTCCAAATGTAACTAATCATTTTCTTTGTGCAGGAACAGCTCAAGACAAGCAGGAATGTCTGGATAATTGATAGTGGCTGTTCCAGGCACATGACAGGCAATAGGTCTCTACTCCATAACTTTGAGAAAATTGATGGAGGACCAGTTGCTTTTGGAGGAGATAAAGGTGGTTACATTTCAGGAAGGGGCAAGGTCACAAATGGTAAGCTCAGCATTGAAAAGGTAAACTTTGTTAAGGAGCTTGGGTACAATCTTCTGAGTGTATCCCAATTTTGTGATCAGAGTCATAACATGCTCTTTACTGAGCATGAGTGCATTGTTCTCAAGCCTGGAGTGGTCATTCCTTATGAGCATATCCTGCTCAGAGCCCCCAGGAAAGGGAACATGTACAAGATGGATTTGCAAGAAACATCTCCCTCTGGAGAAGTTTCATGCTTTTTATCTAAAGCAAATAGTGATGAGTCTTTCCTATGGCATAAAAGAATGTGCCATGTAAACTTTAAGAACATGAATAAGCTAATTAAACATGATTTGGTAACTGGAATGCCAAAGAAAGAGTTTACAAGTGATGATCATTGTGTTGCATGCCTGAAAGGGAAGCAACATAAGGTATCTCACAAGCCTAAGGAAAGGAACTCCATCACTACTCCCCTACACATGTTACATATGGATCTCTTTGGCCCCACCAGTGTAATGAGTCTAGGAAGGACCTCTTATTGTTTAGTGATCATAGATGATTTTACAAGATTCACTTGGGTTTTCTTTCTTAGAACTAAGGATGAAACCCCTGAGATTCTCAAGAATTTCATCTTAAAAATTGAGAATCAAAGTGATCACAAGGTCAAAACCATAAGATGTGATCAAGGTACTGAATTCAAGAATCAAATCCTTGATACATTTTGTGATGAAAAAGGTATTACAAGACAATATAGTGCTCCCAGGACTCCTCAGCAAAATAGAGTTGCTGAGAGGAGAAACAGGACACTAATTGAAGCTGCAAGAACTATGTTGTCTGACTCTAAACTGCCCATCACCTTCTGGGCAGAGGCAGTATATACTGCTTGCTATGTGCAAAACAGAGTTTTGGTAGTTAAGACACATGGTAAGACTCCTTATGAACTTTGGCACAAGAGAAAACCTTTCATTGGTTTTCTCAGGTCATTTGGATATCCCTGCACCATCTTGAATACCAAGGATCAAATTGCCAAGTTTGCTGAGAATCAGATGATGGACACTTCATTGGATACTCTTCCCAAGCTAAGGCTTATAGAGTATACAATCTCAGAACTAGAATTGTTGAGGAGTCAGCCAATGTGACTTTCAATGAACACACACCCTGTGTGGCTGGTTTTGGACCTGATTGGCTATTTGATCTTGATTTAGTTACCAACTGTTTTAACAAATCTTGTGAGAATGTTTCAGGATCTGCAGAAAATCTAAATAAAGGTGATCCTAATCCAAGATTTGAGCTAGGAAGACCCTCAACTCATACATCTTCAGCTCCAGTTGGGACTACTTCAGCAAATGAGGTCTTTATCAGCACTACAATGACAAATTCAGCTAATACATCTGGGATGCCTTCAAATTCTAGCTCAAAGGCTCCACAACCAGATAAAGATACCTCAATTGTAGAAGACAACAATGGTGATGGTGAAAGTGATCAGGAATTCCTTGTTGCTAATGACCACACCATAGATGACAACATCAATGATGTCATACACTCATTGGATCAAGCTAATCTTGATAAGTGTGGTAATGTGGAGGGTGAATCATCTATGCCAGATCTAAATTTCTTAAATTTGGATCTTTCTCAGCAACTTGCTGTGATCCCTCAGCTAAGGATCCACAAGTCTCACCCCACCACAAACATCATTGGAGATGTTGTCACAGGGGTAAGAACAAGAGGACAAACCCATGAAGCAAATGTTTGTCTTCACTCTTGTTTCTTATCTCAGATAGAGCCAAAAAAAGTTGATGAAGCTCTAAAGGATGGAAGTTGGGTTGAAGCTATGCAACAAGAGCTACTTCAATTCAAAAGGCAGAAAGTTTGGAACCTTTGTTCTCTTCCTCATGGGAAGACTACCATTGGAACCAAATGGGTGGTTAGGAATAAGAAGGATGATAGAGGAATTATCATCAAGAACAAGGCAAGACTAGTTGTTCAAGGATACACACAAGAAGAAGGGATTGACTACACTGATGTCTTTGCTCCTGTAGCAAGATTAGAAGCTGTTAGGATATTCCTGGCATTTGCTGCATCCAAGAACATCAAGGTCTTTCAACTTGATGTAAAGTGTGCTTTCTTATATGGAGTGATTGATGAAGGGGTTTATGTCAAACAGCCACCTGGTTTTGTAGACCGTGATCATCCTGATTATGTCTAAAAGCTTGACAAAGCTCTTTATGGGCTGCATCAGGCACCCAGGAAATGGTATGAGACATTGTCTGAGTATCTTTGTAAACATGGATACAGGAGAGGTACTATAGATGGAACTCTCTTCATCAAAGGACAGGGAAATGACTTATTGCTAGTTCAAGTATATGTAGATGACATCATCTTTGGTTCAACTAATCCAAAGCTCTGCAAAGACTTTGTGAAGAATCGATATCCTCTCCCTAGGATCGACGATTTGTTTGACCAGCTACAAGGAGCTTCGTATTTTTCAAAGATCGATCTTCGTTCTGGTTATTATCAGCTAAGGGTTTTCGAGGACGACATACCGAAGACTGCGTTCAGGACTCGTTATGGGTATTATGAGTTCTTGGTCATGCCGTTCGGGCTGACTAACGCACCAGCAGTGTTTATGGATCTAATGAATCGGGTGTGCAAACCTTACTTGGATAAGTTCGTGATCGTGTTCATAGACGATATACTTATCTACTCTCGATCAAAAGAGGATCATGAAGAACACATTCGGGCAATTCTGCAGCTGCTACGAGAAGAGAAACTTTTCGCCAAGTTCACGAAGTGTGAGTTTTGGTTGCGGGAAGTGAAGTTTTCGGGTCATGTGGTTAACAGGGACGGGATACATATAGATCCCGGCAAGATCGAAGCGGTGAAGAAATGTGATACGCCCCAGACACCATCAGAGATACGGCAATTTCTAGGATTGGCCGGTTATTATCGTCGCTTCATCGCGAATTTCTCAAAGATCGCGCAACCATTAACCCTGCTTACTCAGAAAGATAAGAAGTTTGATTGGGGACATGCACAAGAACAAGAGTTTCAAACGTTGAAAGAGAAGTTGTGCAACGCGCCTATATTGTCTCTACCAGACGGAACAGATGATTTTGCGGTGTACTGCGACGCGTCACATCAAGGATTGGGATGTGTGCTAATGCAGAAGGATAAGGTGATTGCCTACGCTTCGCGACAGCTTAAAGTGCACGAAAAGAACTACAACACTCATGATCTTGAGTTGGGCGCTGTAGTATTTGCACTCAAGATTTGGAGGCATTACCTATATGGAACCAAGTGCATCATCTTCATTGATCATAAGAGCCTCCAACATATTCTGGATCAGAAGGAACTTAATATGCGCCAACGACGTTGGGTAGAGCTTCTTAGCGACTACGGCTGTAAAATCCGGTATCATCCAGGGAAAGCCAACGTGGTGGCTGATGCTTTAAGCCGTAAAGAACGTGTGAAACCACTGCGTGCACGAGCGTTGGGATTGACCATTCAAACCAACTTGAAAGCTCAGATCCAAATTGCACAGAGTGAGGCATTGAAAGAAGAAAACCTTGCGGGAAAAGAATTCCGAGGGTTAGACAAACAGATGATTCGCAAGGATGATGGTATACAGTACTTTATGGATCGCATATGGGTACCCAAATGGGGAGGTGTTCGAACCTTAGTCATGGATGAAGCCCACAAGACGCAATATTCTATTCATCCTGGTGCAGACAAGATGTATCACGATCTTAAGGATCTGTACTGGTGGCCAGGCATGAAGAAAGACATTGCCTTATACGTCAGCAGATGCTTGACGTGTTCCAAAGTTAAAGCTGAACATCAGAAACCACCGGGATTATTACAGCAACCTGAAATTCCCGAGTGGAAATGGGAGAACATAGCTATGGATTTCATTACCAAACTCCCTAGAACAAACAGCTGTCATGACTCGATATGGGTCATTGTGGATCGAATGACAAAGTCCGCACATTTCTTGCCTATCTGAGAAGATTACAGGATGGATAAGTTGGCGAGATTGTACATCAAAGAGGTCGTGACACGGCACGGGGTGCCGGTGTCAATCATATCCGACCGTGATAGCAGATTTACTTCACGTTTTTGGCAGACACTACAGAAAGCGATGGGCACTCGATTAGACATGAGTACAGCCTATCACCCTCAAACAGATGGCCAAAGTGAACGAACTATACAGACGCTAGAAGACATGTTGAGAGCGTGTGTAATCGATTTTGGTGGAAGTTGGGATGCTCATCTACCGTTGATTGAGTTCTCTTACAACAACAGCTACCATACAAGCATTGGCTGTGCTCCATTTGAAGCGTTGTATGGAAGGAAATGCAGTTCTCCCGTTTGTTGGGCCGAAATTGGTGAAAGTCAACTAACAAGTCCAGAGATCATTCAAGAAACAACATATAAGATTTTCCAAATCAAAGACCGACTTAAAGCCGCGCGAGATCGCCAAAAGAGCTATGCCGACAACCGTCGGAAGCCTCTAGAATTCAACGTTGGGGATCGTGTATTACTCAAAGTCTCCCCTTGGAAAGGAGTCGTTCGATTCGGAAAGAAAGGGAAGTTAGCCCCAAGATACGTTGGACCATTCGAAATTACTGAAAGAATTGGTCCAGTGGCCTACCGATTAAGGTTGCCACAAGAGCTTAGCGGTGTGCATGATACTTTCCACGTGTCAAACCTCAAGAAGTGTTTGGCTGACGAATCCCTTCACGTGCCAATCAAGGAAATCAAGATTGATGAAAAGCTTCATTTTGTTGAGGAACCCATTGAGATCATGGATCGAAAGGTCAAGCAACTGAAGCGCAGTAGAATACCTTTTGTTCGCGTAAGGTGGAATTCAAAACGAGGGCCAGAGTTTACATGGGAACGAGAAGATCAAATGAAACTCAAATATCCACATCTTTTCGAGGATGACACTCTTGGACCTAACTCCAGCTGAATTTCGGGACGAAATTCTCTCAACTGGGGGATACTGTGACATCCGTCACCTTAAGGTCCGTCAATTAACGTGATTGTCCGTTATCTATTCTTTGATCGATCATTCCTCATCCTTATTTGACTCTTTATGTGGATATCATGTGTGCATTATCATCGTTGTGCATGTGTATTCGTCATGATCATATGATAACCTTAAAAACTTTTAAAACTTTCATTTTTGAAACCGTCAAATATATCATTTTTATATATAAATATAAAACTTCATTAACATAACCATTTCTTAAGTCATAATATCATTAAATGCACTTTTGCTATTAATATAAAACATCTAATAAAGACATTTTTCAACCAAACCAAATTTGGGAAAACTCGAGGATTAAGTGCAGGGACTAAACTTGTAATTTTGCAAACTTGGGCTGGGTATATATACCCCATACCAGCCCTAAACACCCATTTTCACCATCTTCTTCATCTCTTCACTCTCTACACACACATCTTCTTCATTCTAGCACCAAATCTTACCCGTGTGGTCTCGTTTTCGTCGTCTAGACTTCATCTACAGCCTCATCTACTCATTTCTAGCAGGTAGATGACATTGGTTGTCCATTTTCTTGCCTTTTCACGGCTGTCCAAAACTAGGGTTTCGGGTTTTCGGGTTCAACCCGAACACACAAGGTCGTATGGGTACGTGTGAGGTCTTTCTGCTTGTGTTTCATGTTTGTGTATGTTTGTTGAGTGTTTCTGGAAGTCCTTGTGGTGTAAAACCCGCGTTTAGAGCAGCTTGGGGGCTGCTCAGCCCGACCACAGTCGCGATTCTACAGTTCAGGCGACTGGGTGTAAGGCCCCGTTCCCGGGACGCTTACAGTTTGTCATTTATCGCACATAAAACATATAATTACATTACATAAAGAAATCATTTCAGCGGAAACATTCAAAAATGACATCGCGTTTCATTATAATTACTTTTGCCAAATAATACATCATTATCCGATTACAAAATTCATGTTTGCATTACATCACAAAAGCTATATAATTGGATGCCATCCCAAAAGAGCCGAGTAGCCTCGCCGTGCCATCCTCAGCAATCATTTACCTGCCAACTGGAAAATGATATAAAAGTCAGCGTTGCTGAGTGAGTTCTAGTTTTATTATAAAACATATTTTACTTTCATATAAAACCATTCGTTACTTTAACGTGATCACACATCATACGTACGCATAGATAATATCATTATTATCTTCTTCATTCATTCATTCGATCGTTCGTTCATTCGCTCCTTTTAACTTACTTGCGCATCGGACATCATCCATACCAATACCATATGCTACACCCCAATTAGTCTCAGCTACCGGGCCGAAGTCAATAAATGAACAGCTAAACGTATGCCACGGTACTAGGGGTAACCGATCAGTCTTAGCTACTGGGCCGAAGTCAATAAATGAACAGCTAAACGTATGCCACAGTACTAATGATAACCGATCAGTCATAGCCACTGGGCCGAAGTCAATAAATGAACAGCTAAACGTATGCCACAGTACTAAGGGTAAGCGGTAGAGGTTCCACATTAATGGTCAATCACAAAGAAGGACCCGGTATCCGATGCATGCAAGACGTGTCATCTCTTTCCACTTTACGTTACATAATACTTCATTTCATTCGTCATACTAAGTAAAGCCATAGGAAAGATAACCATACATCATAATAAGAAACATATCATACGCATTCATCATCATCATGCAGGGCAACATCATACATTCATAGTATGCATAAACATGCAACATCATCATCATCATGCCCTACATGCACTCTAAGGCCATAACCATCCTCTTACATGCTCTTACGGGTTATCTTACGTCCAAACTTACATCTGCACCTTTCCCCGAAGGCCAGAAGTCAAGCTACACATTCATTCGAGTGCAACAGCCCTATTCGGGCGTATGGACACCCTTCAGTCGCATGGCCTCCATGCGACTGAACATCATGCGACTGGACTCATGCGGATGGTCATCTATGCGAATGAACATCCAATCGTGCGTATGGACCTTGTGCGAATGGGATTACTGCGAATGGGCACCTATGCGACTAACCTCATGCGAATGGAGTCATGCGACTAAGCATCTATGCGACTGAACCCTCAGTCGTGCAATCCTCATGCGACTGGACTCCCAGTCGTGCGACTGAAACCTTAGTCGTGCGATTGAACCCTCAATCGTGCGAATGAATCCCAATCGTGCGAATGACCTTCAATCGCCCTCATTCGGCCGTATGGCCTTCATTCGGTCGCCTAGCCCTAGCTGATGCAGAATGGAGTTCATCCCGAACCCAATCTGCCGTTTTCGGCCTCCAAGCTCATCCAAACCCATTCTAAGCCTAAATTAACCCTCCTGGACCTTAGGAATGCATACCATAACACCATACAAGCACACACAAGCCCGAAATCATACTCTAAATACATCATACACATCACACCCAAATGAGTCAAACACATACACACACAAAAACGGGTTTTGAACATTTTCCAGCCCCAAAATCAGTTGAAAACGAGTAAAAGTGGGGTCCTAGAACTCACACAATCGAGCACAAAGACAAGAGCTTCGATTTGGCTTGCTACACGACAAATTTGGACACCCGAATCACCCGAAACACCACTTTTCTCCTTTTTCTCCTCTTTCTCTATTCACTTCCTTTCAAATCTGAAAATATGTGAAGTGTGGGGAGAGTGGGCTGCCCTCTCCCTATACATATCACCACATTACCCAACTTTTCTTCGTTGGCGAGTTTGGTCCCTCGACTTTGAACTTTATTTCTTTTCTTTCTTCGTCGGCTTCAAAATAATAAATTTCCGGGTGTTACAAGTCCACCCCCTTAAATAGGTTTCGTCCCCGAAACCTGTTATTCCTCGAACAAACGTGGATAATGCTATCTCATTTCTTCCTCAGTCTCCCACGTTGATTCGGATCCCTTCCTGTGCTTCCACTGTACACGCACAAGAGGAACCACTTTATTCCTCAGCCTTTTCTCCTTTCGGTCAATGATTGCCACTGGTTGCTCCACATAATTGAGCCGTTCATCTACTTCGATATCTTCCAATGGGACAATCATATCTTCATCTGCTAAGCACTTCCTTAGATGAGATACATGGAATGTCGGGTGAATTCCACTTAAGTCATCTGGCAACTCCAGTCTATAGGCCACCTCTCCTACTCGAGCAATGATTCGGAAAGGGCCTATATACCTTGGGCTCAACTTGCCCCGCTTTTGGAAGCGAATGATACCCTTCCAAGGTGAGACCTTCAACATAACCCGGTCACCCACCTGGAACTCAATCGGCCTGCGTCGTTTATCAGCATACGACTTTTGTCTGTCTTTGGCTGCCTTCATGAAGGCTTTAATCTTCTCAAGTTTCTCAGTCGTAGCCTCGATTACCTCGACGCTTCCCAATTCCTTCTGACCAATATCACCCCAACAAACGGGCGTTCTGCATCTCCTACCGTATAGCATCTCATATGGGGGCATGCCAATGCTGGTATGATAACTGTTGTTGTATGAGAATTCGGCTAACGGTAGGTGGTCATCCCAACTTCCACCAAAATCAATCACACATGCCCGAAGCATGTCTTCCAGTGTCTGAATGGTCCTTTCGGACTGACCATCAGTCTGGGGATGATAAGCCGTGCTAATATGTAACCTCGTCCCCATAGCGTCGTGGAATTTCTTCCAAAATTTAGATGTAAACCGGGTGTCGCGATCCGACACAATAGACACCGGCACACCATGACGAGTCACAATTTCCTTGATGAACAGATCAGCCAACCTCTCAGATGAATATGTCTCGCGGATCGGTAGGAAGTGAGCACTCTTCGTCAAACGGTCAACTATCACCCATATGGCATCATACCCTTTGGGGTACGCGGTAGCTTTGTAATGAAATACATGGTGATGTGCTCCCACTTCCATTCCGGTATATCCAAAGGTTGTATCTTCCCATACGGCTTTTGATGCTCGGCCTTCACCTGTAAGCAAGTAAGGCATTTACTCAGTACTCCACCACGTCGCGCTTCATACCTGGCCACCAATAATCTTTCTTCATATCATGGTACATCTTCGTGGCACCAGGATGAATGGAGTACCGAGTCTTGTGAGCTTCATCCATAGTCTTCACCCGTAGATCCCCAAAACGAGGAATCCACACACGATCAAATCGGGTTCTAACACCGAGCGTGTTTTCACCCAATTCTCCAACCAGACCTCTCATTCTTTCAGAGTTAAGATGATCTTCTTTCAATGCCTCATCTTGAAACTCTTTAACCTGCTTCATCACATCAGAGGTCATGATCAGCTGATACGCTTTCACCCGAATCGGCTCGGGCCTCTCTTTTCGGCTAAGGGCATCAGCCACCACGTTGGCCTTGCCCGGATGGTAGTGGATCTCACAATCATAATCGTTTATAAGTTCCAACCACCGCCTCTGCCTCATGTTCAAATCCTTCTGCTCAAAGAAGTACTTCAGACTCTTGTGGTCAGTGAATATGGTGCACTTCGTCCCGTACAGATAGTGCCTCCAAATCTTTAATGCAAAGACCACACTGCTAGCTCCAAGTCATGAGTAGGATAATTGACCTCATGAACCTTCAACTGTCGGGATGCATAGGCTATAACCTTTCCTCTCTGCATTAACACACACCCCAACCCCGAGTAAGAAGCATCGGAATAAACCACCAGATCTTCACTTCCATCGGGTAACGACAGAACAGGAGCTTGAGTCAATCTCGCCTTCAATTCTTCAAACGCCTTCTCTTGAGCTTGACCCTATACGAACTTCACCTCTTTTCGGGTCAACTTAGTCAGTGGAGAAGCAATTTTAGAGAAGTCTTGGATAAATCTTCTGTAGTAGCCTGCAAAACCCAAGAAACTGCGAATCTCGGATGGTGTCTTTGGTGACTTCCATTGCATAACCGCCTCCACTTTCGCCGGGTCCACCATAATCCCGTCAGGATTCACCACATGACCCAAGAACTGAACTTCGCGCAACCAGAACGCGCACTTGGAGAATTTAGCATACAACTTCTCCCTCCTCAACGTCTCTAGAACTTCCCGAATGTGACCGGCGTGCTCTGCTACGCTCCTCGAATAAATCAGGATATCATCAATGAACACAATCAATGATTTATCCAACATAGGCCGACATACACGGTTCATCAAATCCATAAAAGCAGCTGGCGCGTTGGTCAAGCCAAAGGACATGACAAGAAACTCGTAGTGACCATAGCGTGTACGGAAAGCTGTTTTAGGAATATCCTGCTCCTTCACCTTCAACTGATGATAACCAGATCGAAGGTCTATTCTTGAAAACCAACTGGCACCCTGAAGCTGATCGAACAAATCATCTATCCTCGGTAAGGGGTATCGGTTCTTCACTGTCAACTTATTCAGCTCGCGGTAGTCGATGCACATCCTCATACTACCGTCCTTCTTCTTTACAAACAGGACCGGAGCACCCGAAGGAGAGATACTCGGTCTAATGAACCCCTTATCAAGCAACTCTTGTAACTGCTCCATCAACTCTTTCATCTCGGTCGGAGCCAACCGATACGGTGCCTTGGCGACAGGTTGGGCACCCGGTATCAGATCAATCTGAAACTCAATTTCTCTGTCAGGTGGCACTCCTGATAAGTCTTCTGGGAACACATCTGGAAAGTCACACACAACCGGTACATCAGCTAGTTGTGGTGTTGGCGTATCCACATCCTTTACATAGGCCAAGTAAGCACTACATCCACGCCTCATACACTTTCCCGCCACCGCCATCGCGATCACCTTCGGAATCGTAGTAACCGATCACCATATACCGTCACTGAACTACCGTCAGGCGCCAACAACCGAATCATCTTCTTGCGACACACCATGTTCGCCTCGAAGTCCGCTAACCAATCCATCCCAAGAACCAAATCAAAACCACCTAAGGCCATCACGAACGGTCTAACCGGAAACTTATGACCCTCGAGCTCCACATCACAGTTCTCTATCATCTCAGAAATCCTGGTAGACTTACCTATGGCAGTTTCTACATCAAAGGGCTCATCAACACGTCTACTACTAACAGGCAGCTTAGCACAGAAAGCAGCAGAAATAAAACTCCTACTAGCACCAGAATCAAATAACACAAAAGCTAAAGTTTGGTTCACCAGAAACGTACCGGACACAACGTCAGGGTCCGTCCTAGCCTCCTCCTGTGTCATGGTGAATGCCCTGGCGCTCGCCCTCGGTCCATCACCTCCCGTCCTCTTCGCCCCTGAACTCTCAACCCTCGGCTTCTTATAATCCCTGCTCATATGACCAGTTTCCCCACAGTTAAAACATTTGCCCGACAGGCAATCCTTCGCCATATGCCCTTTCTTCCCACACTTGAAGCACACATTCAAACCCAGCCTGCATTCTCCCGCATGCTCCTTTCCACACTTACCACATCTCCTCAACCCTGCTCCCGGTGTGGCCACGTGGCGGTCATCCACCCGTGCCTTTTTGTTACCCATCGAGACCTCACCCCGACCAAACCTCTTCCTGTTCCAGCTTCGATCACCACCACCCTTCCTATTCGCTTCAACCACCACCGCTCCCCTCTCATCATAAAGTCTTCCGGCCAAATCGACCGCCGACCTAAACGTACTTGGCCGGGCGGCGATCATATGCCGGCGGACATCCACCGGTAAACCCTGAATGTACCTCTTGATCTTCCGAGAAAGGGGCGTCACCTGATCCGGCACCAACCGTGCCATCTCGTTGAACTTGGTAGTATATTGCTGGTGTGTCATGGATCCCGCCTCCAGCTGCAGGAACTCCCTCTCAATCTTATCCATTTCCCTGTGAGGACAGAACTCCTCAATTACCATCTTTTTCAGTTCGGGCCACCTCATTCTCCCGATTGCCCGATTACCCTTCGCTTGGACAATGTTGTCCCACCAGCATAGTGCCGAGTCCACGAAGGAGTGGGTGGCAAACTTGACTTTCTGATCATCTCGGCACTCGCTGATGTCGAGAACAGCCTCCATTTCTCTCACCCATCGGTGAGCAGCGGCAGCATTACCATTACCGTCGAAAGTAGGGGGCTTGCATCTCATAAACACCCCGTAGTTGCAGCCTCGTGCCACCTCCCGCACAGGCTCCTCTTCCTCTTCCTCCTCATTATCGGAGAAAATAGTTTCAGGCTCCGGTTGCTCCCCCGAGGCCCGGTTTCTCTCCTTTCTTTCTCCCTCCTTCACAGCTTTGATGACTTCGGTCACCACAGACGGTATGATTGTCTGCATGACTTGATGTACCTCCTCGACGACAGCCTCCTTTACCGAGGCCCTTAAGTTCGCACTCTCATCCCCAGCTTCTGGATGAGGAGTCTCAGGTTCTGCAGGAACCTCTTTCTCAGCTCTAGGCCTTCCTCTTTTAGGGCGTGGTTCAGCAACATGGCCATCACGGCCTCCACCCCTAGAAGTCCTAGAAGATCTGCCACCAGCCATTCTCTAACACACTGAAAGATTCAAACACCAACACGGTCATTCAAGGAAACAACTCAGTTTATGTCATGTATAGTAAGTCCCTAATTATAGTGGCCAGTTGTGATTAGCCACTTACTGTACTCTTCATACCCCAAGTATTACCTGTCCTGACTACATTAGTATTCAAATCTACATATAACACATAACATATACCATGCGCACATAAACCGGTTAACATTAAGAAAATACCTGATGGCACGCAGCTACTCAGTTTGGCATCCCATTCCCTTTCCGTCCCATTCTCAGTTTAAGTTAAGGTTTATTTTGAAAGTTTACCCATTTCACTTAAACTTTGGCTCTGATACCAACTTGTAAGGCCCCGTTCCCGGGATGCTTACAGTTGGTCATTTATCGCACATAAAACACAAAATTACATTACATTAAGAAATCATTTCAGCGGAAACATTCAAAAATGACATCACGTTTCATTATAATTACTTTTGCCAAATAATACATCATTATCCGGTTACAAAATTCATGTTTGCATTACATCACAAAAGCTATATAATTGGATACCATCCCAAAAGAGCCGAGTAGCCTCGCCGTGCCATCCTCAGCAATCATTTACCTGCCAACTGGAAAATGATATAAAAGTCAGCGTTGCTGAGTGAGTTCTAGTTTTATTATAAAACATACTTTACTTTCATATAAAACCATTCGTTACTTTAACGTGATCACACATCATACATACGCATAGATAATATCATTATTATCTTCTTCATTCATTCATTCGATCGTTCGTTCATTCGGACCTTTTAACTTACTTGCGCTCGGACATCATCCATACCAATACCATATGCTACACCCCAATTAGTCTCAGCTACCGGGCCGAAGTCAATAAATGAACAGCTAAACGTATGCCACGGTACTAGGGGTAACCGATCAGTCTTAGCTACTGGGCCGAAGTCAATAAATGAACAGCTAAACGTATGCCACAGTACTAATGATAACCGATCAGTCATAGCCACTGGGCCGAAGTCAATAAATGAACAGCTAAACGTATGCCACAGTACTAAGGGTAAGCGGTAGAGGTTCCACATTAATGGTCAATCACAAAGAAGGACCCGGTATTCGATGCATGCTAGACGTGTCATCTCTTTCCACTTTACGTTACATAATACTTCATTTCATTCGTCATACTAAGTAAAGCCATAGGAAAGATAACCATACATCATAATAAGGAACATATCATACGCATTCATCATCATCATACAGGGCAACATCATACATTCATAGTATGCATAAACATGCAACATCATCATCATCATGCCCTACATGCACTCTAAGGCCATAACCATCCTCTTACATGCTCTTACGGGTTCAAGTAAGATAGCTCCCCCACACACATTACTATCTGTAATATCTCCAAGGTGTGAAACTAGTCAAGATGAGTTGCCCCTCATTGACCCTATCTAAGATGAGGATGAAGATAAAGAGGAGATAGTGAAGGATGAACCTGAAGAGAGTGACGAGGATCATCCTAAGAAAAAAGAACTAAGGATGGCCAAGTCATCTAGGAAAAATTTGATCAGGGTAGCCAAAAGAAAGTAAAAAAAAACCCAACAGATCAAGGCCACTTTCAACTCCAAGAAAAAACAAATCTTTATTTCTACCAAATATGAAGTGGTGAAGACCGAAAACTCAACTATGGACTCTAGTACCAGGGGTCCTTGTTCAAGTTCAGACCATCCTAGTCAAGAGAAGAAGGTTGATCAAATGTGTCACTTCTGCACAGCCTGAACAATCTAGTTCCAAGAGCAAGCCCCACCCTTAGAAGCCTGCTGCATCATCTATGAAGATAAAGAAGGAAGTTGAAAGAGATCAAGCGCAACCTTCTCCTAAGAAGACCCTAAGAAGTGTGCCAGTTGAATGCATCATGTGTGGTGGTGCTACTCATTTTGCTAAGGATTGTATCTGCAATCCCAAGATTACCATCCACATGAATAAGAAGAAGACTTCTGAGAGGAAGAAGAAGAAGATAGCTTTGGAAGGAAAATCACTTTCTTTCAGAAGTTCCAAGGTGATCAAGAAGAAGATAGGTGGAAAATTGCCTTCGGAAGAAAATTTCTTCTCGGAAGAAAGGAATGCTTCTGAAGCATTGAAGTCTGCTGCCGTGGATGCAAAAGCTTCCGAAGGTTTAGTCTCCAAAACTTCTAGAGTCTTGAAGGTCAAGTCTAGTCTTTCAAAGATGGTATGGAAGATGAAGGAAAACTATGTGACTGAAGTTTCTTCATCAACAACAGCAAAGGATCCTCAAAGCTTGCATATGGGATCAATAACTATTGAACTATCTTCAGTTCATCTTGATGAGTCCGAGACTAGCAAGGCTTGGGTTTCCAAATGTAACTAACCATCTATTTTTCATGTGCAAGAACAACTAAAGATCAAAAGAAACATATGGATCATTGATATTGCCTAAGGATGAGACCACTGAAATCTTGAAGAACTTCATTCTGAAAATTAAGAATTAATGTGATCACAACGTCAAGATCATAAGATGTGATCAAGGAACTGAATTCAAGAACCAAATCCTTGATACATTTTATGATGAAAAGGGTATTACAAGATAATATAGTGCTCCTAGAACTCCTCAGTAGAATAGGGTTACTGAGAGGAGAAATAGGACACTTATTGAGGCTGCAAGGACCATACGCTTTGACTCTAAACTGCCCATCATCTTCTGGGTAGAGGCAGTCAATGCTGCTTGTTATTTGTAGAACAAAGTTTTAGTAGTCAAAACTCATGGTAAGACTCCTTATAAACTGTGACACAGAAGTAGACCTTTCATTTGTTTCCTCAGGTCATTTGGATGTCCATGCACCATCTTGAATACCAAAGATCATATAGCCAAATTTAATGAGAAATCAGATGATGGACACTTCATTGGATACTCTTCCCAAGCTAAGGCTTATAGATTATAAAATCTTAGAACTAGAGTAGTTGAGGAGTCAGCCAATGTGACCTTCAATGAGCACACTCCTAGTGTGAAAGGTTCTGGTCTTGATTGGTTATTTGATCTTGATTTAGTTACCGACTATTTTAAAAAATCTTGTGAAGATGTTTAAGAATCCATAGGTAACATATCAATAGGAGATATTGACCCATGATTTAAGCTGAGAAGACCAAGTGATAGAATTCCTTCAATTCCAGTGGTAACAAACCCTGCAGTTGGAAATCCTGTTAGCACAACAATGACAAACTCTTTAGCTGATACATGTAAGGTGCCTATAAATTTCCAGCACAGAGGCATAATGTAAATTAAATATTAAATTTATATCAATATCCCAGAATCTTAATACCAATTTTGATCATGTAGTCATCAAATGATAAAGGAATGGTACACTTACTTGTAGAGATTATTGCCTTTGATGTAGAAGATGAAGACGCCATATGATTCCGTTATGGTGTCTCGAATTGATGGATGAATGAAGAAGAGATCTCTTATGGTGTTTGTAGGGAAGAGTTATGTGGCAAGAATGATACGTTAATCATTCCCTATTGGATCTCTTCTATTTATAGGACACCTAATGGAAATCATCATACCCTTTCATAATATGGTTACTTCCATCAAATAACACTTAGTAAAGATGGGGTACTAATTATGTCATATTGGCTAAACTATTATAATGAGACATAAGTTATAATAGTTAAGAAATAATTATAATAAATGGTTCTAAGGCCGCATTAAATGGAAATTTTCCAACATTCTCCCACTTGGCCGAGTAACCATTTATGATGAGCATTCGTAAGTTTGGCCAAGGTAACACTCATCAAGTTTTATGTTAAGATCAAAGCAAAAAGATACAGTCATTCGAGTTATAATCAACACGAGACCCCCATCAATTATACTATGATCTCAACACAAACACTTAGAAAAATTTAAGCCAAGATAACAAAATAATACAATAACTAAATGTATAGGTTTGTCTATAGATCAATAAGTGCATGCATACATTATTATAGACAATAATGTTTAATCATTCGAGGAAACTTATAAGTTACATATATATAAGAGCAATATGCTATCATAAGAGGTCTTTAGTAAAACCCATCTTAGTAACGAGCTCCTGAAAAACTTTAGGTGGTAGACCTTTCGTCATTGGATCCGCAAGCATATCGTGTGTTCTAATGGACTCGACACAAAGGTTATTTTCCTCTATTCGTTGTCGTATAAACAAATACTTTGTATCAAGATATAATCCAGCGCCACTCGAACTGTTACTATTTGAAAAACTAACAGCCGCAGTATTGTCACAATAAATCTTCAGTGGTCTTGATATGGAGTTTACAACTTTGAGCCCAATGATAAGATTTCTTAACAACATCCCTTGGCACGTTGCATTATAAACTGCAACGTATTCTGCCATCATGGTTGAAGTTGTTGTTAGTTGTTGCTTATGACTCCTCCACGAGATAGGCCCGCCTGCTAACATAAAGATGTACCCTGAAGTAGACTTTTTGTCATCTTTGCATTTAGCAAAGTCAGAATCAGAATAGCCAACCACTTCTAAATCATTAGTTCTTCTATAAACTAGTTTGTAGTCCTTTGTTCCTTGAAGATATCGCAATACTTTCTTTGCTGCTTTCCAATGATCTAGGCCGGGATTCGATTGATATCGGCCTAGCATCCCAGCAATATATGCAATATCAGGACGAGTACAAACTTGTGCATACATTAGGCTTCCAACTACTGAAGCATAAGGTATCAATCTCATTTGTTCTTTTTCTACCTCTGTTTTTGGGCACTGGAATGAGCCAAAAACATCTCCTTTGACTACATGAGCAATTGAGGGGGAACAATGTTGCATGTTATAACGTGTAAGAACACGGTCAATATAAGCCTTTTGAGACAATCCTAATATTCCCTTGGACCGATCTCGGTGGATTTCAATGCCAATTACATAAGAGGCTTCACCAAGGTCTTTCATGTCAAAGTGACGTGAAAGTAACCGCTTTGATTCATGCAACAAGTCTAGATTACTACTTGCCAAAAGAATATCATCAACATAAAGTACAAGTATAATAAAGTTACTCCCACTCATTTTAAGGTAGGTACACTGATCCACTTGATTCTTATTGAACCCATGTTTTTTCATAACTTCATCAAATTTCAAATACCACTGTCGTGATGCTTGTTTTAACCCATATATCGACTTCTTCAACTTACACACTAGATGTTCTTGACCTTTAGACTTGAAACCTTCTGGTTGGGTCATGAATACATCTTCATGTAAGTCACCATTAAGGAAAGCTGTTTTAACATCCATCTGATGTAGCTCTAAATCAAAGTGAGCTACTAGGGCCATAACGATCCTTAGGGAATCCTTTCGTGATACAGGAGAAAATGTCTCCTGGTAATCGATTCCCTCCTTTTGGTTATAGCCTTTCGCAACCAATCGTGCTTTATACCGTTCGATATTTCCGTTTGGATCCATTTTGGTTTTATAAACCCATTTACATCCTATGGGCTTCACTCCCCTAGGAAGTTCAACCAGATCCCAAACGTTATTCTTACTCATAGAATCAAGCTCATCAATCATAGCTTCATTCCATTTAGATGATTGGTTACTACTAACAGCTTCATTGTAAGAGGTTGGATCATTATGCTTTCCTAAGTCTAAGTCCGATTCATTAAGATAGGTTACGTAATCATCAAAATTAACAGGTCTTCTAGGCCTTGATGACCTCCTTAATGGAATATTGGGTTCTTCTGGCTCAGTGGCATTTTCAGGATTTTGTTCTTCAAAATTTGATGCACTTTCATTTGAAGTTATGTTAGGAAGGACATTATCCTCGACTATTACACTAGGTGGTGCAATGTCATATACAAGAGGTGCATTAGAAGGAAGATGTAAGGATTTCTCAGCCTCTTCTTGCACTTCTTGTAGAATAGAACTTGGATATACATTGCTCCCACTCATGTTAGAGTTCTCTAGGAACTCGGCATGACAAGTTTCAACTATGCGAGTAGAATGTGTGGGACAATAAAATCTATATCCTTTTGAACGTTCAGGATACCCTATAAAGAAACAACTTACGGTTTTCATGTCAAGTTTTCTTTGTTGAGGGTTATAGAGCTTTGCTTCGGCGGGGCAGCCCCATACCATCATGTATCTCATACTCGGTTTCCTTCCAGTCCAGATTTCATAAGGTGTCTTAGGCACAGATTTAGAAGGAACCTTATTGAGTATATGAACTGCCGTTTTTAATGCCTCGGTCCATAGGAATTCAGGCAAGTTGGTATTAGCTAACATACTCCTTACCATATCCAGAAGAGTTCTATTTCTTCTCTCAGCAACTCCATTTTGCTGAGGAGTACCTGGCATGGTAAATTGGTACACAATCCCGTGTTCCCTACAAAATTCAGAGAACGGACCAGGAGCCTGACCAATTTTGGTATGTCTACCATAATACTCGCCTCCCCTATCTGATCTCACTACCTTTATTTTACGATTAAGTTGATTTTCAACTTCAGCTTTAAAGGTTTTAAACATATCAAGTGACTCAGATTTTTCTTTAATTAAATACAAGTACATGTATTGTGAATGATCATCTATGAAAGTAATGAATGACTTATGTCCGGATACCCCTACTGAAAAAGGTCCACAAATATCAGTGTGTATAAGTTCCAGTAAATTGGAACTCCTTGTGGCACCCTTTTTATTTTTCTTTGTCATTTTTCCTTTAAGACATTTTACACATGTCTCAAAGTCAGTGAAATCGAGAACTGGAAGTATACCATCCTTTACGAGTCTTGTTAATCGATCTCGTGAAATATGGCCTAAACGTTGATGCCATAGCATAGAGGATGTTTCCAAGTCTCGTTTTCGTTTCATTTTGTTTTCATTTACGTTATATGACAATAAAGACTTTGAGAATTGGTCATCCAGGTTCAATTTATAAAGATCGCCATCCAAGTGACCATAACCAATAGTGTGAGAATCAGAGTTAATGATTACTTTACCATCACCAAATGTTACATGATAACCATCATTGTCTAACTTTCTTACAGATACTAAGTTACGGGTTATTCCCGGTACATAAAGAGTATCTAATAAGTTAATACAATGTCCACCTTGCATGACTAATTGCAAAGTTCCTACGGCTTCGACATTTAGTACGTGACCATTCCCAACTTTAATGGTCCTTTGGTTTCTTTCCAGCTTCTGGATTGTAAGGAATCCCTGTAAAGTATTAGTAACATGGATCATAGAACCTGAATCAACCCACCATGTGTTTGTAGGAACATCAATATTGAAGGATTCATAAATCATAAATATATGATTACCTTTCTTTGCTAACCATTCTTTGAATTTAGGGCAATCTCGTTGAGTATGTCCTTTCTTATGGCAGAATTTGCAACGAAAGTGACCCTTAGAAATGGTTGAGCCGGAGGCAGTACTTGCATTTGTTTTATGGACCTTTGAGCTTTCTCCATTGTAGAAGTTGCATTTCCTTTTCTTGTTATTTGTGGTGGTGAGATGAGCAACAACGGGTTTTTCTATCTTTAAACGCTCTTCCTCTTGTACACACATGGCAATGAGTTCACTCATTTGCCATTTGTCCTTTTGAGTATTGTAATTTATTTTAAAGGCATCAAATTGTGTAGGAAGAGAGGTCATTATAAAGTGTACTAAAAAACCATCACTTATTTCCATATTCATGCCCTTCAGTTTATGGGCCATGTCACTCATCATCATGATATGCTCGCGCACACCACTTACACCATCATATTTTGTGGTCAACATCTTTAGGATTAAAGTACTCGCATATGCCTTGGAGGTGCCCTTGAATTGCTCCTCAACGGAATCCAGATAAGTTTTCGCATTTTCTGAGTCAGGTATGGCTCCGCGAATGGCAACCGAGATGGAATTCTTTATGACCATGAGAGACATTCTATTAGACCTCTCCCACTTTTCATACACTTTCTTTTGTTCAGCAGTGCTTTCGGTAGTAAGTGCAGCAGGAGGTTCATGTCTCAAAGCATAGTCTAACTCCATCATTCCAAGAGTTAGTTTGATAGCATCTCGCCATGAGACGAAATTAGTGCCAGTCAAAGGTTCAATTCCATAGTTAGGGTTCATAGTGGTCGCTGAATTGATACAATCATAGCATGTGATTTTAGAAGAATAGAAGTGAACTAAGATATTCAGGATAATCATATAAAACAAGCAAGATTTAGCATAATGAAGATTAAGCCTATTACAACACCAAATAATAGACTAACTTAAGGTTCTAATTGAATATTGGCTTCGCGTTGGCTATGACCAAAATTCAAGTGTAATGAACATACATAAATAATGAAATAAGGCATACATAAATACAACATATCACCGATGGGCATAAATGAAATATCCATGCATATTAGGCCCTATTATTCATCATGCATATCATCATATACAATTAACCTTTGGGTTCATTGTTTATTGATATACATGATTACATAAAAATGGTTATCTTTAAATTTCAATGTCAAACTAAATGACGCACCTTTGGGTTAATCATGTAGTTTGTCAATGAAATTTACCATTTCGTACCAAATATGTCCATAGCAATAACAAATACGGATGAATATATTTTGATTCTGACAAATGGATTTGATACAGATAAATATTATGTAGATTTGTATCAAAATGACTTCCTTGCCAAAATTGTGATTTCCAAATGCAGTACATAATTGCAATCGATTTTGATTTTCCCATTTAACAAACCATGATTCAATAAAATTTATATGTGAAAAAAATGGAGACGGGTGGCATTACGATAACTTCCTTTAAAATTGAAGGATTCATTCACAAATGGATAAGATTTACAAATTTGATTCAAGAAAAAAAAATTCCACAAAAATCGGTTTATCGACACGTATACAATGAAATTGTATGGAATCATTCATTCAAAAATTTATCCATCAAATTCACGTGCCGCTTAATTTACAGATCAATATACGTTTGATTTTGTCAAAATTAATTGATTTCATATTCAAATCAATTATACAAGATAAGATCTGAAAGTTTCCCATAAAATATAGTTTCATCAGTATTGATACATGAAATCGTATTCGGTTATTTGGTATACGAAAAATTGGTTTTTATTTTCAATCCATTGACGTGATCAATTTAGAAACCATAATATTGAAACGATCAGTAGTGTCGTTGTTTCATAAAATCACATAATCAATATTAGATTTCAAGTTTCAGAAAACAACGATGCAATAAAAAGTAAACCGATTTCATGATTGAATTGATGTAATCAACCGTGGCTCTGATGCCACATGTAAATTAAATATTAAATTTATATCAATATCCCAGAATCTTAATACCAATTTTGATCATGTAGTCATCAAATGATAAAGGAATGGTACACTTACTTGTAGAGATTATTGCCTTTGATGTAGAAGATGAAGACGCCATATGATTCCGTTATGGTGTCTCGAATTGATGGATGAATGAAGAAGAGATCTCTTATGGTGTTTGTAGGGAAGAGTTATGTGGCAAGAATGATACGTTAATCATTCCCTATTGGATCTCTTCTATTTATAGGACACCTAATGGAAATCATCATACCCTTTCATAATATGGTTACTTCCATCAAATAACACTTAGTAAAGATGGGGTACTAATTATGTCATATTGGCTAAACTATTATAATGAGACATAAGTTATAATAGTTAAGAAATAATTATAATAAATGGTTCTAAGGCCGCATTAAATGGAAATTTTCCAACACATAAAACTCAAATTAAGGGGTTTCCAATGTAGGAAGAGATGGAGATTGTGAAAGTGATCAAGAATTTCATGATGCTGACAATCTCTCCACTGAATACAACATCAATGATGTCACAAACTCATTGGATCAAGTTTTACTTGATAAGTAAAACTTGATAAGTGTGCTGATGTGGTGGGTGATACTCAATCACCAGATCTGAATTTCACAAATTTAGATCTGTCAAACCAACTTGCTATGATTCCTCAACTGAGAATCCACAAGTCCTATACTACCACAAACATCATTGGAGATGTTGAGACTAGGGTGAGAACAAGAGGACAAGCTGATGATAAAAATGTTTGTCTATACTCTTGCTTCTTGTCCTAGATTGAGCCAAAGAATGTTGATAAAGCTTTGAAAGATGGAAGTTAGGTTAAAGCAATATAGGAGGAGCTGCTTCAATTCAAAAGACAAAAGGTTTGGAACCTATGCCCTCTTCCTCATGGGAAGACACCAATAGGTACCAAGTGGGGTTTTTAGGAATAAGAAGGATGATAGAGGACTTGTAATCAAGAACAAGGCAAGACTAGTTATTCAAGGGTATACTCTAGAAGAAGGGATTGACTACACAAATGTTTTTGCTCCTATTGCAAGACTTGAAGCTGTTAGCATATTCCTTGCTTTTGTTGCATCCAAGGATTTTAAGGTCTACCAACTTAATATCAAGTGTGTATTTTTATATAGGGTGATAGATATGGAAGTGTATGTCAAGCAACCACTTGGCCTTGCGGACCTAGATCATCCTGATTATGTCTGTAAGTTTGGCAAAGCTATTTATGGGCTGCATTAAGCTCTAAGGAAGTGGCATGAGACACTATAACATGGCTACAAGAGAGGTACTATTGACAGCACACTCTTCATTAAAGGAACATAAAATGATTTGATGCTAGTTCAAGTTTATGTAGATGACATCATCTTTGGGTCAACTAATCCAAAGCTCTATAAAGACTTTGAGAAGGTGATGAATAATACATTTGAAATGAGTGCAATGGGAGAAATCAATTTGTTTCTAGGAATTCAAGTGAATCAAGTTGATAATGGCGTCTTTATAAACCAATAAAAGTAAGTTCAAGGCATACTAACCAAATCTCATCTGACTGAGTGCAAGGTTGCTAAGACACCCATAGCCCAAAACCACTCCCTAGGACCTGATCTTGAGGAGTGTGTTGATGAACATCTCTACAGGGCTATAATTGGGTCTCTTATGTACTTCACAACTAGCAGGCATGATATCATGTTTGCCACATGCATTTGTACAAGATATCAAGTCAACCCCAAAATGTCATACCTAGTTGCTATCAAAAGGTTTCTTACATACCTTAAAGGAGCTCCCAAGCTGAGACTTTGTCAATCTGTATGCCTATACAGATAGTGACTATGGTGGTTGCATCATGACTACAAATTCTACATCATAGGGATGTTAATTCATTGGTGGAAGTATAGTCTCATGGCAATGCAAAAACCAATCTCGTGTATCTGCGTCAACTGTTGTACTTGAATGCATTGCTGCTGCAAGCTGCTGTGCTCATGTGCTTTGGATTCAGAATCAGATGTTAGACTATGGATTCAGCTTCAAGGAGACTCCCATCCACATAGACAACAACAGTGCTTTCTCTATCTAAGAGAATCCTATGCAGCACTTACAGACAAAGCACATCAACAATCAGGTATCATTTGATAATAGATAATTTTGAATAAGGATTGATAAAACTGGTCAAAGTTAACACAAATGAACAATATGCTAATCTGTTCATAAAAGCATTTGATGAATAAGGATTTAAGTATCTGGTATCATCTATTGGGATGATTAACTTTGAGTAGATTTTCTTAAATTAATTTCAAGATTATTTTTCAAATATGTGTGTCTTAAGTTGTCTATATCATCACTCATATAAGCCTTGTTTACCTTGGGAGAAAATTTTTCAAAATGATAGTTCTTAATTAAAGATATATTCTCTTTCGAAAGACATTAAGTAAACTTCCGAAAGAAATTCTGATATATCTTTCGAAGCATAAATATGCTTCTAAGTACTTATATGATTTGAAGGACAATTTTATTTCGAAAGTAATTAAGTTTCAGAAGCTTTATTCATCCTTTGAATAAAACTTCTGAAGTTTAATATCTTTTGAAACAAAATATATCTCGGAAGCAAAATTACTCTAAGTATTTTTCTTCCAAAGCAATTCTTGTCAATATAAGAAATATATTTCGAAGTCAAATTGGCTTCGAAAGTTTTCTAAAAAACTTCCGAAGACAAATTACCTTCGGAAGATTTTCTACTACCAAGATAACCACCTATTTGGGCACTTTTTAGAAGTGGGACCGACATTCAGATTTCAAAGTTTGTTGGATCAAGTAAGGCTGGTGCAACCACAACAAACACTTAGAACATTTTTAGTGCAACTGATGAAGAACTTCCGAAGGTAAAAGATAAGCTTCCGAAGGTCAAGGCTGAAAGAGCTTCCGAAGAGGAACTCTAACTTCCGAAGACAAAGTCTTCCTTCTTCCGTAGTTCAACACTTAGAAGAGTTCAAGACAATTACTTCTGAAGTATGAAGTCCCGAAGATCATCAAGCCTCGGAGAAGTAGACTCTTCTGAAGTATAAATGGCTTCAGAAGAACTTGTTCTTCCGAAGCCAGTTAACCTTCAGAAGTACCTGCTATGAACCAGTGGACATAAGTATGGTCTTCTGACAGATCCGCTGCAACCTCTGAGATACTACATGGCGCTTTCCCATGCCCATGTAGTTGACCATACTTTATTCCACTGTTCATTCCTTATCAGTTAGTACAGTTACCAACTTTAGTTGGTGACAAAAGGTATGTTTCATGGACATGTCATGACTACCAAATCTTAGATAGTATTTTATCTAGGATACCTTACCTTTAGCAATGTAGTATTTGCTTTAGTCGTAGGTTTCCAGCAGGTATCAAAGTATAACCGGCTGTAGATAGTAGTATATATAGTTTCTCATTGTAACTCTGTTAACATGCTTGTAAGAGTCTTGTAATAGTTTGATTTGAGAAGTAATATATACAAGTATCTTGAAAAACTTATCTGTGTTTGTTTACTTAGTATATTATTATCAACTCTTGAGGGATTCTATATCATCAAATCAAGTGTGACTTAGTGAGTTTGAGAGATAATATTTGTGTTTAGTGACAAAACCTGATCCTACAAAGTTTATCCTTTTTCATTAACTTTGTCTCAAATTCAACCATGTATATAGCCCTACAACGGTTCGCCCTCTTTCTTCTTCCTCTTTATCTTCAAACTTCTAACCCTAAATTCACCCACAAACCCACTTTGTCCTTAGCTTTCTTCATCTAAAAGCTTTCTCAAAAACCCAACCCTGAACCCTAAAACTTGCTAGATGTCTCCATTCACCTTCATAGGCAACACAATCAGGTTGCTCTGTCATCGTTTGAGAAAGATCCTAGTTTCTCAGACGTTTGCCACTTTCTCGCTCAATCATCTTACCTCACCGCACTCACCATAGACCTTCCATTGTATGAAGAACAACTGTTGGAGTTCTGGAGGACCTGCCAAGAGGTGATCTTGGACAGTGAGAAGGCACTGTTTGCATCAGTATACGAGAAGACAGTTTTCATCATCCCAGCCTCAATCAACACTCATCTCAGGTTGGATGATGAATAAGGCGAGTTGTCCTTTCCTAAAGCTGCTGTGAATGAATCATTCAGGCAGATGGGCTACGAAGGGGACTTCACAATTAGAATCTTCGAGAAGGGGTAAGGTCTCTCACCAGTGGAAGTACCCCCTCCATGTTATTATTCACTCATTATCTAACAAACATGGAGGATGGGACCGGATTCCTGATGACTTGTAAGGCCCCGTTCCCGGGAAGTCTCACAATTGGTAAATCATAGCATAAAATCACTCTATAAGCAATGCAACAGAATTAAATAAAATTCATTTAAAACTTGTAGATCATATTATACTTATACATTTGTCTCCTAAATAAAATAAAAACATTATACTTTGATTTAAATTAAATAAACGATTTCATAAACATGGATGCCATTCTTCGCTCGCCAAGTAGCTCCCATCCCTACCAACTATTATGCATAAAAGTTAGCTTTGCTGAGTGAGTTCTAGTTTTAAGTAATATAAGAAAATATAAACTTTATCCTTCTTATAATGACCACACATACATCATAATACATAATATTTCTTGTGTCATAATAAGCATGTTCATTATGTTTCATTCTTTCATTATCTTTTACTTCATCATAAATGAGATTGCACACAGCAAGAGCCCCCTTTTGATCGACAACAAATGTCGATCCTTGTCGGTACACATAAATACGGTAGCTAACCCCCGACAGTTGATCCACACTGCAAGGCACATAGCCTGCTCATGAATACGGATCCATCATCATATATCAAACCCACATAAGTGAGATGTATCATAGTGCTTGCAAGACATTTCATCATCATACGGGCCCGGGTAACATTTGTTAAGTTCCATATTTCATTAATATTATCTTCCACTTTAATATATAATACTTTACTTATTAAGTACACAACATACCAAGTATAATCCCTATAAAACATAACCGACCCACCACGGGACAACGGGGGTTCGAGGGCGGCAACCCCTAACAGCGGGGTTCTAGGGGTAACAGCCCCTAGTGGGGTCCAAGGGGCAACGCCCCTGGCTGGGGCCAAGGGTAGCAGCCCATATTGAAGCATTTATATAGCATAATTTGTTATAGAAAATTCTGTTTTTCTTATGAAACCTTGTAAAATCTTTGCCATTCAAAACGTATATTTAGTATGTATAACAGCCCCAAAACATAGAAAAACTTGTAAATAAGGGGACCTAGAACTCACCTGGTCATAGTGAGTAGCTCCTAGTCTAAGCATTCTAAGCTAGGATCGCGGTACACGGTCTGCATAAGTTAACACTCAAATGAGTTATTTTCTACCTAGTTTCGGTAGTAGTTTCGCAGGCAGTTTCTCAGATAGTTTCGCTGCCAGTTTTGCATGGCAGTTTCGCTGCCAGTTTCGCATGCTTGTCTCGCATGGCAGTTTCGCCCAACTTTCATTGGAATTCCATGAATGCGAAATTATCTGCGAAACTATAGTTTCACAGGACGAACTCACAGTTTCACAGTTTGAGCACACAGTTTTGCTGTATGCACAAACAGTTTCGCATAACGTGTTAAAATGATGAACCAGCCCGTTTTTCATCCATGAAGCTATATCTAAGATTTTTACATGATTTCATATGTAAAAATGTGACATTTATGTGATTCTTTGGAACTTTTCGAAACCTAAAACCCTTGAATTCGGGTTTGATCTACAGAGGCATTTAGGGGCTGATTCTTACCTTGATTTCTTACTCCTTTCTTGTGGTTGGATGCTCTAACACTCAGATCTTCAATCTCTTAACCTTTAAAGCTCTAGATCTTAAGTTTTCTTCACTTTCTCTTTATACTCTCTCTCTCTCTTTCTCTCTCGTAAGGGCTAATTATGGGCCTTTAACCACTTAATTCTCTTTGCCCATAAGACTTATTTGGCTTATGACCCATTTGCTCCCTTTATTTATATTAAATAACTCTTAATTAAGCCCATTAATGTTAAATGACTTGTTTTGGCTTTCTGGGGTGTTACAAGGCTTATACTATATAGTCCATGGAATGGTTCAAGGGGTCAAGTTCAAGTACTCTTAGTTTGTTTACACAAACTTTCTTGCAAACTTGGACTCCATAGAGTACTACATGTACCTAGATATATCCAACACATTTTTAACTGTGACATGGGCTCACAGTTGAGGGGAACAGATGCTACTCTTAAACTTGAACAGATGAAGCCCGACATCTTTAAAATGATGAGAAAAACCACTGTTGGTTTCTCAGGGGTAGAAGCAGCCCTGGTCCAAAAATTGTTAGAGCTCATTGGTCAAGGTGACAACTTGATAACACCAGTCAATATTGAACCCACACCTTCTACATTTGCACCACCCACACAGCCTCAAATAACCATCACCTACTCAAGAAAAACCAAACAATCCCTTCCTCAATCTATTCAGATTGTGTAGGCCCCCATACACTCAACCATGCCGGAGGAAGTGAAACAAAAGCTCCCACTTCCCTTTAGGATCAAACCACTCCTATTACTTCATTGATTAGTGCTGAGGTTTCTCATGCTCAGCCTGATGAGCTCATTGCCCAAGCCTCAAGCCTTCACTCTGAGTCTTAAACTTAGGTGATCAACTTATAGGGGATAGCTACCATCCCCAGCCTCTAGACCTAAACCAACTAATCCATGACCTTCAATTCTATGATGATGAGGATATGGGTTCAAGTGAGTATCATGAGTCTGTCTTCTCCTCCTCTTCTCAAGGAGAGATGAGTGCTCCTGAAACACCCATATCTAGCCCACATCATCCACACCTAACTAAGGTGGACTTCCCTAAACGTGTTCAGGAAGCCTATATGAAAGAGGCTCTCAATTTTTAAAGTAATTACATCATTAAGACATCAATCATAGCAACCTATCCCCTTGTACTTCTCTTGAAGCTTTCATGGAGAAGGGGAAATCCATGAGCCAAGAACTACAAGCTAGTGGTGTTCTCTCATCCCCCTATGTTTCTTTTGATAAAGATAAGGGGAGTCTGCAGCTAAAGGTGCAAAAACTATCCAAAACATGCATCTATTTAGTTTTAAAGGTAAGTCACATGGAATCTCAGGTGGCTACCTTGCAAAGGCAGGTCATTGATCAGCAACTTTAGATTACCTATCTCAAGGGCAAGCTAGCTGAGCGACCTGGCAGGCAAACTCAACCAGGTCCACAAGACCTGTGTACGTGTTGGAGCTAACCCTTAGCTCACCTGTGAAAGTGGGTGATGCTACTAAAAGGGGGAGTAAGTCTTATCTACAATCACGGAAGCTGGGAGTTCTGCCCAGAGTATGGACATAAAGGCGTCACCATCCTCACTTGCAGTTGTCCATAATCAACAACCTCTGGCCCACATCAATGTGGATGCCCTAATTTAAAGCTTATTTGAGGAGGGAATCCCAAGGGCTATGTCTACCCCATCCAACCCTGTTGACAACCCAATAGTAGGATGGATGTATGATGCTGACAGAAGAGCCGTGTTACTCTTTAGATCTCAGGTGCAACAAGAAGTCTTCAATTTTCAAACCCTGAGATACTTCGAGAGCTTTCCTCTAGTTGACCTGCCACTTGCCAACCTTAGTAATAACAGGCAAACTGAAAGGTTGGCTGAGAGGATTCAGCTTAGGGTTCTTAAAGAGTTCAAAAAAAGATCCAAGCTATATAGACAGAGGCTAGGAAGCAATACTGTTGGTCAACTGGATAATGAGGCAGACCCTAAGATTAGCTTCTAAGGGGAAACCTTAGTTGAATGCCCAACAGTTAAATCTATGAACCTTGAGACTATAACTACTTCAACACCTAGTACCCTGAGTGAGACACCAGCTAGTGAAGGTGTCTCACATCCTCTCCCTGGCTAGAGCTTAAGTGATGCACTAAGTTGCCAAAGCTCTATCCACCCTAAGTCACACAGGCCAGTGAGTGACAAAGGAAAGAGGATCATGACCTCTGAGGAGAAGGAGGAGAAAAAGGAGACTAAGAGAAAAGCAAGGAGAGAGAGAGAACTAGTGAGACCCCTAGCTTCATAGAAGCTGCAATCAGGGTTGCCCTAGGCCAAACACTTAGAAGGATGAGTTAAGGGCAGTCAGATTGAATTATTTGGGGTCTAGGAAATACAAGATAGATGAAATCATGTATTTTCTCTTGGAGCAATTAAATGAACTCCCTAACACTAATGTGTCAAAAGAGAGGAAGGAGGCTGAGGCCGTAGAGTTGCTACTTAAGTATTAAGTAAGAAAGGAAAAGAAAAAGACTCTATAAAGCCCATGTCCTCTATCCAGTTAAAGAAAGCCCTAAAGTAGAGGCTGTGACTATTGAACAAGAAACTTAGGTAGGTAGGGAACAAGATAGACAAAACATTATAACCCACCTGAGTGGCACAGGTTTCTATCCAGCAACAGACCTACTTCCCTTGTCATATGAGTACATTGAGTTTGAGTACCTCAAGCAGCTTGAGTAAGAAGTGTTAAAAGAAACGAAAGATGCTAAGAGAAAGATGAGGGAATAGGCTGCTAAGTCAAGAGCCACCATCCGAGCCAATAAGAATAAGTCTATTGACAGACTAAAGATGGTGAGCTACTTGAAGCTGTATGGATTCTCGAGAAGGAGACTTGGTCTAATGTCTCTATCCACAATTGATGAGCACATTAGAGTGATCAAACAAACGATTAAAAAGGGTGAGCTGGTAGAATTATTTTCTCCATCAAGTTTGGCTGCACCTAAAGCTGAGGTCAAGGTTGAATCCTAAGAGACAACATAACATGGACCTAAAGCTGCATCTCAGCCAGCTTCATCTTCTAACCCATAGTAAGGTCCTAAACCTTCTACTTCAAAACCTGTGAAGGAAAGGGATCCAACTAAGAATGATAAAAAAGGAACATTTGGTACTCAAGACCATCCTTCTCAGTTAAAGTATAGAAAGAGGGAGAAGATGGCCATAATAAGGGACTAGAAGAAGAAGAATAAGTCCAAGGCATCCACCTTTGCACCTCAGGATGGGACAGAACATCTTGAGGGTGATCAAGAAAAGGCTGCTTAACCAACTCCACTTCAAGTAAAGCCTTTTGCTGCTAAGAGACCCATCTTGTCTTGGGACTTTGCTACTAACCCAGACAAATGGTATCATTAGAGATCAAGGGGTTGAGATGTATAGTTTTGGCAAAACATGCTTGACATTCCTTTACGTGATCTCTTTGACATGAGAAGATACTTTAAAAGTCTAAAGAATTCTAACCAACTGATGAAGAAGGGAATGATCTTGATTCCGATGGGGACTTTTAGCAGATGAAGATCAAGACTCAAAGTGATTCTCAATTTTGGTAGCATCTTCCTCTTGGACTTTATCATCCCTGGTTCTTTGCTCCCCTCATGAGAACAGTAACCCTTCTTAGGATGATCTTCTTCACTCATCTCAGATTCATCCTTCACCATGTCCTTTTCATCCTCTTCGTGAATGTGGTCTATGAGGGGAAGCTCATCTTGACAAGTTTCACACCTTAGAGATCTTACAAATAGTAGACTGTGTGGAGGAGCTATCTAGATCCCAGTTCTTGCTTATTCTGATAACAAAACTTTGCATGCAAGGATGATGATATAATGTTTTTCAAGGTCTCTTCTTCAAGAAAACATTTTTCCCTAGCTTTGCTGATCACAAGCTCAGCCTGGCATTTAGTTAACTTGGTGATGAAATTTTTAAATTGAGTCCTGTAGTTGGTGTGTTCCTGCTTAAGAGTTGAAATGGTTTTCTCTAGACCTTCTATTTTAAGCTTATAATCATTTCAGCTCTTTTAAAATAAGCTTTTAAATTGTTTAAAGACTCAATTTCAGATCTCATATCCAAGTTAGGACCTGTATCTGTTAACTTTAACAATACATTCAGGGGTAGAAACATGTTCCAATACCTTCGCTTTTCCATGATTAGACATCAATGCTTGGTTTGGAGATGCATATTCAACCTGGAAACTCCAATTAAAGCCTCCTTCTTTAATAGCAACTGCAGCTTGCTGCTTGGGCTTCCCAGTGTGTGGAGCTCCATTAGTGTAGTTTGGTCTAGGTTGTGCTTGACCACCATTTGTTCTTGGTGCCTTGCACTCCTTAGCAAAGTGTCCCATTTGGTTATAGTTGTAACACTTCACCTTGCTTTTGTCTAGCCCAAACTTTCCACTTATTGTATTGCTGGGAAACTTGCTGCCTGTCCTCTTATAGAACTTCTTGGCTCTATGAGTGAGAAGAGTCATCTGTTGAACTATTTCCATGTACTCTGGATTGTCTGGATGGATAAAGTCCAAGTCTTCAAGAGTGAGGAGAAAGTTGCCACTACTTTTATCAGTAGACATAAAAGCTTGAGAAGAGCTTGTCTCTTGGAATGGGCTTCCTTGGATGTAGCTCTCCCTTGGTGTATCCGGGAAGGTGATGAAAGGACCCTTTTGTGAGTTTTCAGGGTAGCAGATAAGATGATGTTATGGTTCTCTACAATCCCTTTCAACCACATTAAGGGCTAAGCTCTACTGATTATTGGAGTTGCCATATGGATTTTGCATGTTCATCTCCATCTGGTATCCACTGAAGATACCATACAACTTAGTGAGAGCAAGGGTCTAGAGGTTTTAAGTCCTCTTAATGACCACACAATAGTGTGTCCATTGTCTTGGAAGAGAGGACATAAACTTCCTCACAATGTCCTTATTCTCAAGAGTTACTCCAACATCCATTAGAGTATCCAAAATCTCAACATACTTGAAGTATTGTTGAGTCATGGTTTCACCTATCTTGAAGGTGAAGTTCTCAAACTGCTGTGTCAAGAGGTCTTTCTTGTTCTATTTTGCTTCATTAGACCCCTCATACATAAGCTTTAGTGCATCCCATAGTTGCTTAGCAGTTTTGCACTTCTTGAAGCCTCTGTAGATAGAGTTTGGAAGAGCAGTTTGGAGGGCGGTCATGGATTTTTTCATCTACATCAATCTTCTTCAAGTCTTCTTCTGAGTAGTCAACAATTTCCTTTGGTATCATGCCACCACCAATAGCAGCTGAAGAGGTGCATGGTACATGAAGACTTGAGACAACATATCCCCGCATCATGCTGTCTTGAGACTTGATGAAGCCTTCCATTCTTTGGCACCAAGTATCAAAGTCATTAGGAGTAGTCAGTGGAGATTTTGTCATAGTACCGGTTTCCATATCAGCCTTGGTAACAGCTGCCATTTGAGTTGTTAAGTGATTTATGAAACTGAAAGGATTTAAGATGGTGAGATCTTACAATCAAGAGCCAAAAATTCTTTGATACCAATTGCAGGACTGGGCGAGGGTGATCAATACAATCGGTTTCACAATTAGGAGAGACTTAGAACACTTAACAGATCAAATAGAGAAGCGGGTTTAAGTTGATGATACTATGAACACAAGTAAGTATGAGATAGACCAAAGAACAAGAACAAGATAAGTTTTGGTTTTCAAGAATGTTGTGTATTGATCTCAAGTTCTATTACAAGTGTTTCAAAGCATAAAAATAAACTACCTGAGACACTTTATACTACATCCTACAATCGACTATACTTTAAAAGCCAACTGGAAACACTAATCTAGACAACAAGATCAATAAATAGTCAAAAGGCATATTGTCTTTTTTACTTGTGACTATGACATGCCATAGCTCATATCCTAATATATTACAAAAAGGATAAAAGGTACAAGAAAGTTACAGACCAATGACCACAATCTACAATTGACAAAAGCATGGACCTTTTCACCAACTTATCTAAGTTGGTGAGACTTCAGAGTTAAACCAAAAAGTTGTTCAGCTTTTTGTCAAAAGGTGATCAGAGAAAGCATGTCTTCTCTGTCTTCGGAAGAAATCAGTCTTTGGCTTTGGAAGACTTTGTCTTTGAAGCTTCTGAAGACTTCATCTTTGGCTTCAGAAGATTTTTTCAATTGGCTTCGGAAGATTTTACACATAGCTTATTTCCATTGGTTGCTTTTGTTGCATCAGCCTTTAAGTGTAAACCATACACCTTATGTCAAAGAGTTTATTAAGCACTTAGGGTTGTTAAACTTCTGGTTACATGCACTTATGTACTCACGTGTTCTAGGTAACCTTTAACGGGTTGTCTTTCCTATGTACTCACGTGTTCTAGGTAACCTTTAACGGGTTGTCTTTCCTCCCATCGTTAGCTTCTCTATTATTGTTCATTTGCGCACCAGGTGAGTTCAATGCCCCATTTTTATTTACTCTCTTTTTAGGGGAGAAAGCATACTTGTATTTTGAAACGCTTTACTATTATAACTTGGGTTTAGTATAACATAGTGTGATATACCATTGAAAGTCCTTACACTTACATATAGTTAATTAAGGAAATTAGCGAGAAATCTTAGGTAGTACTTCTGGGTCTGACAAGCCCCACCCGTACGACTGAAGGTCAAGCAGGTGCAAAATTGTCCTAAACGACTAACATCGTCACAACTTGGTATGTTGTGGCGTAAGGCAAACAAACAAACATAGTCAGCTTCGATAGCGAAATTTCTATGGTTATTACTTATGAAATTAGACTAGCTATCTATTTCATTACACTTGTTTATATTTTACAAACACTATTGCTTATGATGACTTACAAACTCTTGAATTCACCAACCGTCATGTTGACACTTTTAGTATGCTTTTCTCAGGTCGTTACTTGCAGTTGCCCTTAGGAGCACTCACGAGTTGAGCATGCTTTTGAACAAACATCGATTTACATTTGGTTTATTGCATATTTACAAATATTGGTTTGGGCGCGTGTTTTGCACATTTTACATTTTAATATTTGAGTTTAAAATATTTACAAAACGCTTTCGTTATGTTTTAAAATCTTAACTCTAGTTTGTTTTAAATGTTACATATAGAGTCGTTCAAAGTCACTAATAACTTAGATCCTTGTTCCCCCGTCTCACAGTAAAACCCCGCACGTGGATTTTTTAGGGTGTGACATGAACTGTCAACTTATCATCAAGCACCTCCTGAGCTTCATTGTATTGAGGGACCAAAATAGTTCATGCCACACAAGCTATGGACAGAGGGCAAGGAAGTGAGAGAAATGATTAATGAGAACACCAATTTTGTAAAGCTATATGATATAATCACCCTCACTGACTGCAGCTGCTAATGAAAGGAAGATAGTGGCTTGGAAATATGATGTTGTCTGGGAATTAGTACTAATTAAAAGGATATCTGGACTTATCCAATATTTAACATACATATCCTAACTTGTAACCTTACATATGAAGATAGACTACATCTCATGCAACTTAAAATGGTAAATCATACCAACAATTCAAGGGGGTAGACTTCTTCCACATTCTAAGATCATACATGAACAAACATGCTTATGAGATGAAAAGAAAAGCTAATAGAGAAGATAAGTTACACATTGAGAAGCTTAGAAGAGAACAAAAGCAATCAGGAAAATAGAAAGATCAATAAGAAGGTAAATATGAGAGCCTAGACCCTAATCTACTTAATAGAATAGGGTATCATCAGGCCAACTGACCTTAAGCTGATTATAAAAAAAGATATATAAGAATCACTACAATTATCCAATCACCAGATGGTATTATGATAAAATCACTATGAAGTGGTTTTGGAAAGAAAATTAGAAGGAAAAAAAGCAGAAGATATAAGAATATTTGATATTGTTGAGATTAAGCTTCTACATCCATCATATGTGTCATTTAAGAAAACAAAGTATTTCCCTCCAATTCAAGATGTATTATGCAAAGGAGACTGTTGTTATTTGATTCACATGCTAAGGATATTAGGCACATCTTATGTTAATGTTGCATTAAAGCAAAGATTAGAAACTAATCATCAGTCATTAACACACATTAAAGGATTTACAAACCTTAAAATCTCATAAAACAACAATCTCAATATAATAAAGGGTGATCATGTTATAACGATAATGGTTAGTAACATTGAAGTACAAAATCTTGATCAATCGACCCTTAAGCTGATCATTCAACTTTCAATCACTTACTCATATAAGGATCAAATTAGTGCAGTGGAATACTTTATAGAGCATATTATCATTTGCTTGAATGCACTAAAAGTGATTCCTCTGCCTTAACAAGCACATCAAGCAACAAAAGATCCTATCATTGACGGAGAGATTCAAGATCCTACTCAAACTTCATCAAGCCGATCAAAGTCCGATCTTAATAAAGATTAAATGAAGAAAAGTCAGGATGAAACAGAAACTTCTCATTTCTGATAAAGGTTAACTAACAATCAAACAAACAGAAAAATCAAACAATTAACATATATGTCTAACCAAAAAATACAAAGCATAAACATCTTAAAACATCTACAAGACCGGTGAGGGGTATGCACTTACAACACAACAACACAATGAGGAGAGTTGCTTAGAACACTTAACAGATCAAATAGGGAACTGGTTAACTTGTTAATGAAAGATGCTAAGAACACAAGTAAATATGAGACAAAACAAGATTGCAAACAACACAAGTAATTGGTTTTCAAGAACGCTGTATATTTATTCTCAAGTTCTATTACAAATGTTACAAAGCATACGATAGAAAGTTACAAGTACTTGAGATACTTTATACTACATCCTACAGCCGGCCATACTTTGAAGGCCAGCTGGATACAACTGACTAGACAACTACAGAATCAAATGTAGAGTCAAAAGGCAGATCTGCCTTTTGACTAGTGACTATGACATGCCATAGATCACATTCTAATATATTACAAAAAGGATAAAAGTACATAAAGTCTAAAGCACAGACTCAAGACCTCAATGTACAGTTACCAAAAGCATGGACCTTTTCACCAACTCATGTAAGTTGGTGAATTTACAGAGTAGCAGCGGAAAGGTGGTCCAACTTTATTGTAAAGTACATGAGATAAATGCATATCTCCAAAAGTCTTCGGAAGAAATTTGTCTTCACTATTTGGCTTTGGAAGACTTTGTCTTTAAAGCTTCGGAAGACTTTGTCTTTAAAGCTTCGGAAGACTTCACTTTTGGCTGCGGAAGATGTTGGTCTTCGCTTCGGAAGATTTTACACTTAGAATATTTCTAGTGCATGGTGTAAAACTTCCGAAGCATTTCTACTTCTATTCTTTAGTGCATGCATTCAGAGAGACTTTGGATGTTTTGGCTGCATCAGACTTATAGGAATCCTTACAAACTCTCCCTAGGCTGATGCTACCAAAACGTTTAGAAGATCTTCAGATGTTGGCAGTCTACAGGACGATAATGACCATACCTTTCTTCATAAGATGGTCAGGATCACTAAAACTCTCATAATATCTTCTCATCTCAAAGAGATCATGCAAAGGTAAGTTGATTATGTCTTCCCAAGTATAGACATTTTCAACACCTTGATCTCTGATCACATGCCATCTCTCTGGATTAGTAGTGAAGGTCCAGGATAAGACGGGTTCTCAGCTGCAAGAGGAGCCACTTGAATTGGACTTGATTGGGCTGCCTCTTCATGCACTTTCTCAGGTTGACCTGACTCAGCCTGAGGTGTAGAGGTGGATGATTCAGGCTTCTTCTTCTTTGACTTTGGTTTGGAAGCCATCATCTTCTTCCTCTTAGAAGACTTTAAGTGAAAAGACTGGTCTGCAGCACCTTGTTGATCATCCTTGTCTTTCTCAGTTGGGTGTTCCTCCCTCACAGGTACAGAAGGAGAGGGAGTTTGACCCTGCTGTGGATCAGAAGATGAAGCTTGCTGAGGCTGAGCAGGAGGTCCTGGTTGTGTTGTCTCAGGTTGTTCAACCTTAACCTCCACTTCAGGTGGGATTTGACTTGGAGGAGAGTATATGTCAATCAGCTCTCCACTCTTGATCTTCTGCTTGATTACCCTGATATGCTCATCCATTGTGGATAGAGACATAGGGCCAAGTCTCCTTTCGGAGAATCCATACAGCTTCAAGAAGCTCATCATCCTTTGTTTGTCAGCGGACTTCTTCATACTCTTTTGGATGATGGCTCTTGACTTTGCAGCATCTTCCCTCATCTTTTTCTTTGTTGCCTTTTGTTCTTTTAGCACTTGAAGTTCAAGCTGTTTGAGATACTCAAACTCAATGTACTCAAAGGACAAGGGAAGAAGTGCAGATGTAGTTGATCATGTTTTGCCTATCTGTTTCCTTGTCTACCTGAGGTTCTTGTGTAGCTGCCACATCCTGTTGCACATGACTTTCCTGAACTGGGGAGAGAGTTGGAGCATGCTTGTATAACCTTTTCTGTGTCTTCTACTCTTTGAATTGGAGAAGTAACCTTGCATCCTCTACTTCCTTCATCTCTCTTGACACTTCCATGTCAGCCAGTTCATTTAATTGCTCTAAGGGGAGAGATATAATCTCACCTATGTCATAGTTCTTGGCCTGCAGGTAAGTAATCCTGACTGCCCTCAACTCATCTTCTTGAGTGTTTGGTCTAGGGGCAGCCCTGATTGCTGCTTGTATAAAACTTAAAGACCCAGAGGAACTTTCTTCCCTTACCTTCATCTTCCTCTCTCTCTCCTCCTCTTCAATCTCCTCAGCAGTTAGAATCCTTTTCCCTTTGTCACCCACAGACCTTTGTGACTCAGGGTGGAGAGAGCTTTGGCCTTCATTGCTTGGTGTAGCATCCAAGCTCTGGCTAGAGAGAGGTTGTGAGACACCTTCACCAGCAGGTGTTTCACTGAGGGAATGAATTTCTGAAGCACTTGTTGGTATGACAGGGCTCTCAGGCTCTATCACTGGGCCTTTAGCCAAGGTTTTCCCTTTGAAGCTAATCTCAAGGTCTGCCTTAGCATCCAGTTGACCAATGACATTACCTGATTGCCTTTGTCTCCTTCTAAGGCTGAACTCTTCAGTAATTCTGTCTTGAATCCTGAGTGCTAACCTGACAGCTTGTCTTGATTATCTTGGGTTGACAAGTGGCATGTTGATCAGGTCAAGACCTTCATAGTAGTTCAAGGTCCCAAAATTGAATACTTCTTGCTGCCCTTGAACTCTGTGAAGAATGAGGGCTCTTCTATCAGCATCATACCTCCACCAAATAATGTAGTTTGAAGTTCCTTGAGGTGGAGATTACACAGCCCTTGGAATGCCTTCCTCAAAGAGACTCCTAATGATAGAGTCTATAATGTCCACATTAATGTGAACTTGAGGAAGTTGCTGAGTATGCACAGTTGCAAGTGAGGATGGTGAATCCTCAATATCCATACTCCCTGAAGAACTCCAGGTTCTGTGACTGTAATGACTTTCTCCCCCTTTTTGGTAGCATCACCCTCTTGCATAGGTGAGCTAAAGGTTAGGTCAATCACATTCACAGGTTCTTGTGTTCCTGGTTGAGCTCCTCTTAAAGGTCTCCCAACTAGTTTTTCCCTGAGATAAGATATCTCAAGTTGTTGATCATTAACCCTATTATGTAGGGTAGTCACCTGAGATTCAAGGTGACTAACCTTAGAGACTAAATAGGAGCATGTTTTTGACAGTTTTTGCACCTTTAGTCTCAGATTCCCCTCATCTAAGAATCATTAAGGGATGAGATGATTGGACCAAAGTCCTCTCTCTCACCACCACCCTCAAGTCTTGGCTGCTGGATTTCCTCTGCACATTGACAACCTCAGTTGAGGTGTTAGTGGGCTGTGTTGCCATGGTTGAGGTCTTAATGATGTAATCACTTGCAGAAGTGAGAGCCTCTTCCATATGGATATCCTGAACAGGTTCAAAGGTATCCACCTCAGTGATGGGTGACTGATGTGGGCTAGACAAAGGAGACTCAGGAGTACTCATCTCTCTTTGAGTAGGGGAAGAGTAAAGAGACTCATGGTACCCACTAAAACCTAAGTCTTCATCAGTATAGAATGAGAGGTTGGGAATGGGTTGATTTAAGTCTAAAGGCTAGGGATGGTAACTGTCCCCTAAAGGTTGTTCACTTGAGTGTTGAGACTCAGAGTGAGGGCTTAAGGCAGTTTGGCTTATGAGCTAATCAGGGTGAGCATGAGGAAACTCATCCCTGATTGTTGAAGAGATGGGAGTGGTTTGCTCCTCAGGGGAAGTAGGAGCTCTAGTGTCCACTTCCTCCTGTATGGGTGAGTATATGGGGGCCTGCATAAACTTAATATTTTGAGCGGGAGTTCGTTTGGATTTTCTTTGGTAGGTGAGGGTGACTTGTGGCCTTTTTGGTGGTTGGGAGGTAAAAGGTGTGGGTTCAACACTAGCTTGTGTTGCTAGGTTGTCACCTTGAGCAATGAGCTCTAACATTTTTGGGACAAGGGCTGTTTCTAACCCTGAGAAGCCTACATTTGGCTTCTTTAGAATTTTAAAGATGCCAGGCTTTATCTGCCCCAATTTAAGAATATTATCTGTTTCCCTCAACTGTGAGCCCAATTCACAGTTGAGAATGTGTTAAACATATCTAGGAAACATATAATACTCTAAGGAGTCCAAGTTAGCAAGCAAATTTGTATAAACAAACTAAGAGTACCTGAACTTGACCCCTTGACCATTTTATGTACTATGAAGGAGAGATCCTCAGGAATCTGGTCCCACCCTCCATGCTTGTTTGACAAGCTGTGGATAACCACATGAAGCAGGTATTTCCACTGGGATGAGACCTTCCCTTTCCTAAAGGTCTTTACAGAGAAATCTCCCTCATAGCCCATCTGCTCAAAGGAATGATTTACAGCTTCTTTTGGGAAAGACAACTCACCTTCTTCATCATCCAGCTGCAAATGAGTGTTGATGATGACCGGAGTGATGAAGATTGTCCTCCCTTGCACTGTGGCAGACAGTGCCTTCTCCCCGTTGATTTAGAATTGTTTCCAAACTATTCTAAACCATCTTGTGAGAATGTTTCAGCTGGAACAGCTGCTCAAAGTGATTCTAATGATGACCAACTGTTTGAGCTACCCAGACCTATTCCAAATTCTCCAAGAGCTGTAACAAATCAAGCTCCTACTATTGGCAGATCTGACAGTATAACTATCTCAAGGAATAGTGGAGCTTCAACCAGCGGTTCACCTGTTGACCCTCCAACTTCATCAGGTGACACTGCACAACACCAAGCTAATAAAAGCAACATCTTGAACGAACAGGCAACTCTCAATGCTGCTTCATAGTAAACAAATAATGATGATGTTTCTCATTCATTCAATCAGTCCTCATTGAATGAGTTTGAAACAACAGCTGGACCAAGTGTTCAAGCTCCTGAGCAAAATATGTCCAATTTGGATCTATCTTTGCAACTGGAGGTAATTCTTAGACTTAGGATTCACAACGCTCATCCAGCTAAGAACATCATAGGGAAAGTCTCTGAAGGGGTGAGAACAAGAGGACAAACTCACAATGGAAATGTTTGCTTGTACTCATGCTTTTTATCCCAAATGGAACCCAAGATGGTGGAAAATGCCTTGAAAGATAGTAGCTGGGTTGAATCAATGCAAGAGGAGCTGCTTCAATTCAAAAGACAAAAGGTTTGGAACCTATGTCCGCTACCATCTGGTCAAGTACCTATAGGCACTAAATGGGTTTTCAGAAACAAGAGAGATGATAGAGGCTTGATTATCAAGAACAAAGCAAGACTGGTGGGTCAAGGATACACTCAAGAGGAGAGAATCGATTATACTGATGTCTTTGCACCTGTTGCAAGACTTGAGGCAGTTAGGATCTTCCTTGCTTATGCTGCATCCAAGAATTTCACTGTCTACCAGCTTGATGTCAAGTGTGCCTTTCTATATGGGGATTGATAGGGAAGTCTATGTATGCCAACCTCTAGGATTTGAAGACCCACAACATCCCAACTATGTGTGCAAATTGGATAAAGCTCTATATGGCTGCACCAAGCACCTAGGCTGTGGTATGAGACATTGTTTCAGTTTCTCCTGAAGAATGGTTACACTAGAGGTACCATTGATAAGACTTTTTTCATAAAGAAGTCTGGGAAAGACATCTTGCTCGTTCAAGTCTATGTTGATGACATCATATTTGGTTCCTCAAATGACCAAATGTGTAAAGACTTTGAGAGCATCATGAAAAGAAGTTTGAGATGAGTTCCATGGGAAAAATGGACTTTTTTCTTGGAATTCAGGTGAAGCGAATGAAGGAAGGGTTTTTCATCAGTCAATCTAAGTATGTAAATGACATCTTAGAAAGATTTGACATGAAAGATTGTAAGGCAGCCAAAACACCTATACCCAGAAACCATAATCTCCACCCTGACTCTGAGGGGGAGGATAATGATCCACATCAGATAGAGTAATTATTGGTTCTCTGATGTATCTCACAACAAGTAGACCTGATATCATGTTTGCAACTTGTATTTGTGCAAGATATCAGGCTGCTCCAAAGGTGTCTCACCTAGTTGCTGCAAGAGATTCCTCAAATACCTCAAAGGAGCACCTAAACTAGGTCTCTGGTATCCAAGGAATAGTGACTTCAATCTCTATGGTTACTCTGACAGTGATTATGGTGGCTGTAATATCAACAAGAAATCAATATCCGATGGATGTCAATTTCTTGGTGGAAGGATCATCTCATGGCAATGCAAGAAGCAATCCTATGTCTCTACATCAACTGCTGAAGCTGAATACATTGCTGCTGCTAGTTGCTGTGCTCAGCTGTTGTGGATTCAAAACAAGATGATAGACTACGGATTTAACTTCATGACTGAAAATCCAGTGAAGCACTCCAAGACTAAGCACATCGATATCAGGTTTCATTTCAATAGAGATATTCTTGAGAAAAATCTAATCAAGCTAATCAAAGTTGACTCAAATGAACAATATGCTGACTTATTCACCAAAGCCTTTGATAAACAAAGATTCAAATATCTCATTACAGCTATTAGGATGATAAACCTTGATTAGTCTATCTCATTTGAAAAACCTTTTAATGTGTAAAGTTTTGTGTCAATACAATCTAAGCCCTGTTACAAAAGGTCTTTCTCTGAAATTTTCTCTAAGTATAAATTCTTCCGAAGAGGAATTAACCTTCAGAATATATTTTACATATCTTCCAAAACAAATTCCTCCCAGGATAATTTTCTTTTCGGAAGAGTTGTTAAGTCTCGGAAGAAGCGATTGATTTCATATCAGATCTACTTCCGAAGGTTGTAACATTCTCCGTTCAAAAAGCAACATATACTCTCGGAAGTAAAACTTTACCTTCGGAAGTAAATTTGCCTTCGGAAGAACATTACCTTCGGAAATGCTTTATACTCGGAAGAAAAACTTTATTGTGTAACGGAAATCTTTTGGGCCCCACTCTGTCAAAAGTAAAGATTTTGTTAATGATGTTGGATTATTTAAGTGGACTAAACCTTACCGCCCCTGTCATATCCTCCACTGAAACATCCCATCATCCTATCCAAACCCCTTAAACCGCCATTTCACCCATTTAAATAACTCTGGCTAACCACTTTCATCTTTTTACCAAATTTGCTGCCCTAAAAGCTTCCTTCATCCCCAATTCACCCAATTCCGAACTATCTTCCTGTAACTTTCTCAAATGGCACTAAACCCTCAGCACAACCAAGTCGCACTTCTTGATTCTTCAACGGATGCCGACTTCTCAGATATCATCTCCTTTCTAACCTAATCTTCTTATTACACTACCCAAACTGTTAATCCCATGGTTTACACAAATCATATGTCTGAATTTTAGGCAAATGATCAGATTGAAACCCTAAATGGGGTTAGGGTAATAAGATCGAGCATCCGTGGCTAGGAGTTGGTCATTTCTGAACAACTCATCAGGGAGCATCTCGAGCTTCATGATGAGGGCGCTTCTATAGAGTTCCCCAAGGCAGATTTGGACAACACTTATATCCAAATTGGATATGGTGGAGATGTAAGCAGGTCAACCGTTTACAATTTTAACTTCTCTTACAACTGGAAGTTCCTGCTGCATGTAGTTCTTCATTGCTTGTCCAACAAATCTGGGGGATAGGATCAAATCCCAAATGAACTTGGGTGCCTAGTTCATGGTTTGGTGAGAAACCTCCGCTTTAACTACTCAAGATTTGTGCTGACCAATCTTATGGGAAACCTTCAACGGGACACATTCTTCATGTATCCCAGGTTTCTTCAGCACATAATCAATTGTGAGCTGAACCAGAGTAAGCTTGTCTGTGCAGCTGCTCTGATTGTTCCTCAAATGAGGCCGACCATCTTCAAGACTTTGAAGAGAGTGTCCACCAACTTCACCGGAAGATATACTGCACTTCTTCCAGGTATGACTGAGCCAATGGCTCCTGGTGACATCCTTGTTAACCCCACAGGTGATGATCCCACACCAGCAACTACCCTCACATTGCCAAATCTACCTTCTCACTCATTACTATCACTTATCAAATACACCCCAAACAAACCCTTGTTCAGTCTTCTCTGATTGAACAAGCTCCTCCTGTTCTATCCAAAAAAGCTAGAGTCGAACAATAGGCTCACACTCAGCCTGAGGTCCAACCATACTTCACAATTGACCTCAATATGGGTTTTGAGTCTCTTTAGTCTCAGACCCATGAGCCCGAAACCCAAGCTGAAAACCCTCAGGGAAAGTCTTTATACTCCCTTGAGCAGCCAAAAAGGGACAGCCCTACCATAGGCTCAATGCCTTTAGACATTGATCAAAGTCACGGGTCATTAGGCTTCACTTTTATATCCTTTACTGACCTAATAATAGCAGCTGATGAAGAGATTATGTCTCTTCAGGGCAATGTAGTTGATCCACAACACCCTCTCATGGATCAACAGAGCCCAGAGAGATCTCTTATCTCTAGCCCCCATCAGCAAGCCTTTATTGAGGTGAGTCCCACTGATGTGGAGGGGACTCATGTAGATTCAGCTGCCACTACTGAAGGAGCCTCAATGGACCCTCAAGAAAATGATAATGTTACTGAGACTGAATCTACGGCAACCATGTCCTTTGATGACTCTGAAAGTGACATCATTGAGCAAGGGAAACCATGGCGCCAAGAAACCACATCTGGTGGTGAGGATGAACATACTAGGTATGTTACCTCATCTCCCCGTGATTCTTCAAAAGAAGATGACAGAAGATTGCAACTCACCATTGAAGACCTACTTTCTAAAGTCTCAAATCTTGAATCTAAGGTTAGGACTTTAGTGGATAGGTCCGCCCCTCTGCAACTTGAGATTGAAAATCTCAAGGCCAAACTAGCTTAGAAATAGATTGAGAGGTCTGTTAGGCACGCACCAATTCAGGTCTCATTGACCGCTTCCTCCAGCTCATCAAGCTTTCAAGATGATGCTACCAAAAAGGGGGAGAGTGTTCAGGGACAAAGCCAAAGACAAGAGGAACCACAAAGTCAAGCTCTTACTTCCTTAAGTTCAAAATATCTTATGCAACAAGCTTTAGTTTTTCCTGAGCCTCCTCCAGTTGTAATTCAAGTGGATCAAAGGATGCTCCAAGATCTCAACAGGTTCTTCAACAAGTTCTTGTTGGAATCTCTCATTGAACAGCCAAGTTCTGACCTGTCTGTGATTTACTTTGGAGCTCAAGAGCTTTAGAGGTTAAATGCACCTTCTACCAATATTGAGGAAGTTGGTCAACCTAAGGTCCAAGTGGAACCTGAGATTAACTTTGAAGGGGAAACAATGACTGATGGCCCAGCAACTGAGACAGTTAGGATAGATAGTGCATTCTCACAGACTTCCGAAGCACAAGTCAAAGCCTCGGAAGAACAATTTCAATCTTCCGATTCTGAGATTGCAGCTGCGGAAGGACTATTCTCCTTATCCGATGATCTAATAGTCATAGATGCAATCCTAGAACTTGCATCTGAGGTTAATAGGGAGGATTTTCTCACCCAACCCCTAGCTCAAACATCAGCATTAACTCCAGCTTCCATTTCCACTACTCAACCTAAACCTTCCATCCAAGAACCCCCAAAGTGTAGCACTTCCGAAGACATCAAAGGAAAGAGGAAGATGACTAAGGAAGAGCATAAGGAGGAAGAAAGGGTGAAAAATTCAAAAGAAAAGGTAGACTTCCAATTGGAATACTGCTAGCTGCCAGTAGCAAAGCAGCTGCAGCCAACAAGGAGGCAGTCAACAATAGAAGAAGGGTGGAAATCATTGACAGACTTGTCAGTCTAGGAGCTGTGAGTGAAGATGTACTCATGCTACCACTAGAGGAGTTAGTTGAGCTGGAAAAGGCAACTTTGCTGCAAAAACAGCAAAAACAAGAAGCAGCAAGTTTGGACTTAGAGGAAGAAAGGGAGAGGAAAGAAAGAGAAGCTGATCAGCAGCTAAAGAGGGAAAGGATAACTTTCCTAACCTCCAGGGGTTTATCTCTAGTAGAACTATCTCCACACAACAATGATACAATCTTATGGCTATTCAACAAAGAGCAAGATCAAATGGAGAAAGAGAGAAAGAAAGCTGCCAAGGAAAAGCTGATGTTAAAGAGGAAGAAGAAAGAGGAAGCAGGACAAGCTGCTGCCAAGAAGATAGGTGAAAAGGCCTTGATGAAAAACTATCTCCGGGCTCATGGCTTCTCTGGCAGGCAGGTGGGTCCTATGTCTGAAAAGACCCTCCAGCGACATGTCAAGGATATAAAGGCTGACATTCACTCGGGGATGATGAAGGAGATGTACAGAAGGGAATAGGGGATGATCTTCAAATCAACTACTCAACCCCAACCTCAAACCCAACCACAACCTGAACCAATTCCTTTTCTATTCCCCATTAAAACTGAACCAACCACTAAACCGTACACCCCTGAACCTACACCATCACCCTTACCAACCTCTTCACCTCAACCATCTAAACTACCTATCCTCCAACCCAAAACACTAGCCAGAACCCAAACACCTCAACCTATCCAACAACCTCGCAAACCATCCCCTCAGCCTTCTAAACATCTCCCCTTCGAGGAGTTCAAGGCAATCAAGACAAAGCTCATAAATTGCACAACCTTGAGCAACATCTCCTGTGAGGAGGATTCAGTCAAATTGACTTATGTTGATGGATCCTCATGTTCCCTCACTAGAGATCAATTTCTTGATCTGCCCAGAGGAACATTGGACCAAGCTGCAAATCTCCTTGGCCTCAATTCAGATACTTTGAATGAGAAAGAAAAGAAGCTAAGGAGAAGGCTGGTGACTCTGCTAGATACCAAGAAAGGTGACCGGGTGCCAAGACAACCCTTTGTGCCTAGGAAGAAGATCATCTAGTGGAGGTTCGAAGACTCTTCTCACAACTTTGTTGTTGAAAGAGAAAATGGAGAGCTCAACAGGCTAAATGCCTCATCTCTGCTACACTTAAACAAATTTAATATTGCTGAGTTAGCAGAGAAGCCATTCTCCAACCCCTCCAACTCTGAAGTAGCTGCTCATATCAGAATTCATCTGGGCAGTCTTCATATGGTCGAGCTAACTGCTAGGACCAAGGTTGAAGAAGAGTTAAAGCTGAGAGAAGAGGAGAAAAGGAAGGGATCAACAACCAAAGGCAAAGCCTTTCTACAAATGGTTGAGGGTCCTGAACTTGAATCCATAATAAGATGGGAGTATGACTATAACTCCCGTCAACTAACTCTTTTCCGGGGGGCACAACAAAGGGTACATGTCATTCAGAGTGATAGACTGGATCTCCTATCCACTAATGACTTGTACAAGCTTCTCAACACCATTTCAGGGAAGAAGAAGGAAACAGACAAATATCTTCTGTCCTAGGTGTTGAAAGTTTTGAGAAGCAGAAACAAGTGAGGTTTTGGTAGCATCAGCCTAGGGGGAGTTTGTTGGATCTAGAAAGGCTGGTGCAACCAAAACCAAATCACTTAGACTATTTTGGTGCAACTAATAAAGGACTTCCAAAGCTAAGTGTGGAACTTCCGAAGGAAAAAGGAGCTCTTCCGAAGACAAAGTGTAAGACCAACTTCCGAAGGAAAACTCCAACTTCTGAAGACAAAGTATTCACTTCCGAAGATCAAGACTGAGAGTGAAAGATCAGAAGTCCACTTCCGAAGTATGAAAGAAGTCCTCAAGCCTCGGAAGTACAGAAGCCTCTTCCGAAGTATAAGTGGCTTTGGAAGAACTTGTTCTTCCGAAGCTAACTTACCTTCGGAAGACACTTATTATCCAGTGGACATAAGTATGGTCTCCCTGACACTCCGCTGCAGACCTCTGATATACTGCATGGCGTTTTCTCAAAAGCCATGTAGTTGACCATACTTTATTCCACTATTTACCTTTATCAGTTAGTACAGTTGCCAACTTTAGTTGGTGACGAAAGGTAAGTCATGGACATGTCATGACTACCATATCTTATATAATACTTTATCTAAGATAACTTTAGCATTGTAGTATATGCTTTAGTCTTAGGTTTCCAGCTGGTATCAAAGTATATCCGGCTGTAGGATCTAGTATATATAGTTTCTCATTGTAACTCATATTTTATGCTTGTAAGAGTCTTGTAATACTTTGAGTTGAGAAGTAATATATAAAAGTGCCTTGAAAATTATTTCCTTGTGTTCTTTGCTACTTAATATATAATTATCAACTCTTAGAATAGATTCTACTTCATTTGATTTGAGTGTAATATAAGTGAGTTTGAGAGAATTCCAAGTGTTAAGTGACAAACCCGATCCTGCATATTTGATACAAGTTGAGGTGATTGTCATGTGTTTATTGTGTTAACTTTTCATAAATTTTGTGGAATTAGGTAACCCTAACAAAAGTCTAATTCATCTTTAACATAGACATAATTGTATCATTAGTTCTTCATGGCATAACTTTAGCTCCTAATTGTGTGTTTATCCTTCTAGCTTTCTGAATGGTTATATGTCTAGATATCCTTTACGGGGGGTTTAGGCTACTTCCATGTATCATGTGTAAAAAATGGTCTCACCTTGAGTTTGTGCGCGTTGTTAATTCTATGCTAAGTGGAATCAAAGTCCAAGTGGTATCTTTAATTGATTGTGTATCTTCGTATTTACTTCCTATATTTATTATTTTAATTTGATAATCGTTTTGGTTAATTATAATATTCAAAAATCCAAACTCAATTGATCGGTTAAATAGTGTGGATTTTCATATTAAAAAATATATATACTTTAACCAAATCAAGTTTTTAGCGCTGTTTTCGAGACACGGTGATTTCAAAAAATATCAAAGTTGCTACTTTAACCATTTGTGTATATTTTAGATTATTTTTATGTATGTGTTTATTTTATTTTATTTTTTTTTATTTCTATCTCGTGCCTGTGATCTTGCTTTTAGGGTTCTTTGTAGTTACACTCATGGAAAGCGACTACGGGAGTTAATATGGAGAATACCATTTTAATCATGGGGATGGATTATCATGAGAGTTTTTGGTGCGAGATATGTGGAGGACGTCATTACACACCAGAGTGTTACCATTTTCAGGGGTACTCCACAAATTATTATGAAGATCCGTATCCTTACAACCATTTTAGGAGTCTACCATAATGCCATTCCAAACCGAACCCCGACCATTATTTTATAAGTTGTTGCAACAAGGAATTTATATGTTTTCACAACCTACCATTAGTTGTAAACAAGATGAGGTTCATCAACAAGAAAGCTATGCTAGTGAACTTGCTAAACAATGCCATAGATTAGAGACAGTGTTGAAGTTAACAAGATGTATGTCAAGCTTCTACAAGAGAGTTCATCTTGCAACACAGATCTGAGCACTGATTTAGAAAAGAAGGATAGAATTAAAGGCCAACCTACTGTATACTTTGATGTGTTAAATCAAGAATCAGAATTGGAGATAATAATGGATGAAGCACATATCCCACCTCCAGATCAAAACACATTTGAGTTTGATGAGCCATAATTAATCTGTCCCTGTGTGTTGACTAATGACGAGGAAGATGTGGAGGAATTGTAAATGAAAGAATAATAGGAGGAGGTCATGGATGATATGGAAGTGGTCTTCCATAGTCTCATTGATAGGGAAACCACAAACCACGCTATTCTATATTGGGAGGACGAGTTTGGAGATTAAGTGGTGAGCATACCTCTTGTTGAAGGGAAAGGAGGATGGTTCGACCCGGTTAGCGACCTTGATGATTTATAAGCACTACTTTATAGGAAGCCAACCATGGTGATCAAAGAAAACCACACCAAGAAGAAGATTTGTAAGCAGACGGGGGGTTCACCAACGAACCAATAACCATGATGGTACTTGATCCTCATATTTGCACCAAAGATAGCTTGCTCGTGTAGCTTATGATGATTCATCACATAAATCAATTGAATCATAAGAGAGGAAAAACTACTTCACAAACCAATAAACGATTAAAATACGACATCGTTCATTAAAATTGCAAATCAAGAACATATTATCAGGATGATCGCCTCCTTCATTACATAAGTTATATCCTTTTTAGTTCGGGAAAATACAAGTGTTGGTGGCATGACCCATTTTGCATCGTGTTTGTGTTTACCATTGGTTTCCTTATTAATCAGTGGTGAATGCTAAATCAAATAGGATGGATAAGTTTTCAAATATCATAAGCCACCACTTTGTTAATTTGTTCCATTACTTGCTCTAGAATGTTTTGCATGTAGGGTCAAGTGAAGCTAATGACTCGTTAATAAACAAGTCCTTCCAGGAGGAAACTCGAGGTTTTGTAAGTCTTTCATACTTATTTGCTTCTGTGTATTTATTTAATTAGCTTTATTTTAGTTTTCAGTTAAAGAACGATATTGAAGTGTGATTCATCTTCAGAATATATGGTTTTGGTTGGAATCTTAATGCGCTGAATTGCTTAGCGGCCCTTTGAGAACTTCCTGGGCAGTTGTTTCATAAACTTCAAGGGAGTTTTCTATTTCATATTTCTCGCTCACCCCTATGCTTTTAATTACATGTCCATATTGATACATTAAGGGCAATGTATGTTTCAAGTGTAAGGATGCCTAGGTTTTTGTGAACTTATGCAAGTCTTTTTTATATCTATCATTGCAACTTCAAAACAATCTCATTTGATAATAAAATTCAAAATTTTGAATAAATGGCATCCAATTATATTTATTTTAGATCTTTAATCATTGATTGAATTGTTAACATCATAGAATAAAGAGAAACTTTGTGGATTATGATAAAATATTAGGGATATTTACTGAGCATTGCAAATTGAAAATATGATGTTTATGCATGCATTTGAACCTTATCTTTATCCCTCTATTTTCGTAAGTTATTTGTGCCTTTATCACATTAGATCATCTAATTTAGTGTTTGCTTACATTTTTGTTGATTCTTGAGTGTGGCGGATGTGCATTCACGTGAGAACTTCCCTAAGATATGCATTTCAAGACCATAAACTGAGTATTTGTATGAAAATGATAGAGGCACTAGGATAACCCACCTTAAAAGCCATTTTCTTTAAGTTTACTTAATCTAATTGTTACTATTAGTTACCATGTTGAGTCATTTTCCCTTACTTTTGCGTTATTACTCATATCTTTAGCCACTTTGCCAAATTAGCCTTTTTGACTTTTAAACCCTTGTGATCTTGTGATAAAATTCAGGTTATCTCTAGTTGTCTAAATTTTGTTATCAAATTTGTTAAATGTTTATTTGTTTTAATTAAGTGTTCACTGTTCTATGAGAAAAAGAAAAAAAGAAAAATATATATAGAGAAAAAAAAGAAAAGAAAAAAGTATACATATTAAAAAAATGTTATATTGTTATTTTTATGTTTGGTAGAATTGAAATAACTAAATGTAAGTTATTTGATGCATACAAAGAACAAATTTCATACATAGCTCATATTTAGTGTATTTGTATTAGTTTAGTTACATAAATCATGTTTATATATTATTGTATTGTATCATATTTAGCATCTAGATTTTCGGAATTATTATCCATTTAACCACTTTTACCAAAAATTTCATACCCTTTTTTATCCAAGCCTCGTTACAACCCGTTAAAGTCCTCTTCATTTATGCATTTTTTTATGTTTGTTGGTGGAGATTTGATCTCTTTGCAAGCGTATTACTATGTTTGTATCATTAGTTGACATTGAGTGATTCACTTACATATAAATAACCGAGTATTGAGTGATTTTTGTGAGGAGTTTAAACTCATGCATAAGAGGAATTTCATAGGCATGTGATACTCATCTAAATATGGCTTGAGTTTTGAAAAAAAAACAAATAGCTTAAAACACTTGGCATCTTCTTATGAATATGCTATGTTTGATAGTCAATTATAAGTTCGGACCTTCATCTTTTATGTCAATGAGATTTCTTTTGTTAAATGGTTGAATGAGAGTTTGCTTGAATACAAACAAAGTTCAAGTGTGTGGATGTTTGATATGTTAAAAATTATATATGTTTACAATGTTTCTTTGCATTGTAAGTCATTTTTTATACAAACTTCATATTTTAGACACTTATTTGTGTTTTATTTGAATTTTATGGTTATCAGAAGAATCTTGATGATTTATGTCAAGAAAACGCAAGATTTAATGAAGTTTAAGAGGAAAAATGCTTCTGATATGATTATATTTAAGCTGAATATGCCCGTATAAGTTTTTAAACTCTAAATAATTCATTTTTAAATCTGAATATGGTCATAACACTTCATATATGGCCGTATTCGAGCAGAAAACAGGTTTATAATCCCAATACACATTATTTCCAACATAACTTTTATCTCCTTTCAAACCCTAGCCTCCCTCAAACCCTTAGTGTCAGGACCGTGTACGTACGGATACTAACAGATTCTGCGTTTATACCGAATCAAATAGTGCGGAATCCTATTTGATTGGCGATCCAATCAGTGAGAACAATTACCCGATCGATATATGATTGAAACTAAACGTTATGAATGAATACAGATCGATCGGAATGATCTATGAACTTGGACAGGCTTCCTTGGACGTTCTGGACGGCTAGGGTTTGTAAGAATATCAAGTGTTTTCAATTGTTATGTTTTTCCACGAATTAGGTGGTATTTATAGGTTAGGGGTTTCCAATCGTACGACTGAACCATTAGCATGGTTCAGTCGTGCGACTGAATCATGCGATTGAGTCATACGCACGACTGAAGGTTCAGTCGTGCGACTGAGTCAATCTTATGTCTCATTCGTACGACTGATCCAGTCTCCTGGTTCAGTCGTGCGACTGGTCCATAAGCATGATGTATTCATGCGTATGGTCCATAAGTATGGTCCATTCGCATGAAGACTCATCCGACTAGGTTGAACACATTACTTAATCATCATTGACTAAGAATCATGTACAACACCCTCAAACCTATATAATATGGTCATACATATACATTATACTTCAACACAATAATAATATGAAATAAATAAACATGAATAAACATCAATCACATATTATATTTCATTGAACTAATTCATTACACATGTGTAAGACATGAAAGACTTTTACATTAAAGCTCATAAACTAGGACATTAATGTATCTACAAACTCTCATTTGGTCCTAGTTTACTCTATTGTCTAACACTCTTTACATGTTCTTCGAATTTCTTGTACTTATCCTCTTTTGTAACTTCTGCATGTATTTCAAAAGCAAAGCAGAGTCGTATGACGTGTTGAAACTGGAGAGCTTGTACAATGTCCTGCGTGTCATAGAACAGTGGCCACTTGTATAATGTGTAGACATCTTCAGCAGACAAGTTGGTTAGCCACATAGGGTCAAATACCCGGATAGTCTCTATCTTTCCTTCTCTATTCAGCACTATGACCGCTTCACCCGTCCTTCAATCATAATACCACCATTTGAAGTGTGGAGTGAAGTCCTGTGGCATTTCCTGTAAGGGAATCTTTGACATCGTACGCGGGGGACTCAACTTCAGCATAACTTTAGGCTTCCCAGATATAGGGTCCACTTTAGACTTATAAATCAACCTCTTAGGTTGTTGAGGTCTGAAGTTTACCCACCTGGTGTGGTATTCCTTCTTCAATGCTGCCTCAAACCAACCTGACATCTTTCTTGGATTAGCATATAGTAGATCTAAGCATGTGGTCGGTTGAGCTCAAAACCAGGAAGAGTCTTCAGATCATGAGGATATCTAAAGTACTCAATCCCCTTCTCTCTCTTAACAGCATACACGTCCAAATCTTCAAAATACGCTCATGCTATGATCTTGCTAGACACTTTCTGATGACCTTTGACTCTATAAAGCTTTGTGTAGGCATTCTGCTTTGGGGCGTGCGCTGGGCTTTCATCTCAGCAAAACAAGCTGCCCATTCAGCTTTCTTGATATCAACATTTTTGTCTGTAGCTTGGGCAGTGCTTTCTTCTTTCTCCTTTTATTTTTCAACTTCATCCAGCTTCTCAAAAGTACCACTGTCGAAGGTTTCACCCAAATTGGGGATAACATGTCCGTCCAGATCAGTGTACTGAGGATAATGATCAGCAGTGACATCCTCTATCTCAATTTCGTCGACATCGTTAAGCTCATCGTTACTTGCCACATCAACTGTAGGAGCATCTTTGACCAACTCATCCGGATTCAGCCTGAATATTTCAGCCAGTTGTTCATCTGTTAGGTCGTGTATGATCTTTCCCTCCTCTGGAGTGTAGCTTATAGACCTTCTAACTATCCCTTGCAAGTCAAGAATCATGGTTAATTGAGTCTTGACTTGCTGAAGGGGTTGGACATCAAATTCATCTGTCTATTAAGCTTCATCTGTTTGATTTGACATTAAGCATATCACACATAAGTCATTATATGAGACATTAAGACATAAACAAACTGAAATGATCAATAATTACACTAATGTAATATATAATTTAAGTACAAAAGTTTTTAAATACAAAAACATCTAATCATTACTTTTGTCTTGAATAGTGGGTTCTTCAGCTGGAGGAGCGGAGGATGAGGCTCCTTGATCTTGACTCCGTTTGGTCCTCCTCTCTTGAGCTCGAGGAGAGGCTGATGCAGCAGCATCACCTTCCTGGTCATCCTCGTCCTCTCTATCTTTCCCGCTAGGCCAATCTTCTCCAACATCCTCCTTACTTTCATCTTCATCCTCCTCCTCATCATCATCATCATCACTATCATCATCATCACCATCATCACCATCCTTGATCTTCAAAGGCTCGCTCTTTGATCCCTTAAGCTTTAGGAGTATCTTCTTGTTCTTCTTCTCAAGCTCCTCTATCCTCTTGACCGACGCCGTCACCAGCTCATTTTGAGTCGTAAGCGCATGGTGAGCTCGGCCTAAGGCTCTCTCATACTGAGCACTCTTCTCTTTCAGCTGATCGATCTGTTTGCCTTGGGCGTAGTTGGCCGCTATCAGCTGGTTAATCTAATTTGCTCTCATATGATCCGTAGCTAACAGCTTTAGCACCAACCTGTTAAGGTTCACCAGCTGTTCCTCTAACCCAACAGTGCGTAGAGTGGAATCATGGGTCATTGGGGCTTGGGTGGATGTCCCGGCTTGGTGGGTGGGGGTAGTGGTGGTAGATGTGGTGAATATGGGAGGTGGAATGTGAGTAGGATGTGGTGGAGTGGTTGTGGTAGTGGTGGTGGATGGAGTGATAGTGGTAGTGGGAGGAGTGATGGTGGAAGCAGTAGCTGTGGTGGTGGTGGTAGTGTGACAGTGGTGGTGGCTGGTGCAGAAGATGTAGTCACTGTAAATCTCAGCCTCTTTCCCTTTTTGCCATGAGGCTGAGCCATTCTCTTCATCTTGGAGCCCTTTGCAATAGGCGCTCCCCTTTTGCTGCTGGACTTGTCAGGGGTGTAAGTCGGATCAGTAACATCAGCATCAGCACCCCTCGACTCAGCCTGGGGTCCACCAACCGCCCTGATCCCTCTCTCAGTGGCCACGACCCGGCTCCCAACCGTCCATACCAGAGGCTCATCATCTGTCTCCTCTTCTTCCTCTATCAGAAAATCAGGATGAATAGCAGCCTGCTCAGATCCACCTGGAACCGAAGAAGTAGTAGGTGGAGGTGGTGAAGATATAGAAGAAGTATTAGTGGCCCGTGAAGTACTGGGACCTGCATCTCTCCCACCTTGACCGTCATCTTGGTCATCATCATCGTCATCGTCGTCGGATGTGGCAGTCATGAGGGGATCAATATCTGAATAACTGTCATCGTGACGCCATTTCTTGCGAGCAGGCGCCACGTAATCATCCCTGGCCAAGTGCCCAAATAGTCTCCTGACGGGGGCTTCACCTGCTTCCCCCCGTAAACTTTCATCCAGCCTAAGGTGGTATCATCCATCACCTCAAGCACCACTGCATCATCTCTCTCCTTTGGCAGCATAGGAAGCTTCTCATCTATGATCATCTGTAAGAAGCGTGGATACATACAGAAGCCTTCCTTGCCTTTAGCCTCAAGGTTCTCGATCAGATAGTAGAAGGTCATGCGAGAGAAACGTAACTGGTGGTTCAATACCAGTGCAACGTATGCATTCTGGATTTTGTCGGAGAGCTCGTCAAATCCTCCACGCTTGGAGGCTATACACTTCAGGATCACATGAGCCAGATACTTGAACTGAGGGCACATGTTGCTCTTGTTCAGTATGCCGGCATTTAAGTCACCGGCGTACTTGATATTCATGAAGCATCCCCGGCCAGTTAGGGGATGTAGCTTAGTTGGGTAGGCTCTGTCCTCACCTTGATCTAATACCTGCCTCAGATCAGCCTCAGTGATCTCAATCTCTTGACAAAATGGAGCTCTATATACGGTGTGGCTCAATGGACCGATCAACTCTGGCGCTTTCCTAGAATGCCTGCTGTATGGATCTGTAAGGTGTGTATGGTGTCGAAATTGCTTTGAAGATCCTCGATCTCCTCAGAAATGCAATAATCCCAGCAAACTCGGAAGCATTCTGAGAGGTGGCGTCCAAGTGAGCACAGATGTTGTGCTTTGGGGTCATGGTCCATCTATCAGCCATGGTTCTGTAACACAATAAACATATACATTAGAGATGTGCATAACAGAAGACACTAGAAACTTAAACTGTTTTGATCAAACTAGCTCAGTCGTGCGATTGAACCATACGACTGAGTTCAGTCATGCGATTGAGCCTGCGATTGAGTTCAGTCGGGTGATTGAGTCTGCGACAGAGTTCAGTTGTGCGATTGAGCCTGCGACTGAGTTCAGTCGTGCGATTGAGCATGCGACAGAGTTCAGTCGTGCGATTGAGCCTGCGACTGAGTTCAGTCGTGCGATTGAGCATGCGGCTGAGTTCAGTCGTGCGATTGAGCTTGCGACTGAACTAAGTCGTGTGTTAAGCCATGCGATTGAGTCAGTCGTGCGACTGAGTCACCGAATGATTCAATCGTGCGAATGATTCTTGCGCCTGGCTCAATAGTGCGACTGAAGTACATTCGGAGTGTCCATTCGCATCCCACACTGTTGAACACTCCAACCTTTAATCTTGGTCACAACTTGATGTTAGACGTCGTGTTTAGACTCATTTGACTCGCAAACACTCTAAATAGCACCTAATATCCTTTAAATCAACTATTTTGTTCATTTAAGTGGTCTATTTGAGTGGTTTTACTGATTTCTTGATTTTAACCAATTAGGTCAGTTAGGGTTTGATTTCACCGATCATTTTGATCGATTTCAGTCCCACAATACCTGTAGATGAACAATAGATCGGTTAGTACCACAATCAGCAAGAAATCAAGCTAGAACGAAATTTGGGCAGAGTGTCTACGTATGAGTGATTTTAGAGAACTTGAAGGGTAGTAAGGGTTACGACTGACTGACCCCTCTATTTATACTGCTCTTAATGTTCGGTCGTGCGACTGACCCATACGCATGTTCCATTCGTGCGACTAAGCCCATACTCATGCTTCAGTCGTGCGACTGGGTTCAGTCGTGCGACTGGCTCATACTCCTTTATCTGGTCGTACGAATGGTTCATTCTGGTGATCCATTCGTGTGGATGTTCTATACTCATGGTCCAATTGTATGATTGCCCCATACTCATGGTCCAATCGTGCAATTAGCTCATACTTATGGTCCAATCATGCGATTGGCTCATACTTATGATTTAATCGTGCGATTGGCTCATACTTATGAGTTTGACCTCAGACACTTTCACATACTTAAAGTTTTACCTTTTGATATAACATTATGCACAATGATCATCTCACACATGACCTTTTAATTTGACACACATTTGATCACCTCAGACGTGATCCTTTTAATTTAAAACTGATTGGTCACCTCAGACGTGACCCCTTTTAGAGAGTGATCCACAGAGTTCATCTAGTTGTATAGTCCGACTTTTACCTAATGGAAAAACTAGAAAAAAATAGATTCACAACTTGAAATCAAAGACAGAACAAGACATATTTTTGGGTTTTTTGATTAGAGATGGATTGAAATCTTTTAGAAAACCGTCTAGCAGATTTTTCTTCCTGAACAGCACAACTTCAAGTCAATTTGATCATTTCTGGAACGATTCATTATGGAATCATACAGATATATCAAAATTATTTGGGATATTTTAATAAAACATTTTGATGCTAGATTCTTGTTTCGACCGAGAGTCAATAGCAATTTTAGGAAATCATACTAGAGCTATAAGATGCACACAATGATTTTGACTTTCAAGAATTGCAGCCATGATGATTGTCAGTATATTTTTCCTCTTAAATCCATACACAGATTTTTGACTCACACTGGTGATGAGTTAGGTTATATTATTTCAACAAGCATTTGTGGATCCCACACTTATATGGTAATCAACATTCCTCAAGAGATTTTTGAGCGGTCTACGGGTATTTGACAAGAAGAGACTATTCTAAGAGCTTTCAAAGAGATGCCAAGCCTCAGGTCAGTGCCATCACACAGTAGAGAGGCGCAAACAACAATGAATTCTAGAATATTTAGGTTATGCTTATCCTCAGGTCAGTGCCATCGCACAGCAGAGAGCCACACAACCTATCTTCTTGTGAGAGCATTTTTCTTTTCTTTTTGCACGTAACACACCAACAAAATTTGTCATTAGCTTGATTGCGCTTAACAATTTTTTCATGTGCTTTGCTCATTTTTATGGTCATCCGCACACATTTGTGGCGTTTATTTTGCTCGTCATCCCTTATTGGAACTACGTTGATTGTGTTAACCAGGGATAAGATGGGAACCCACAGCAAGTTGAACAACTTAGTTTGATTTTAAATCACCAATGAGGTTTACTCATCTATTGTGTTGAATCTACCGACACATCATACAATGGACTAGCAACCTCTAGGTCTACTTTCTCTATGTTACCTCAGTAGCAGACTAGTTTTACTATCATTTTTTCTTTTATTTTTTTTAGACTTCTCAGATTTATACTTTGAATTTTGCATCTTAATCATTTAGGTGCTTTTGAGGTCCCAAACAATTTGTTCCCTATGTACTATCATTTTTCATAAGCGTTGAATCAGAATCACAGATTTGATTTCATTTCATTTAGCTAAGCTGCCCTCCTCCCTTGTTTTTTTTATGTAATTAAATACTGCACGAATTAAATACTAAGCTAACCTATTCTCCCCCTAAAATTCTAAAGCGGAAAATCTTTTTGTGTTTTTGGATTTGTAATAGACAGGAAAATAAAATAAATAAAAGAAAATAAAAAGAAACAAAAATAAAAAAATGTCGGACTACGCACTTTCTTCTTCTAGAATCACATCACTTTTCTTTTTCACGCCATTAACCTCTAAAAGATATAAAAACCTCGGTTTATCAAATGCTTTTGTGTAGAGATCGGCGCGTTGAAAGTTTGTATTAATTTTAACAACATCGATTAATTGCTTTTCAAAACAGTCACGTATAAAGTGATATTTAATACCGATGTGTTTAGTTTTAGGATGTTGGACCGGATTTTTGGTGACAGCAATAGCAGCAGAAATATCAACAAAAATAGGGGTGTTAGAAAATTGCAAATCGTAGTCGCGCATTTGCTGTTGAATCCAAATGATTTGTGAACAGCAACTTGCAGCAGCAACATATTCAGCTTCACAAGTTGACAGAGCAACTGATGTCTGCTTCTTACACTGCCAAGTGACTAACCGTCTACCAAAGAACTGACATCCCGCAGATGTTGACTTGTAATTCATCTTGCAACCACCATAGTCCAAGTCACTATACGATGTATGCTCAAAGTCATCATCATGAGGATACCACAACCCGAGTGTTGGTGTACCCTTCAGATAACGAAAGATCCGTTTAACTCCGATAAGATGATTCACTTTTGGTTTTGCCTGATATCTGGAACAAAGACACATTGCTTAAATAATATCAGGACGAGAGGTTGTGAGGTACATTATGTATCCGATCATTCCTCTATACATTGTAACATCAACTAGATCACCATTTTCGTCGGGTGCCACGTCATGGTTAGTGGGAAGTGGAGTTCCAGCAACCGAAGCATTCTCCATGTCGAACCGACTGATGGTATAACCTACATATTTGGTCTGATGTAGGAAGATTCCTTTGGGTGTCTGATCCAGCTGTAATCCAAGGAAGAACTTCATCTCCCCCATAGCACTCAAATCAAACTCTTCTTTCATTACAGATTCAAATTCTTTACATAATTCTTCATTCTTGGAACCGAAAATTATGTCGTCAACATATATCTGTACCAACAGTAAATCATCATCTTTTTCTTTGATGAATAACGTACAGTCACTAACTCCTCTACGAAATCCATGTTTCACTATATGAGTTGAGAGTTTCTCATACCAGGCTTTAGGGGCTTGATGGAGCCCGTAGAGAGCCTTGTCGAGTTTGTAAACTCTATCCCAATGATAAGGATCCTCAAATCCTTCGGGTTGACTGACGTAGACTGTCTCACGGATTTCACCATGAAGGAATGAACTTTTTACATCTAGTTGATAGACTTTAATCTTCATGTAGGATGCATAGGCTAGAAAGATACGAATTGCTTCCATTCGAGCCACTGGTGCAAACACTTCATTGTAGTCAATGCCTTCGACTTGTCTAAACCCTTGAACCACAAGTCGAGCCTTGTTTCTGATTATGACCCCTTGGTCATCTTTCTTGCATTTCAGCACCCATTTAGTGCCAATCACCATAGCACCTTTTGGTCTGTCCACAATGGTCCATACTCTTAACTTCTTGAACTATAGGAGTTCTTATTGCATTGCATTGACCTATGCCTCATCGTTTAGGGCTTCACTCATATATTTTGGCTCAAATTGAGACATAAAACATCGATATGCGCCATCGTGAAGATATCCTTTTTCTATTACCGAGGCATAATCAGCTGAGTATAGCTGATTTCTGGTCTGTACTCCCGATCGAACATCCCTAATGACATTATCCAAGGGATGATAAACATTTATCCAAGTTCCGGAAGTTGTGGGAACAACTACCTCATTATCCAGATTGTGAAACCTAGGTTCAGTATCTGAAGCTGTTAGAGTATGAGGTTCCGAAGTGTCAGAGGCATCAGGATGTGATGCTTGTGTAATTTCATTAGTGGGAACATGTTTCTCCTGTTCCACATTTGCAGTCTCAACTGCTTCATCATCTGACGAAGAATCACTTACTTCAAGCTCTCCCCCTGAGGGGCTATAAGTATCATCTTGTGGAGCCGTTGATGTTAAGTCTGGTAGTGGAGCGTTCAGAACATCGTACATTATCCTAGCAGAAAGCTCATCATCAATGGGAGAAGGCGGTAGTGTGAAGGACTTGAAGAATCCATCATAGTCAAAGAAGAATGAGGGTCCTTTTCCAGCAGGGGGTGGTGTATCTTTGAACATCAACGTTGCACCACACTTCTACCTGACCCGTTGAATTGTTATAAACTCTCTTATCTGGTATCTTGTATCCGAGAAAAATACCTTCTTCTGCCTTCTCACTAAACTTCCTAGTCTGAGTTTTCTTCAACAACATGCACGGTGCGCCAAACGGTTCTAGATACTCCAAGTTGGGTTTACGTCGCTGGAGCAGATCATAACATGTTTTCCCATGTCGTTTGACCACTAAGACTCGATTGAGTGTGTACCACGCATTGGCCTTTGCCTCATTCCAGAATTGAATAGGCAATTTCGAGTCAGCTAGCATTGTCCTGGCAGTCTCTATCAGGCTCTGATTTTTCCTTTCAGCAACACCATTCATCTGTGGAGTGTATGCAGAGGAAAATTGATGTACGATTCCTTTCTCTCTACAGAATGCTGCCATCAACTGATTCTTGAACTCTGTTCCGTTTTCTGATCGAATCTGCCTTACTTTCAGTTTGTAGAGTGATTCTAATGTAGTACCTAGATGTTTGAATGATTCAAAAGTTTCTGATTTGGCTTTCAGAAACATCACCCAAGAGAATCTTGAGTAATCATCCGTTACTACAAAGCAATACAGATCTCCAACAATGCTCTTTGTACTGACAGGGCCAAACAGATCCATGTGTAGAAGCTCAAGAGGAAGATCTATTGAATGAACTTTCTTTGCTTTGTGAGACTACTTGGTCTGTTTCCCTTTCTTACATGCTACACAAAAATCCGGGAGTGGGAAGTTCTTGACAGTTACTCCGTTTACTAAATCATTTTGAACTAAATATCCCATTCTCCTATGCCAGGAGATTGAATCCCTCTCAGTTGCCTTTGACAGGAAGCATTGAACAGTGTGATCAGTTGTGGAGGCTTTTGATAGATCCAAGATACAATTTGTTATATCTTGAAGCTGACATACGAATTTTATCCTCCTCAATCACATAGTCCTTCTTCAACATGTAGCACTTCTTGTTGTCAAATACAACTTTAAAACCTTTATCACCGATTTGGGAGACTGAAAGTAAGTTCTTCTGTAGTTGTTGAATGTAGTCTACCTTGTCAAACTTCACTTTCTCGTTTCCCACTGCTGTTGGCAATTTCATTAATGGGGGAAAGACTTAATAGGAACCCCCTGCCAACGTCAATCCGATACCTTTTCTCTCATTTTTTCATTGATTTTAAAACATTCCATTTTGTGGTCTCATATTCAAGTTGCATCAATCAAGTCAGGGAAAGATTTTGAACAAATAGAATTTTCCAAACCGGAATCATGAATTGGATTCGAACCAATATCTCTGTGCGACTTTCCCTTTAGTCGATTATGATGGGAAGATCCCGCTGCCTGGGATCTCGGCCGGGTCGGAGGCGAAAACTGGAAAGTTCATCATTCAGTGGTGGGGTGTTCGTAGAAAAGAAGGCGTCGCCCAACGAGTGGCAGATTTTGATGGGGTCTCGCTTATATGCTGGGGGGTGCACACACACTGATACTTAGTGCTTTCGCTAAGGTGACGACTTGAATGAAACTTTCATTGTTGATCATAGGAAAGGGAAGACATGTTCTATTCGGTGACCGGTAGGGAGAGGAGAGGATGAGAGGAGAGAACGTCGACTATAAGGGAGACAACAGTTACTTCGATGTGAGCAGAGTGCCCATTTCCTTACTTAGACTAACCTTCCTTCCAAAGTTCTAAATAATCTACTGATCAAAGGTTGTAAGGGCGGGCTACTCTACATTCAGCCACATCACAGTTATGTGAGTGAAGCGGATTGAATACACACTTGTCGGGGTGAACAATCGAAAAAGACCCCCCAATCGGCCTTGAAGAAAGGTTATTATTGCCGGCTTGGAGACATCAGAGGAAGACTATCATCTCTATCCGGGTACGATCATAGCATAGCTTCATTCATTCGTTGAACCTTAGGGATAACCATTAGCATTGAGTTCAATCACCACACCACCTCTATCATACATACGACATTACACGACGCGAGAGTGCATGGCCAACCCACACCTAAAACGCCTACGTTTCGCTTGCAGCCAATACAACCACAACCTAACTTGCACGAGATTCAACAACCGAAGCTACTGGTAGTCCCGAGGGGATGAAATCCTCCAATAATAGTGAGCCCAGACCATAGCAGCATTAGAGACTTCTCTCTCGGATTTAACGGTGACGAAAACGTTCTCTGGGAGGCTTTCCTTTCTGCTTTACTATGATTTACCCATCACCATCAGTGGCAAGGATTATGGAAGAGGCCAAACCAACCCAGGTACACCACAAGTAGATACGGTTGGAGTAGCAGATCCTATAGAAACAAAGACAAAGCCCGAGGCAGATCTCATGGCACACCATTGATCAATAAGACAGGATCAATAGAATATACAGGGATAACCCCCAAAAGTATTTTATAGTGAAATAGCGTAGCAAGAAGCCCCAAATCCTTTTTTGGCCAGGAAAGACTGCACTGCTTTAGGCCCAGGAAGCGAAGGGAATGAGCTCTCCTCCAAACTTCCTTTTCTCCGTGCCCGTTCCGCATGCGCTTCGCGCGCCATTGGCGCTTTGCTCGCCTTTTATTCTTCATTGGACGGTTCGGATGGACTTCGCATAAGGCAATATCCACTGATGAGCGTATGAAGTCTCTGGGTTTTCGGTTTCTCTCTTGTTGTTGTCTTTGCTGTTTCAGCCCTCATAGTAAATCCATCTCGAATCTCTTTGTGCAAGGAGATCTGGACGCCTTGTGCTGTGATGTATCCTCCTTTGTTCCCAGCAAATGAAACATGTCCCCCTTTAATTTTTTTGACATTGAAAAGGAGAGACAAATTCCCTATCATGTGCCTATACGCCCCACTATCAATAAGCTAGGTATTAGTGATAGGACTGTAGTGGACACCCTACACATACAAAGAAAATTATTAGTTTAGGTTTGGGACCCAAGCCTTAACTGGCTTGGGTGACCCGGAGGAATCACACATCATAAACTCAACCCATTATCCTTTAGAGGATGAGGGCATATCTTTCTTCTTATCGTTCTCACTATCAGACCCTATACTTGATTCTTCTTTCCATAAGCCAGTCTTGTGTAAGGCCTGTTTGTGGTAAACAGACACCTGACTTATGGTTTGAACTTTAGGTTCACTAACACTCTTAGGTGGAGTGTTAGATATTGTTTTAGAAGAACTTGGTTTTGTATCATAAAGTTCAATTTTCCTTCTGGGCGTCTGATAATAAGGACAATTAGGAGAAATATTTCCTTGTTTTCCATAACTGTAGCAAGATCTCCCTTCTATAGATTGAGGAAAACTTTTGTGTGATGTTCAGTTTAGTGAAGGTGTGAGATGTTTCCGGTTTGGTTTTGTCACTACTCTTTTAGATGTTTCATCCTTATTAACAAACGGACTTGTTTTAACATTTTGAACATCTTTAACTTGATCTTTAGTTGGACTTTGATGATTAATACGTTTGTGGTTAACTGGTTTAGTCATTTTGGGTTCTGAAATGGACGTTGGTGAACCTGACCTTACATTAACCCTTTTGAATGCATCATTCAAATTCTCAACTGGCATCTTGCTTTTTGCTTTCAAAGTAGCCTCCTTCTGTTTAGTGTCAGATTTCACAGTCTTACTCGTGGAATCAGGATCACTAACTAGAGGAGTAGACACCACATGATCCTTAATTGGGTTGTTATTAATAGGTCTATATTTTGTATTCAAAAGGATCTCATGTGGTGGTGGCACGACTTTGTATCCCAAACCTTTCCCATTGTTTCGTTCTTTCACTAAGTTCTGTACTATGTGAGAAGAACTAGCCCAATTATGCAATTTTTGTTTTAATGAATTTACCTCGACTACCAAAACTGGTTTCTCCTTTTTGGTTTCTTCTAATGAATTTAAATAAAAATTTATATCATTAGATTGATTTAAGGAAACAACCTCGGTTTCCCTTAGTTGTTTACCCAAAAGTTCTATCTTTTCTTTAAAACTGCACTCATTTTGTTTTAATATACGATTAGCTTCAGTGCAGAGTTGTAAGTCATTTTCTAAGTTATCATTGTGTTCTAATAACCTAGCAAATTTTAGATCAATGCTTTCCCTAAACTTTTCACATTCAGAACAAGCATGTTTATTAAATAATTGATCTAAGGAACTTACCTGTGAGGAGTCAGTTGAATCAGCCATCAATGTAGAGGTTGACTCTTCTGTTGTTGGAGTTTCTGAACTTGTTGCTCTGAGCTCTTCTTCAATCACGTGATTTACCACGTTTAATGCTTCTTCTAAATCTGACATAGCTTGCTCAACTGCAATCTCACCTTAATTGGCAGACCCATCATCCAATGCTTCGACACAAGCAATGTCTGATTCTTCAGAAGAGACAAATCGGAAAGACCATTCTTGTCCTTCATCACCTTGAGCAGTTAGTGCCTTAGTCTCTTTACTTGAAGAACTAGTTCCAACCATGTCTTTGTCTTGACGGTTGAAAGTAGGAAATGGGTTACCATTTCCCGTTTTCTTGGGCTTCACACACTCACGTTTAAAATGCCCCTTTTCACCACAGTTGAAGCAGGTGACCTTGGTTTTGTCGAAACCAAAAGTCGTATCTTTCGTGGCTACTAGATTCTGCCCCGTCTTCTTGACAAACTTTTTAGCTCGTCTAACTGCACTTGCTAGAGCCCACATGATATCCATTCTTTCCAGCTCGTTCTCGTCAACCTGCTCGTAGTCTTCATCTGCAAGATAACAATTTCCGATCTTCCCAGCACCTAAACCATCATACGATTGGACCACTGCTGCTAGAAGATCCATATGCTCCTTTGCAACTTCCACTGTGATATTACCGAGATTCTCGGTCCTCAACGTCGTTGTATTGGCTTCAGGCACTATGTATTGAGTCGACGATGACCCAGACGTTTCTGGTCCTGAAGCAGTGGTTTGGGAAGGAGCCGCGGAACTGGACACGAACACTGTTTGTAGTGGTGCTCCTGAACCAGTTGGAGTGGGAACTGAGTTATATAGTGAAGGATTCTGAACATAAGATCCTTTCTTTGACTTGTATTTCATCCTCAGTTCCTCCTCCCTTAACTTCAAGATGAAGTCATTTATGTCCAACGTAGTAAGTATGTCGTTTTGTCTCAAGTTGGACACAAATGAATCCCATTTCTCAGGCAACCCATCTACAAAGCTTGAAACTTTATCTTCCATAGACGTCGTTACACCATGAGTGTGTAGCTCACTCATCAGATGGTAGAATCTGTCAATAACATCATCTAAGCTCTCATTCCCTATCGAAGAAAAATTATCAAACTCCTTCTTGAGAGCTTTAGCCTTCAGTGCCTTTAACGTTGCATTTCCTTTGTATCTTTTCTCCAATGCATCCCACAACTTCTTAGCCTGCTTGTTCTCAGAGAACTGATGAAAGATGTCTTTTGGTATTGACTGAGTCAGCAGGGCATAAACTTTCTTCTCAGCATTGTAGAGAATCTTCTGAGCTTCACTCATTCCTCCCAAGGTTAACTTGAATCCGTTAGCACTAACTGGTACTGTATAACCACTCTCGATGGATGTCCAAAGATTGGGATCAACTCCATTTAGGTAAATCTCAAACCGTTGTTTCCACTGAGGATGATCATCTAACGTTATCAGCTTCGGCGGTTTATTATGATTTCCAACCTTATTCTCCTGAAGCAGAAGGTTCTGGATGCGTGAGTCCTTCCCGATAGTAAACGTTGAAAACTGATCTTCCATCTGTATGAACTTTGTACTTTGAGAACAGGACAACTTCAATCGTGCGAATGCACAATAAGTATGGATAACTCGTGCGAATGAAGAGTGCAAATGAATTCAATCGTGCGATTGGATTCAGTCGTGCGTATGGACAAGGCGAATGAACTCAAACGACTGAAGTGGTTCAGTCATGCGAATGGAGGATACGACTGAGTTCAGTCATGCGAATGGAGTGTGCGAATGGGTTCAATCGTACGAATGAGCTATTCGTGCGACTGAAGGCTGCTGTGTTTGGAAAAATCTAATTTTTGGCACTTAGACACGAATTACAATTTACCCAGAAACCCTAATCTGTCGTATGACGAAAAACTTTGTAGATACATGTGTACCTAGTTTAGGAACTTAATGTAAATGACTTTCATGTCTTACATATATGTAATTGAATGGGTATGAATGAAATACAATGTGTGGTTGATGCATATAATGTTTAATATTTCATTGTTTATTGTGTGATAACACATATTGAACTAACTATATAGGTTTGTGGTTGTTAACATAATTCTTAGTCAATAAGGATTGAAAAACATGTTCAAACTCTATTATGTGAAGTTCTCATGCGAATGGACCATGCTAATGGACCATACGCACGAATACTTCATGCTAATGAACCAATCGCACAAGTGAACCAGGAGACTGAATTAGTCGCACGATTGTGACATGAGATTGACTCAGTCGCACGACTAAACATTCAGTTGTGTGGATGCATCAACCGCATGCTTTAGTCGCACGACTGAACCATGCTAATGGTTCAGTCGTACGAATGGAAAACCTTAACCTATAAATACCACTTAATTCGTGGAAAAACGTAACAATTCGAATACCTACGCACCTGATCGTACCCTAGCCGTCTAGAGACTCAAGAACACTTGTTCCAAGTTCATAAATCGCAGTTAATCATCTTGCAATCGTTCTTAACATTTTGATTCATTCTTAGATCGATTATACTTGCGTTCTCACTGATTGGATCGCCAATAAAATAGGATTCCGCACTATTTGGTTTGGTATACACGTAAATCAGTTAGTACTCCGTACATAATGGTCCTAACAAGTGGTATCAGAGCTTTGACTCTTGATTTGCGTGTGATTCTGTTGATTTTGATATAAAAACCGTGTTTTTCACTCAAAAAACTCAATATTTTGTGTCAAACAGTGTTTTCGAGGTCTCCAGGTCAAAAAGTTAACATTTTTCAGCATACGGCAATTAGGGTTCGTGAGAAATTCGTGTTTTTGCGTCTAAGTATTCAAAACCTTCGCTTTTACAAAAACGGCAGCCTTCAGTCGCACGATAGACTCAATCACATGATTGAACCCATTCGCACCTCGCATACGCACAATTGAAATCAGTCGCCTTGTTCATTCGTACGACTGACCAGCTTCATTCGCATAGACTCCAACTGCACTTTCCTTACGCACGACTGAATCCAATCGCACGATTGAATTCATCCGCACTCTTCATTCGCACGATTGACTCATTCACATAAGTTCAATCGCACGAGTGGTCCATTCGCACAAGTGAAGTACTTGATCTCAAAAGTTTAAAGTTAACGAGATGGAAGAACAATACTCAGCGTTCACTGCAGGTAGAGACACACGGATCCAGAACCTCTTACTTCTGGAGAATGAGACTGGGAATTATAATAAACCACCTAAGCTTATAACGTCAGATGATTACCCACAGTGGAAGCAACGTTTCCAGATCTACCTCAATGGAGTTGATCCCAACCTTTAGGAATCAATTAAAACAGGATATCACATGCCGGTTGGTACAGATGGGGTAAAATTGACCTTGGGAGGAATGATTGACAGCCAGAAGACGAAATATAATGCAGAGAAGAAGGTTTATGCCCTGTTAACTCAGTCTATTCCAAAGGATATATTCCATCAATTTTCTGAGAATAAACAGGCAAAGAAATTTTGGATAGCCTTGGAAAAACGCTATGACAGAAATGCTTCGTTAAAATCTCTAAAGGCAAAAGCTTTGAAGAAGGAGTTTGACAACTTCTCTTCAATAGGTAAAGAAAGTCTGGATGATGTAATCGACAGGTTCTATCATCTCATGGGTGAGCTGCATATTCATGGAGTTACAACGTCAATGGAAGACAAGGTATCCAGCTTGGCGGATGGCTTACCAGAGAAGTGGGATTCGTTTGTATCTAATTTGAGACAAAACAGTATATTAGGAAAATTAGATATAAACAACTTCATCCTAAAATTGAGAGAGGAGGAACTTAGGATGAAATACAGGTCGTAGAAAGGAACATATGACCAAAATCCTTCACTTTACAACGCCTCTTCCACAACAGCCAGTTCAGGAGCACCCCTTCAGACTGCATTTGTTTCAAGTTCATCTGCTCCTTCACCAACCATAGCTTCAGGGTCTGACACGTCTGGATCATCAAGTACCCATTATATTGCACCTGAGGCTAATTCTACCAAGTTAAAGACCGAGAATCTCGAGACTATCACTGTGGAGGTGGCTAAAGAACATATGGATCTATTGGCAGCTGTTGTTCACTCGTATGACGGTTTGGTTGCAGGAAAGATTGGTAACTGCCATCTAGCAGATGAAGATTACCAACAGATAGACGAGAACGAGCTTGAAAGAATGGACATAATGTGGGCATTGGCAAGTGCTGTGCAGAGAGCTAAAAAGTTTGTTAAGAAGACGGGACAAAATTTGATAGCCACTAAAGACACTACTTTTGGTTTCGATAAGTCCAAAGTTACCTGTTTCAACGGTGGAGAGAAGGGGCACTTTAAACGTGAGTGTATAAAGCCCAAGAAGACAGGCAACGGAAACCCGTTCTCGACTTTTAACCATCAAGACAAACCAACAGGTGGAGCTACCTCGTCTACTACAGAGACAAAGGCTTTGACTGCTCAAGGTGACGAAGGACAAGATTGGACCTTCAAATTTGTGTCTCCGGGAGAATCTAACATTGCAAATGTCGAGGTGTTGGATGACGATACTGAAAGTGAAGCTGATATCGCGATCGAACTAGCAATGTCAGAAACTGAATATACTGTGAAAGTGGTCAAACCCCAGATTGAAGAAGATACCAAAACGACATGTTCAGAATCTCCAGCAGCTGAAGAGTCAACCTCTACACTGATGGCTGATTCAACTGAATCTTCATAGGTAAGTACTAAAGACCAACTATTTGACAATCATGCTTGTTATGAATGTAATAAATTTAGGGAAAGCATAGATTTGAAATTTGCTAGGTTATTATATCACAACGATAGCTTAGTAAAGGACTTGCAACTATGCACAGAAGCAAATCGCATTTTAAAACTAAATGAGCACAGTTACAAAGAGAAAATAGAACTGTTAAATAAACAACGTAGGGAAACCAAAGTTGTGGCTTTAACCAAGAAAATGACATTAAGTTCTATTTAAACTCCCTTGAAGAAACTAAAAAGGAAAAAGCAGTTTTGGAAATCGAAGTAAATTCATTAAAACAAAAACTACACAGTTGGACTAGTTCTTCTCACATAGTTAAAAACTTAGTGAAAGAACGAAATAACGGGGAGGGATTAGGTTACAAAGTGGTTCCACCACCACATGAGATCTTGTTAAATACTAAATGTCGACCAGTAAATAACAATCCTATTAAGGATCATGTGGTGACCACTCCTCTAGTTAGTGATCCAGATTCCACTTGTCAAACGGTGGAATCTATCATTAAACTGAAGGAGGACACTTTGAAATCTAAGGGTAAATTGCCTATTGTTAATTTGGATGAAAAATTTGCAAAGGTTAAGGTGGAGTCAGGTTCAAACACATCTAATAATGAACCCAAAAAGACCAAACAAGTTAATCAATCACGTGCTTCATGTCTAAGTCCAAATAACCAAAAAGGTAAAGATGTTAAAAAGGTTCAAACAATTAATCTTGTTAAAGAAGATAAAACATCTAAACAAGAAGTGACAAAACCCAACAAACCCAAAGTCACACCGGTCTAACACACTTCCCCACAGAGACGTCTTTCCCAACATGTTGAAGGTCGATCGTGCTACAATTGGGGAAAGAGAGGACACATTGCTTCTAATTGTCCTCAGTATCAGACACCAAGAAATAAAGTTGAACTTCATGATACTAAACAGATTTCTTCTAAAAGGAGTTCTATTACTCCACCTAAAAGAAATAATGAAACTAAAGTTCAAACCATAAGCCAGTCGTCTGTTTATCACAAACATGCCTTGCACAAAACTGGCATGTGGAAAGAAAAATCAAATCAAATGTCTGATACTGAGAGCAGTAAGAAGAATGATATGCCCTCACCTTCAAATAGGACAGTGGGTTGAATTTATGATGTGTGATGCCTCTGGGTCACCCAAGCCAGTTAAGGCTTGGGTACCTAACTTAAACTAATCATTTCTTTAAATGTGCAGGGTGTCCGCTATAGTGCTTCTACAAATACCTGGATCGTTGATAGTGGGGCATCAAGGCACATGACTGGAAACTTGTCTCTCCTCTCAAACGTCAAACAGATTAAGGGAGGACATGTTTCCGTTTGCTGGAAATAAAGGAGGTTACATCATTGCACAGGGAGAAGTGGGAAATCAGAAAGTTAAGTTTGACAAGGTCAACTATGTTCAACAACTACAAAATAACTTACTTTCTGTATCACAGATTTGTGACAAAGGTTTCAAGGTTGTTTTTGACAACAAGAAGTGCTACGTGTTGAAGAAGGAGTACATCATTCGGAGGACCAAATTTTAATGTCAGCTTCAAGGTATAATGACTTATACGTCTTGATCTATCAAAGGTCTCCACAACCGATCATCAAGTCCAATGCTTCTTGTCAAAGGCAACTGAGAAGGAATCCATCTCCTGGCATAGGAGAATGGGACACATAAATCCAAGGAAGATGAATCATCTCATTCAGAATGATTTGGTCAATGGAGTTAATGTCAAAAACTTTCAACTTCTGGATTTCTGTGTGGCGTGTAAGAAAGGGAAACAGACCAAGAAGTCTCACAAGGCAAAGACTGTCAACTCTATTGAATTGCCTCTCGAACTTCTACATATGGATCTGTTTGGTCCTGTGAGCACAAAGAGCATCGCTGGAGATCTGTATTGTTATGTAGTCACCGATGACTATTCCAGATTCTCTTGGGTAATGTTTTGAAATCCAAATCAGAAACATTTGATTCGTTCAAACAACTTTGACCATATTGGAATCTCTATACAAGTTAAAGGTACGTCAGATTCGCTCAGACAACGGTACAGAATTCAAGAATCAGTGGATGGAGGCATTCTGCAAAGAAAGGGAATTGTACATCAGTTCACATCTGCCTACACTCCACAATGAACGGAGTTGCTGAACGGAAGAACAGAAGCTTGATAGAGACAGCCAGGACGATGCTAGCAGACTCAAAACTGCCTATCCAATTCTGGAATGAGGCAGTTGCAAATGCATGTTACACTTTGAATCGAGTCTTGGTGGTTAAAAGACATGGTAAAACGTGTTACGAGTTGCTCCAACGACGTAAACCTAATCTGGAGTATCTTGAACCGTTTGGCGCACCATGTACACTGCTGAAGAAACATCAGTCAGAAAGTTCAGTGAAAAGGCTGAAGAAGGTATTTTTCTAGGATACAACATACCGAATAAGAGGGTTTACAACAACTCATCGGTCAAGTAGAAGTGTGGTGCAACGTCGATGTTCAGAGATTCACCACCCCCCTTGCAGGAAAAGACCCGCCTTCTTTTTCGATTATGATGGATTCTTCAAGTCCTTCAACATTACTCTCACTCCTTCTGATGATGAGCTTTCGACAAAGATGATGTATGATGTCTTAAACACACCGCCCATAGACTCGACAATATCCGGGTCACAAGGTCAGTCTTCTAGTAACTCAGGGGGAGCACTGGAGGTAAGTGACTCCTCTTCTGACGATGAAGAAGTGGAAAATGTTCAGGTGGATCAGGAGGCACAGATTCCTACTACTACAAGTACACAAGCATCAGATGTAGATGCCTCTGACACTTCAGAACCCCATACTCCCACTGCCTCAGATACTGAACCTGCGGTTCACAATCTGGATAATGAGGTAGTTGTACCCACCACTCCTGGATCTCGACTAAATGTTTATCATCCTCTGGACAATGTCATAGGGGATGTACAATCGGGAGTACAGACAAGAAATCAGTCTACTCAGTTGATTATGCCTCAGTCATGGAAAAGGCTACCTTCACGACGGTGCTTATCGATGTTTTGTGTCTCAATTTGAGCCAAAATATGTAAGTGACGCCTTAAATGATGAGGCTTGGGTGAGTGCCATGCAAGAAGAACTTCTTCAATTCAAGAAGTTAGGAGTGTGGACTCTGGTGGATAAACCTAAAGGTGCTAAGGTCATTGGCACTAAATGGGTTTTGAAATGCAAGAAGGATGACCAAGGGGTCATTATCAGAAACAAGGCTCGACTAGTAGTTCAAGGATTTCGACAAGTCGAGGGAATTGATTACAACGAAGTGTTTGCACCTGTGGCAAGAATGGAAGCCATCCGTATCTTCCTAGCCTACGCATCGTATATGAAGATTAAAGTCTATCAGCTTGATGTGAAGAGTGCATTCCTTCATGGTGAAATCCGAGAGACAGTGTATGTCAGTCAACCCGAGGGATTTGAGGATCCGTATCATCGGGACAGAGTGTACAAGCTAGACAAGGCTCTATACGGGCTTCATCAAGCCCCAAGAGCATGGTATGAGAAGCTCTCGACTCATCTTGTGAAACATGGCTTTCGCAGAGGAGTGATTGATTGTACACTGTTCATCAAAGAAAAGGATGGTGACTTACTGCTCGTACAGATTTATGTTGATGACATAATCTTCGGTTCCAAAAACGAAGATCTATGTAAAGAATTTGAAGCAGTAATGAAAGCTGAGTTTAAGATGAGTGCCATGGGAGAAATGAAGTTCTTTCTCGGGTTACAGGTGGATCAGACACCAAAGGAATATTTCTACATCAGACCAAGTATGTAGGTGATATCCTAAGTTGGTTCGATATGGAGAACGCTTCGCCAGCTGGAACTCCACTTGCTACAAACCACGATGTGGCACCTAACGAAAATGGTGATCTGGTGGATGCCACCATGTACCGAGGAATGATCGGATCACTCATGTACCTCATGCCTCACGACCTGATATCATGTACGCGACGTGTCTCTGCTCCAGATATCAGGCGAAACCGAAGGTCAACCATCTCATAGGCGTCAAAAGGAATTTCGTTAACTGAAGGGTACTCCAACACTTGGGTTGTGGTATCCTCATGACGATGACTTTGAGCTTACCGCGTATAGCGATTCGGATTATGGCGGCTGCAAAATGAACTACAAGTTAACTTCAGCGGGATGTCAATTCTTTGGGAGAAGATTAGTCACATGGCAGTGTAAGAAGCAGACATCGGTTGCTCTGTTAACTTGTGAAGCTGAATACGTTGCTGCTGCAAGCTGCTGTTCACAAATCATCTGGATTCAACAGCAAATGCGGGACTACGGTTTGAAATTCTCTAACACTCCTATATTTGTTGATAATTCTGCTGCTATAGCCATAACTAAAAATCCAGTCCAACATCCTAAGACCAAACACATCGGAATTAAATATCACTTTATACGTGATTGTTTTGAAAAGAATTTAATCGATGTTGTTAAAATTAATACGGACTTTCAACGCGCTGACCTCTACACAAAAGCCTTTGATAAACCAAGATTTTTATATCTGTTAGAGGTCAACGGGGTGAAAAAGAAAAGTGATGTGATCACAGAGGATGAAAATGCTTAGTCCGACAACGTTTTCTTTTTATTTTCTTTTATTTTTCTTATTTTAATTTCCTGTCTCTTTAAAATCCAAAAACACAAAAAATATTTTCGGTTTTAGAATTTTAGGGGGAGAATAGGTTAAATTAGTATTAAATTAGTTGTTTTAATTTACTTAAAAAACGAGGGAGAAGGACAGTCTAGCTAATAGAAATGAGATCGTATCTGTGATACTGATTCAATGTTTATGGAAAATGATAGTACACAGGAACAAAGAGTTTGGGACTTTAAAAGAACTTAACTGATTAAGATGCAAAATTTGAAGTATAAGTCTGAGAAGTCTAAGCAAAATAAAAGGAAAAATGATAGTAAAACTAGTATGCTACTAAGGTAACATAGAGAAAGTAGACTTAGAGGTTGCAAGTTCATTATATGATGTGTCGGTAGATTCAACACAATAGATGAGTAGACCTCATTGGTGACTTAAATTCAAACTAAGTTGTTCAACAAGCTGTGGGTTATCATCTTATCCCTGGTTAACACAATCAACGAAGTTCCAATAAGGGGTGACGAGCAAAATAAACGCCACAAATGTGTGCGGATGACCATAAAAAGAGCAAAGCATGAAAAAAATTGTGTAAACGCAATCAAGCTAATAACAAATGTTGTTGGTGCGTTACGTGCAAAAAGAAAAGAAAATTGCTCTCACAAGAAGATAGGTTGTGTGCCTCTCTGCTGTGCGATGGCACTCACCTGAGGCTTGGCATCTCTTTGAAAGCTCTTAGAATAGTTTCTTCTTGTCAAAATACCCGTAGACCGCTCACAAATCTCCTGAGGAACGTTGATTACCATATAAGCGTGGGATCCACAAAGGCTTGTTGAAATAATTAAACCTAACATATCACCAATCTGTGTAAAAATCTGTATATGGATTTAAGAGGACAAGTATACTGACAATCATCGTGGCTGCAATTCTTGAAAGTCCAAATCATTGTGTGTATCTCACAGCACTAGTATGATTTCCTAAACTTGCTAATGACTCTCGATAAAAACAAGAATCTAGCATCAAAAGGCTTTGGTAACATGTCCCAAATGATTTGATAAACCTGTATGATTCCATAATGAATTGATCCAGTTATGATCAATGTAACTTGATGCTATACTGTCTAGAAAGAAAAATCTGGTAGATACTTATCTTAGGATTTCAACCTCACACAAAAAATACAAAATTATGTTTTAGTTTTGTTTATATCTAGTTGGTTAAGTTAGTTAATTTCAGTTAATTTAGCAGTCAAAAGTCGGACTACGCATCGGAACTCTATCTGGGATTTAATCACTTAAAAGGGTCATGTCTGAGGTGACCAAACTGGTTTTCACATGTTAAAAGAGTCACATCTAAGGTGACAAATTGTTTTGTTTTAAAAGGATCACGTCTGAGGTGATAAAGGGTTTTCTAAGTTAAAATGATCATGTCTGCAATGATCGAATGCTCGAAATGTTTTATCAATTGTTAAAAAGGGCTAAGTGTCAAATGGTCATAAAGTCAAAATCATAAGTATGAGTCATTCGCACGACTGGACCATGAGTATGGACCAGCCGTACGATTGGACCATACGTATGAGCCCAATCGCACGACTAAACCACACGTATGTCCCAGAAGTGCGATTGGACCATAAGCATGAGTAAACTCACACGATTGGATCACAAGATTGAACCAATCGCATGAATGGAGGTGACCGAATGAGACAGTCGCACGACTGACACCTAGTCGCACGACTGAAGGTGACCGACTGTGCCAGTCGCACGACTGACTTCTAGTCGCACGAATCAAGTATGTGACTGGGCTCAGTCGCACGACTGAAGGAAACCCTAGTATAAAAGGAGGGGGAGTCGGTCGCAGTCATTCATCACTCCCAAATCGCCCCCAAATCGCATGACTACACCGTTAGTCTGCCCGATTTCCTTTTGATCATTCTAGACCACCGATTGTTGTGTACTGACGATTTCTAGTGATTATACAGGTAAAGTGAGGTGCAATCCACTCAAATGTCCATCGATTTGTGCCCTAAATGATTGAATTTAAGCCCTAAACAGAACCAAGACTTAGTTTGCCTAAGAAACTAATAAAACTAAGCACATTGTGAAATTAAAGGTTATTAGGTGTTCTGTCGGTCATTTGCGAGACTAATGAGCCAAACCACGACGTCTAACATTAAATTTTGCTCAAAATTTGAATTTGAATTGAACAGTCAGTCTAGCATGCGAATGGACACCCTGATGAACTTTAGTCGCACGATTGAGCTGGGCGAATGGCTAAACCGCACGACTGAACCATGCGTATGAGTACAGTCGCACGACTGGTGTAAACGCATGAGATAGCATACGACTAAGCCCAGTCGCATGCTCAGTCGTACGTATGAACTCATTCGCATGACTAGATCTCAATCGCAGAGCTCATTCGCATGGCTAGATCTCAGTCGCTCAGCTCATCCGCAGGAGAGAATAGAAAATTTTCAAGTTCTAATGACTCAAATTGTTACTCATTGGCACACACTAACTTTTATTTGCATTGTGTAACAGATGGCGATTCGTTGGCCTATGAGCACTAAGCACAACATATGTGCTCATCTTGATTTGACATCCTAGAACGCACCCGAGTTCGTGGGCATTATTTCATTTCTGAGGAGATCGAGGATATTCAGAGCGATCTCTACCCCGTGCACGCCATACAGGTCGATACAGCAGGCTTTCTGGGAAAGCGCTGTTGTAGATAGGTCTTCAGAGCCTCACCGGATTCGGAGTTCTATCTTTTGCCAGGCCATTGACATAAGTGAGGAGGACCTAAGGACAGTCTTAGAGTTGGGAGACGATGGCGATTGCCCCACCAGACTACATCTGCTGACAGTTCGTGGATGCTTTCTACGGGCTAAGTACTCGGGGGATATCAATGCAGGTGTGCTCAACAAGAGCAACCTGTGCCCCTAGTTCAAATACTTAGCCTATGTGCTGCTGAGATGTATAGCCTCGAGGAAGGGAGGTTTTGATGAGCTCTCTGATCAGATTCAAAATGCCTATGTGGCTCTGATTCTGAATCATCCTTTCAGCTTTTCGAGGATGATCTTCACCTATTTGGTGGAGAACATAGAGGCCAAATGCAAGGAAGGCTTCTGCATGTACCTACGTTTCATACAGATGATTATCGACCAGAAGCTTCCTTCACTGTCTAAAGAGAGAGAGGACGCAGTTACCCTAGAGGTGATGGATGATACCACCCTAGGAAGGATGAGGGTATACCGGGGGAAGCAGGTGAAGCCCCCGGTAAGGAGACTGTTTGGGCATCTGGCCCGTGAGGATTATGTGGCGCCAGCTCGGAGGAAGTGGCGCCACGATGATAGTGACTCGGACGTTGAGCAGATTGCTCTACCCTCCAATGACTCCGACGGTGATGATCATGATGCTAATCAGGGAGGGTGGACCCGAACCAGCTCCTATTCACCCTGACTTCCAGATGGAGGAGAAGGAGGAGTTTGATGAAGAACCTCTGGTGCGAACGGTAGGGAGCCGGGTCGTAGCCACGGAGAGAGGTATTAGGGCGGTTGGTGGACGCCACGAGGAGTCTGAGGAGGCTTCTACTGATCCATCTTATACCCCGGACCCGCCCAGTAGCCAAGGGGGAGCCTCTGCATCCAAGGGCTCGAGGAGAAAGAGAATGGCCCAACCCTATGGCAAGAAGGAGAAGAGCCCAAGGCTCACATTGACCACCACCACCACCACAGCTACCACCACTACTACCACACCATCCACCACTCCTACCACACCACCCACCACTACTACCACACCAACCACCACTACAGCCTACCTGTCACCACCCACTCATACACCACCACCCATATTCACCACTGCCACCACAACCACCACCAACCACCAAGCCGGACCATCATCCCACCCAACATTCACTACAGGATCATCTCTACCTCCCATTGGAGTAGAGGAACAGTTGTCAGCACTTAACCGTATGGTGCTGAAGCTGTTGGCTGCTGATGAAGAGAAGGCTGCCCAACTACGTCAGCTTGCGGAGCTTAATGCTACCCAAGCACAGCAGATCTCACAGCAAGCTCAGCAAATTGCCCAACTCCAGGAGCAAAACGACCAATCAGCTAAAAGGATTGGGGAGTTGGAGGCTACAAACAAGACCATCATGCTCAAGCTCAAGGGATCAAAGGATGAGCCACTCAAGATAAGAGAAGGAGATGATGATGATGATGATGATGATGATGATGATGATGATGATGATGATAGTGATGATGATGAGGCCAGTGATGATGAAGAGACAAGGGAAGGGCAGAATGATGATGATGATGAAGAAGGAGATGCAGCTGCATCTGCCTCAGCTCAGGGTCAAGAGAGACGTACAAAGAGAAATCAAGACCAATGAGCCTCATCTTCTGCCTCACCTACTGCGAGCCCGTGATTTGGGGCAAAAGTAATGATTAGATATTTATGTATTTGAAAGCTTTTGTACTTGAATCATTTATTAAACTTTTGTACTTAATGTTTATATATATTTAATGTTTAACTATCTTGATTATTGACTAATGATTGATGTGTTACATGTTTAAATCAAGCAGATCAAGCATATCAACAAGATGAATACGATGTTGCTCCCATTCAGCAAATCAAGTCTCAACTTACAATGATTCTTGATTTGCAAGGGATAGTGAGAGGTCTGTAAGCTATACTCCTGAAGAAGGAGAAATCATTCATGACCTTACTGATGACCAGCTTGCTGAGATGTTCCAGCTCAACCCGGACGAGATTGTCAAGGATGCTCCTACTGTTGAAGTTACAAGTGATGATCAGCTCAATGACATAGATGAAATCGAGATCGAGGACGTCACTGCTTATCATTATCCAGAGTATACTGATCGAGAGGGAAATGTGGTTCCTAAATTTGGGGCTACTCTCGACAGTGGTACATATGACAGTCTGGATACGATGGAGAAGGAGGCAGAGAAGTCAAAAAGCCAAGCCCAAGCCTCAAACGCCGATGTTGACATCAAAAAGGCTGAATGAGCGGCATGTTTTGCAGAGATCCGAGCCCAACGCATTGCTCCAAAGCCGAGTGCCTACACCAAGCTCTACAAAGTGAAGAAGCATCTAAAGGTGTCAGGAAAGATAGCTTGGGCATATTTTGAGGATCTTAATGTATATGTCGTGAAGAGAGAAAAGGGAATAGAGTACTTTAGATTCCCACATGATCTAAAGACTCTACCTGGTTTTGAGCTGAACTAGCTGGCACGTCTAAAGTTGCTATATGCTAATCCAAAGAAAATGTCAGGGTAGTTTGAGGCTGCATTGAGGAAAGAGTACCATACCAGGTGGGTTAACTTCAAACCTCAACAACCGACGAGGTACATCAGACGATCTGAAGTTGATCCCATTATTGGAAAGCCAAAGATAGTGCTGAAGTGGAGTCCTTCGCGCAAAATGTCAAGAATCCCTCTAAGGGAAATGCCCCAGGACTTCACTCCACACTTCAAGTGATGGTACTACGACTGGAGAACAGGTGAAGCTGTTATAGTCTTGCAAAAAGAGAGCAAAATGGATACTATTCGGGTATTTGACCCAATGTGGCTGACTAACTTGTCTGCTGATGATGTATATACATTGTACAAGTGGCCATTGTTTTATGATTCGCAAGACATTGTACAAGCCCTTCAGTTCCAAAATGTTATAAGACTCTATTTCGCATTTGAGATAAACGCCGGAGTTACAAGAGAGGCGAAGTACAAGAAGTTTGATGAGCTGATGAAGAATGTTAGACAATGATGTAAACTAGGTCCAAGGGGGAGTTTGTAGATACATGTGTACCTAGTTTAGGAACTTAATTAAATGTCTTTCATGTCTTACATATATGTAATTGAATGGGTATGAATGAAATACAATGTGTGGTTGATGCATATAATGTTTAATATTTCATTGTTTATTGTGTGATAACACATATTGAACTAACTATATAGGTTTGTGGTTGTTTACATAATTCTTAGTCAATAATGATTGAGAAAGATGTTCAAACTCTATTGTGTGAAGTTCTCATGCGAATAGACCATGCTAATGGATCATACGCATGAATACTTCATGCTAATGAACCAATCGCACGAGTGAACCAGGAGACTGGATTAGTCGCACGATTGTGACATGAGATTGACTCAATCGCATGACTGAACATTCAGTCGTGCAGATGGATCAACCGCATGCTTTAGTCGCACGACGGAACCATGCTAATGGTTCTGTCGTACGAATGGAAAACCCTAACCTATAAATACCACTTAATTCGTGAAAAAATGTAACAATTCGAATACCTACGCACCTGATCGTACCCTAGCCGTCCAGAGACTCAAGAACACCTGTTCCAAGTTCATAGATCGCAGTTAATCATCTTGCAATCGTTCTTAACTTTTTAATTCATTGTTATGTCGATTATACTTGCATTCTCACTGACTGGATCGCCAATCAAATAGGATTCCGCACTATTTGGTTTGGTATACACGTAAATCAGTTAGTACTCCGTACCTAAACGGTCCTAACAAACTTCAACTTTAATGCCTGGAAACGTCAAAAAACACCTGTGGACTCAAAAAGATGTCTCTTTTGAGTTAACAAGTGAGTTTTGACACAATTCTAATTGAATCAAACACAAAATCAAGAGCCAAAGCTCTGATACCACTTGTCAGGACCGTGGACGTACGGAATACTAACAGATTCTGCGTTTATACCGAATCAAATAGTGCAGAATCCTAATTGATTGGCGATCCAATCAGTGAGAACAATTACCCTATCGATATATGATTGAAACTAAATGTTATGAACGAATAGAGATTGATCAGGAATGATTTATGAACTTGGACAGGCTTCCTTGGACGTTCTTGACGGCTAGGGTTCGTAAGAATATCAAGTGTTTTCAATTGTTATGTTTTTCCACGAATTAAGTGGTATTTATAGGTTAGGGGTTTCCAATCGTACGACTGAACCATTATCATTGTTCAGTCGTGCGATTGAATCATGCGATTGGCTCATACGCACGACTGAAGGTTCAGTCGTACGACTGAGTCAATCTTATGTCTCATTCGTCCGACTGATCCAGTCTCCTGGTTCAGTCGTGCAACTGGTCCATAAGCATGATGTATTCATGAGTATGGTCCATAAGTATGGTCCATTCGCATGAAGACTCATCCGACTAGGTTGAACACATTACTTAATCATCATTGACTAAGAATCATGTACAACACCCTCAAACCTATATAATATGGTCATACATATACATTATACTTCAACACAATAATAATATGAAATAAACATGAATAAACATCAATCACATATTACATTTCATTGAACCAATTCATTACACATGTGTAAGACATGAAAGACTTTTACATTAAAGCTCATAAACTAGGAACATGATGTATCTACACTTAGGTGTTTTAACAATTCTTAAGATTTTTTGGGAGTTTTGGACGCAAAGATTGAAGATTTCACACTTTCAAGAAGGATCTAACATCATCCACCCCATTTCTACTCAAAATTAGTTTGAATTCCTCTAGATCTACTCTGAGTTCTTTTGTGTTCTTGAGTTTAGGTGTGTTTTTTGTAAACCTTATGGGCTAAACTCTTATTATCACTTGAATTAGATGAAACTTGGCATGATTTAACAACTTGTATATGATTTTTGGTATTGTTTATGTTAATGTCATGATGAAACTTGATTATTCTTCAATTATTATGTGTATTTGTTCTAGTTGATAAAATGTTCAACCTTTTGGGTGTTGTAAGCATGTTATGTTAAAAAACCTTATTTTCTTACAAAATCTATGCATATGATTACCTCTTTTGTATGTAATTTTGTGATATTAAACTTGGAGTGGTGAATGAAGGTTGGGGATTTAATAAAATTGGGTAAATATGCATCCTTATGGTTATGTTTGAGAAAACCATGATGTATGTCATGAATATCTCTGCAGGACCGGTGAAGGGTATGCACTTACAACACAACAACACAATGAGGAGAGTTGCTTAGAACACTTACCATATCAAATAGCGAACTGGTTAACTTGTTAATGAAAGATGCTAAGAACACAAGTAAATATGAGACAGAACAAGATGGCAAACAACACAAGTAATTGGTTTTCAAGAATGCTGTATATTGCTTCTCAAGTTCTATTACAAATGTTACAAAGCATACGATGGAAAGTTACAAGTACTTGAGATACTTTATACTACATCCTACAGCCGGCCATACTTGAGGCCAGCTGGATACAATTGACTAGACAACTACAAAATCAAATGTAGAGTCAAAAGGCAGATTTGCCTTTTGACTAGTGATTATGACATGCCATAGCTCACATCCTAATATATTACAAAAAGGATAAAAGTACATAAAGTAGAAAGCATGGACTCAAGACCTCAATGTTTAGTTACCAAAACCATGGACCTTTTCACCAGTTCATGTAAGTTGGTGACTTTATAGAGTTTAGCAGAAAGGTGGTCCAGCTTTATGGTAAAGTACATCAGATAAAGGCATATCTCTAAAAGTCTTCGGAAGAAATCTGTCTTCACTCTTTGGCTTTGGAAGACTTTGTCTTTGAAGCTTCGGAAGACTTCACTTTTGGCTTCGGAAGATGTTGGTCTTGACTTCGGAAGATTTTACACTTAGAATATTTCTAGTGCATGATGTAAAACTTTCGAAGCACTTCTACTTCTGTTCTTCAGTGCATGCATGCGGAGAGACTTTGGATGTTTTGGTTGCATCAGATTTATAGGAATCCTTACAAATTCCCCCTAGGCTGATGCTACCAAAACATTTAGAAGATCTTCAGATGTTGGTGGTCTTCAGGATGATGATGACAATACCCTTCTTCATCAGATGGTTAGGATCACTCAGACTCTCATAATATCTTCTCATCTCAAAGAGATCATGCATAGGTAAGTTGATTAAGTCTTGCCATGTGTAGACATCCTCAACACCTTGATCTCTGATCACATGCCATCTTTTTGGATTAGTTGTGAAGGTCCAGGATAAGATGGGTCTCTCAGCTGCAAGAGGAGCCACTTGAACTGGAGTTTATTGGGCTGCCTCTTCATGCACTTACTCAGGTTGATCTGACTTAGCCTGAGGTGTAGATATGGATGATTCAGGCTTCTTCTTCTTTGACTTTGGTTTGGAAGCCATCCTCTTCTTCTTCTTAGAAGACTTCAACTGAGAAGACTGGTCTGTAGCACCTTGTTGATCATCCTTGTCTTTCTCAGTTGGGTGTTCCTCCCTCACAGGTTCAGAAGGAGAGGGAGTTTGACCCTGTTATGGATCAAAAGATGAAGCTTGCTAAGGCTCAGCAGGAGGTCCAGGTTGTGTTGTCTCAGGTTGTTCAACCTTAACCTCCACTTCAGGTGGGATTTGACTTGGAGGGGTGTGTAAGTCAATCAGCTTTCCACTCTTGATCTTTTGCTTGATTACCCTGATATTCTCATCCATTGTGGATAGAGACATAGGGCCAAGTCTCCTTCCAGAGAATCCATACAGCTTCAAGAAGCTTATCATCCTTAGTCTGTCAGCAGACTTCTTCATACTCTTTTGGATGATGGCTCTTGACTTTGCAGCATCTTCCCTTATCTTTTTCTTTATTGCCTTTTGTTCTTTGAGCACTTGAAGTTCAAGCTGTTTGAGATACTCAAACTTAATATACTCAAATGACAAGGGAAGAAGTGTAGATGCCTGGTAGAGACCTGTGGCACTCAGGTAGTTGATCATGTTTTGCCTATCTGTTTCCTTGTCTACCTAAGGTTCTTATGTAGTTGCCACATCCTCTTGCACAGGGCTTTCTTGAACTGGGGAGAGAGTTGGAACATGTTTGTATAACCTTTTCTATCTCTTCTCCTCTTTGAATTGGAGAAGTAGCCTTGCATCCTCTGCTTCCTTCATCTCTCTTGACACTTCCATGTCAGCCAGTTCATTTAATTGCTCTAAGGGGAGAGATATAATCTCATCTATGTCATAGTTCCTGGTTTGCAAGTAAGTAATCCTAACTGCACTCAACTCATCTTCTTGAGTGTTTGGTCTGGGGGCAGCCCTGATTGCAGCTTGCATAAAGCCTGAAGACCCAGAGGAAGTTTCTCCCCTTAGCTTCCTCTTCCTCTCTCTATCCTCCTCCTCAATCTCCTCAGGAGTTAAAATCCTTTTTCCTTTGTCACCCACAGACCTTTGTGACATAGGGTGGAGAGAGCTTTGGCCTTCATTGCTTGGTGTACCACCCAAGCTCTGGCCAGAGAGAGGTTGTGAGACACCTTCACCAGCAGGTGCTTCACTGAGGGAATGAATTTCTGAAGCAGTTGTTGGTGTGACAGGGCTCTCAGGCTCTATCACTGGGCCTTCAGCCAAGGTTTTCCCTTTAAAGCTAATCTCAGGGTGTGCCTCAACATCCAGCTGACCATTGACATTACGTGATTGCCTTTGCTCCTTCTGAGGCTGAACCTGTCAGCTTGTCTTGATTGACTTGGGTTGACAAGTGGCATGTTGATCAGATCAAGACCTTCCTTGTAGTTCAAGGTCTGAAAATTAAATACTTCTTGCTGCCCTTGAACTCTGTGAAGAATAAGGGCTCTTCTATCAGTATCATACCTCCACCCAATAATATAGTTTGAAGTTCCTTGAAGTGGAGATAACATAGCCCTTGGAATGCCTTCCTCAAAGAGACTCCTAATGACAGAGTCTATAGTGTTAACATTAATGTGAACTTGAGGAAGTTGCTGAGTATACACAATTGCAAGTGAGGATGGTGAATCCTCAATGTCCATACTCCCTAATGAACTCCCAGGTTCTGTGACTGTAATGACTTTCTCCCCCTTTTTGGTAGCATCACCCTCCAGTATAGGTGAGCTAGGAGCTAGGTCAATCACATTCACAAGTTCTTGTGTTCCTGGTTGAGCTCCTCTTAAAGGTCTCCTAGCTAGTTTTCCCTGAGATAAGATATCTCAAGTTGCTGATCATTGACCCTATTTTGCAGGGTAGTCACTTGAGATTCAATGTGACTAACCTTAGAGACTAAATAGGAGCATGTTTTTGACAGTTTTTGCACCTTTAGTCTCAGATTCCCCTCATCTTCATCAAAAGAATCATTGGGGGATGAGATGATTGGACTAAGGTCCTATCTCTCGCCACCAGCTTCAGGTTCCTGGCTGCTAGATTTCCTCTACACATTGACAGCCTCAGTTGAAGTGTCAATAGGCTGAGTTGCCATGGTTGAGGTCTTAATTATGTAATCACTTGCAGAAGTGAGAGCCTCTTCCATATGGATATCCTGAACAGGTTCAGAAGTATCAACCTCAGTGATGGGTGACTGATGTGGGCTAGACAAAGGAGACTCAGGAGTACTCATCTCTCTTTGAGTAGGGGAAGAGTAGAGAGACTCAGGGTAACCACTGAAACCTAAGTCTTCATCAGTATAGAATGAGAGGTGGGGAATGGGTTGATTTAAGTCTAAAGGCTGGAGATGGTAACTGTCCCCTGAAGGTTGTTCACTTGAGTGTTGAGACTCAGAGTGAGAGCTTAAGGCAGTTTGGCTTATGAGCTCATAAGGGTGAGCATGAGGAACCTCATCCCTGATTCTTGAAGAGATGGGAGTGGTTTGCTCCTCGGGGAAGTGGGAGCTGTAGTGTCCACTTCCTCCTATATGGGTGAGTATATGGGGGCATGCACAGACTCAATAGCTTGAGCAGGGGTTCGTTTGGATTTTCTTTGGTAGGTAAGGGTGATTTGTGGTCATTTTGGTGGTTGGGAGGTAGAAGGTGTGGGTTCAACACTAGCTTGTGTTGCTAGGTTGTCACCTTGAGCAATAAGCTCTAACATTTTGTAGACAATGGCCGTTTCTACCCCTGAGAAGCCTACAGTTGGCTTCTTTATAATTTTAAAGATGTCGGGCTTCATCTGTCCCAATTTAAGAATATTATCTGTTTCCCTCAATTGTGAGCCCAGTTCACAGTTGAGAATGTGTTGAACATATCTAGGAAACATATAATACTCTAAAGAGTCCAAGTTAGCAAGCAAATTTGTATAAACAAACTGAGAGTACCTGAACTTGACCCCTTGAACCATTCCATGTATTATGAAGGAAAGATCCTTAGGAATCTGGTCCCACCCTCCATGCTTGTTTGACAAGCTGTGGATAAGCACATGAAGAAGGTATTTCCACTGGGATGAGACCTTCCCTTTCCTGAAGGTCTTTACAGAAAAATCTCCCTCATAGCCCATCTGCTCAAAGGAATGATTTACAGCTTTCTTTGGGAAGGACAACTCACCTTCTTTATCATCCAGCTGCAAGTGAGTGTTTATGATGGCCGGAGTGATGAAGATTGTCCTTCCTTGCACTGTGGCAGACAATGCCTTCTCCCCATCCATAATGACCTCTTGGCAGGTCTTCCAGAATTCAAGCAGATGATCCTCATAGAGAGTAGGATCAATAGTTAGGGAGGTGAAGTAGTTAGATAGAGCTAGGAAACGGCAAACCTCTGAGAAGCTTACATCTTTCTCAGAGCTTAACAGAGCAACCTGGTTGTGTTGCCTGTGAAGTTGCATGGAAATCTGGGTTGTTTCTGCGGTTTAGGTTGGCCATTTGAGAAGCTTAAGGACGAAGAAAGATGAAGAAGAAAGGTGGTTTGGGAGAATTTAGGTTTAAGAAATAGTGTAATTGAGGAAGATAGTGAAAGAGGAGGAAACCGTTGGGCATTTATGTGAAAAGGATTTGAGACAAAGTTAATGAAAGAGAATAAACTTTGAAATCCGGATGTCAGTCCCACCTCTGAAAAGTAGTTTACTTTTACTCAAAAAGTAGCTTTCTTGGAAGTCGAGAAATCTTTAGAAGGTTATTTGCTTCGGAAGTTCTGAAGAAAAAGCTTCCGAAGGCAAATTGGCTTCGGAAGATATTTCAAAGGTTTTTGAGAATTTTGTTTCGGAAGAGAATTTACACTCAGGGATTTTTTATTCTAAGGAGAATAAAAACTTCCGAAGGTAAATTGCTTTCGGAAGAAACTTGTTCTTTGAAACATATAGAGTACTTAAGTTGATTTTAAGTTTCGAAAGATATTTCAAAAATTTCTTCCAAAAGGTAAAATTACTGAAGCAATTATTTGTTTACTAAGACATAAATTTCATCCGAAGGAAATTTTAAGTCTTCCGAAAAGAGATCAAAATTTTCAAAAATCTAAGAAAAGTCTTTTGAAAAAATTTTCTTCCAAAGAAAACAAGGGCTTATGAAGGTGATAAAATAGACAACTTAGGACACACAGGTTTATAAATAAATATGATTAAGTTTTAAGAAAAGATATTCAAAGTTAATCATCCCAATAGCTGATACAAGATATTTAAATCTCTGCTCATCAAAAGGTTTGATGAACAAATCAGCATATTGTTCATTTGTGTTAACTTTGACTAGTTTGATTAATCCCTTTTCAAAGTTATCTCTAATCAAATGATACATGATATTAATATGCTTTGTCCTTGAGTGTTGTACAGGATTCTCTGTGATGGGAGTCTCTTTAAAGTTGAATCCATAGTCCAGCATCTGATTTTGAAGCCAAAGCACTTGAGCACAGCAGCTTGCAGCAACAATGTATTCAGCCTTAGCAGTTGATGCAGACACACAGGATTGTTTCTTACATTACCATAAGACTACTCTTCCACTAAGAAATTGACATCCCCTTGATGTAGACTTTGCAGTTATGTTGCAACCACCATAGTCACTATCTGTATAAGCATACAGATTAAAATCAAAATTCTTTGGATACCAAAGACCAAGTGATGGAGCACCTTTGAGATATCTTAATGTTGGAGCTGGAAAAGATAGTCTATATTATCAACACAGTGAAAGACAACAAAAGTCAACGTCACGGTCAAAGTCAACAAAAGTCAAACCCGACACGTTCGAGACAAGGAACCGAGTCAAGACGTTGAAGATTTAAATGACTAGGAGTTTTATTGTAATAAATATATTTTGTGTGAACAACATATATTTTATCTTGTTTTTAGTCATTTTTATGCTTAATATGTAATTTTATATTAATTAGCCTAAGTCTAGGGGGTTAAGTGTAATTAGTGAATATTAGTCTAGACTATAAATAGGTTAGTTGTCATTAGGTTTTGGTTAATGGTTGTATGACCAATTGATTGAGGGATTTACTTGTAAACAATATTATTAGGAATCAATAGAGATCAAAGGGTTTTCATTGTGTTCATCATATTTTGATCTAATTCTTCATGATTTGATTCAAGTTTGATCATCCTGGATTGACAATTTCGTATCAGAGCCATTTTGGATCAAATTCACTGAAGATTAGAAGATTTTTAAAGAGTGAAGTTGAGGTTTTGGTTGTTTTTGTTCAATATCAAGTTTTCATCAATTTCGGATCAGATTTGAGTGTTATTGATATAGAAATTGATTAAAGTTTGCTTGTTATTGGTTGGGAAAGCTCTGTTAACCATCAAATTTCAAATCCATTAAGATTTGGGTGATTTTAGATTGATTTCGTGTTGAAAAAGCTTTTCAGCTTCGTCCAGCGAAACTACGAGTTCTTCCAGCGAAACTGCCTGTTCTTTCAGCGAAACTACAAGTGTTTTACACTTTGTAGTTAATTTCAGCACCTCAGCGAAAGTAGTGATCTTGAACGAAAGTTCAATATTGCTTGTGGGTGATTTACAAGCGACATTGCTGCCGAAAGTATCATTGAACGAAAGTTCAAGCTTGTTTTGTGCGAACTTATCAGCGAAACTAAGCCATTTGTGACATTCGGCTAGCGAAACTGCTGCCGAAATTTCCAACGAAACTACTGTTGGCTCAGCGAAACTGGAGTTTACAGCGAAACTAGCTCTGCAAAACTATAATTTCGGCGAAACTATCATTTCTTCAGCGAAATTCGAATGTTAAAGATGACTTTTTTCCCCCTAGTTGGGAATAATTGAGTTCATCCTGATAAAGAAATTTTTCATCGATTTTGCAAGAAATTTTCATCCCAGGTCAGCTTGACCCCAGTTGCTAAGATTGTCTAGCGTGACATTTAAAAAGAATATATTTTTCCCGGGGGAGAATTATTCTAAATATTTTTTGGGAAAAATATTTTTGGGGCGTTTAATTGTTTAAACCAAATAAAAATAAAAATGGCTTTTGCAGAACTGATTAAATCCTTCAAATCTGATAATCTCACAATTGCACAATGTCGGTTTGATAATTTTGCAGCTTTAAAGAATGAAAAGATGTCCGATTTTGTTCATCGTTTTCAGTTGGTGGCAAACAATCTGAAGAAGTTTGATGCCCAATTGGGAAATCATGAACAAGTTCTAAGATTGATTGATTCCCTCCCATCAGAATGGAGCTCACACGGCAAGTCGATTAAACGAGATAGAGGCTTTCGGGATTACAAACTGATGGAGGTGATCAACAAACTGAAAGATATTGAGTTGGATATCAAACGTCGTGAGTACTAACTCAAAAGATCACTTCAAACTCCAAAGAGAAACCAGAAGAGAGATCAGATTTTGGCACCAATTCCGATGGTTACCGAAACATGGAACTAAAGAGGTACAAGAGGAGCTTAAGCAGACATCAATGGGTAAAGGTGGAGCTGAGTTGAATGCTGAAGTTTGTGATGCTGAGAAGGAAGAGGAATGGAAGCGAAATATCAGAGTTTGCAACTGTGAGAAGGCTCTTACTGCTGAAAAAGTCATCCTGGATCTTCCATACGAGACAGTTCAGGATATGTGTTCTTCTGCTTGCAAAATTCGTTTATTTGGTGTGTATAAAGCTAATAGGTTACTTTTAGATAACCAAAAGTAGTTAACCACCAAAAACGCAGAACTTAAAAAGAATGAAGCCAAGTATTTCATAAAATTAAATGAAGCTTTAAAAGAAAATGATCATTTAAAACAAACTCTTCTTGAAAGAAATGTTGAAATTAATCTTTTAAACGAAAGAGTCACTTTGGCTGAATTTGAAACAAGCAAGCTTAAAACAAAGCTTGATAGATGGACCATATCCGGAATGAAACAGGAAGAGCTACTGTGTAAACAAAGGGGAGCTAGGATTAAAACGGGAGTGGGTTGTGGTGAAAATCCATACGTCTATCCTCCTCCTAGCACCCATTGTTACTCTCCTATGCCTCAACCTCATCCATCTAATGATTTGATTGAAGCTGCAGAAACTAATAGTTTAAATGCAGGTTTAAGCAATGTTAATCTTAAAGAGGTTAGAGATGTGCAGGATTCTCCTGTAGGTTTAGGATTCCTCAGGCAAGGGTCTGATAAGAAGATTAATGCCGATTCCACTTCTGATGCTCCAACACCAATTTCAGTTGCTTCTCCAACTTTATTCAACAAATTCAAATCAGGTAACATTCCTTTGTTTGTTCCCGTCAGGTTTGTCAAAGAAGGAACAATTGTTGAATCATCAGACAATCAGAATCCTATAAGCGAAGCCAACACAATAGGAGGTGTCAATCAAGATCCTTTGGAAGCAGATCTGTGTATACGAGACTGGATAAGCTCAGATGATGAATGAATCATAGAGGAGCGTGTTGGTTCCTCTTATATCAAGATATCTCCTAACAGTGTCAAGTCTCAAAAGCTTCCTAAAATTGAATCAAGACCGATACGGATCTCTTCTGCAACTGCAAAACAACCCACTCAATTAGTGAAAAACTCATTCCCTGTTCAGCATAGCAAATGCCAAAACAAGCAAGAATCTGCTACAAGCTCAAAGCAATCCTCATCCCCACCTGCATCACACGGTTCAGTCAAGCATCAAAAGCCATTCAAGGCTTGTTTTGAGTGTGGAAAAGAAGGTCATGTGGTTAAGAAATGTCCTCAAAGGCTTGCTACGGATGGTAAAGGCAAAACGAATTGCTTCTCCAGCTGTAAGTCTACAAAGAATGTTCCAGATGGTAAAGGCAACACGGGTTGCTTCTCTGGATTAAGAGGTAAAAAGCACACATCTTTGAATAGTCGGATGAAAAACCTTCCATCCAAACATTTTCATGTGAAGCCGGTTTCACATGATTCAAAGATGAAAATGACCAAAGGTTTAAAACCAAATTCTTTTCCTTCTAGTCTTAAACAGAAAATGATTTCCAAATTTAATTCATTCAAATCCAAGTTAATTGAACCGAAACAAATTTGGCAAATTAAAAAGAAGGATACAGCAATCCCCGATTGTTTAAACGGTTGTGTGCAGAAGCTTGTTACTTATCTTGATGAAAAAGAAACTTCCAGGACTACGATGGCCTGGGTTCCCCTCTCTAACTAATCTGTTTATGAGTGCAGGAACAATTCAGGAGGACTGTTAGTTATCCGGTTTACTGACAGAGATTGTTCCTAATTCAAATTTGAGGCGGAACAAACAGGTTAAGGTCATGGTATTTTATCCACAATCTGGATTTTTATCTACACAATCACAGTTCTCACTTCACAATCACTGCATATTTTCTTGAGCATTCATTTCTTATCATCATATCAGTGTAGTTTGGAAGACCTTCTTTGATAAATTTTTATTTTGTACAGTTTTATAAAAAAATTAAAAAAATAAAAAATATATAAAAAAATATAAAAAAAGAAAAACTAAAAAAATAATAATAAATAAAAATAAAAAAAGGAAAAGTTTGCAAAAATAAAATTTAGAGGGAGAGTATAAGTAAATAAAAATGAAAAGTGTACTGAGAATTTGATTCGAGATGACTGAGAAATGATTGTATATCTTCTTGAAATGCTTGTTTTTGCATGACTTGCATTTTTAAAATGAGAAATGATAGTAACTGATGTTGTTATCTGATTTACATCTTATGTTTAATTGCAAATAAAAAATAACAGATTCTTTAATGATATGCTTGGTAGACTCAGCCTGAAGAATAAAGTAGACAGCAGCATAATGATTTAAATTAAAACATCATGCTTAAGGATGTCTGGATTTACGCAATCATTTTGGCCTGCACAAAAACTGAGTCCCGACAAAAATTGGATTGAGAATTGATCTTTCACCCATCATGATACAAATCATATAAGCCAAATATTTGAGCCATGTTTGGTGTATTTATGTGTCTTGTGTTTGTGCTAATCTCCTCTGCTGTACGGAAGTACTGACCTGGAGTGATGATCTCCTTTGCTGTACGATAGTACTGACCTGGAGCTCTCATCGGCACATGATTAAATGGTCATCTCCTTTGTTATACGTGAGTATAGACCTGGAGCTCTCACCATTTTGGTCTAAGTAGTGTCAAATCATCTAAACGATGAATTCATCACAGAATGCAATATTCTGTTCATAACCACCTGCACACTAATGCACACGCCTTGCTCTATAAAGATCGTAAGAAAATTCAAGAAATCCTGAGGTTGGGTGAGGGTTTTTGCCAAATGATTGTGGGGTCCTAGCATTCTAAAGTATTTAATCGAACCTTAACGAATCATCTGTTGCTTGTTGAAAAAGATAAGGCTTGAGTTTAAGTGGACAAACATATCAACAATCGTTACTGATCTGTTTGAGAATTTCAAAAATCATTCAAAGACTGTAATTAAATTCAGTTATCAATGTGATCTCATTGCTTGTCGATGATTAAATTCATCTTTGTGCTAAAGTATATCTTGAGGATATGATCTCATGATCGATTAAGTTCTCGGTAATTAAAAAATATACAAATAAAAAATGTTATAATAAATATATATACATTAAAAATAGAAAAAATATAATAAAACTTCATTTCAAAATTTTTTTTTACGTCTTCCATATTATGTTGTTTCAATTTATCATTTTTCATGCATTTCACAGAAATTGTGCACAAACGAACACGGGTTCGCTTGTTTTTCACACACAGATAAACACAGGTTTATTTTGTTAAAATGAAATGATCTAATTAGAAATTTCGAGATTGTATTTGTAAATGTGTTTCAGATTTTTGCTTTAAGTGATGGCCGATCATCAGTTGAGCAATGTACCTGATCAGAGAACTTGTTCCTCAAGTTTGCAGAAGATACCGAGCTAGGAATCCTCCTCCTACATCTTCTTAAGCACTCAAGATTAGAGATTTGGGAAACCTATTCCAATATCCTTGTAAAGCTTGCACTCGATAAGGAGGAGCATATAAATAGGGGGAGCTTATGAGATGAAAAATCTTTCTCATCAGATTCAGAAAGATTCAAATTGAAGATCTTTCTACTGTTGACTTCTCGATGCTGAATTCGTTTGAAAACGTTGATAATGATAGACTAAGGGGGAGTATTGTTGGAGCTGGAAAAGATAGTCTATATTATCAACATAGTGAAAGTCAACAAAAGTCAACGTCACGGTCAAAGTCAACAAAAGTCAAACCCGACACGTTCGAGACAAGGAACCGAGTCAAGACGTTGAAGATTTAAATGACTAGGAGTTTTATTGTAATAAATATATTTTGTGTGAACAAAATATATTTTATCTTGTTTTTAGTCATTTTTATGCTTAATATGTAATTTTGTATTAATTAGCCTAAGTCTAGGGGGTTAAGTGCAATTAGTGAATATTAGTCTAGACTATAAATAGGTTAATTGTCATTAGGTTTTGGTTAATGGTTGTATGACCAATTGATTGAGGGATTTACTTGTAAACAATATTATTAGCAATCAATATAGATCAAAGGGTTTTCATTGTGTTCATCATATTTTGATCTAATTCTTCATGATTTGATTCAAGTTTGATCATCCTGGATTGACACCTAAGATTCTTTTGACAGTGACCAGGTGTGACATCTTGGGGTTGACTTGATATCTTGCACAAATGCATGTAGAAAACATGATATCTAGCCTGCTAGCTGTGAGGTACATAATAGATCCAATCATTGCCCTATAGAGATGCTCATCAACACACTCTCCCTCAAGATCAGGTCCAAGGGAGTGATTTCTGGCTATGGGTGTCTTAGCAACCTTACAATCAGTCATGTTGAACCTTTTAAGTATGTCTTGTACATACTTTGACTGACTTATGAAGATGCCATTGTCAACTTGCTTCACTTGAATTCCTAGAAAGAAATTGAATTCCCCCATGGCACTCATTTCAAACCTGTACTTCATCAGGTTCTCAAAGTCTTTGCAGAGCTTTGGATTAGTTGACCCAAAGATAATGTCATCTACGTATACTTGAAATAGCATTATGTCATTTCATGTTCCTTTGATGAAGAGAGTTCCATCTATAGTACCCCTTTTGTAGCCATGTTGACAGAGATACTGAGATAGAGTCTCATACCCCTTCCTTGGTGCTTGGTGCAGCCCATAAAGAGCTTTATCAAGCCTGCAGACATAATCAGGATGATCAAGATCTGCAAACCCAGGTGGTTGTCTGACATACACCTCTTTATCAATCACCCCATAAAGAAAAGCACACTTGACATCAAGTTGGTAGACCTTGAAGCTCTTGGATGCAGCAAAAGCTAGGAATATCCTAACAGCTTTAAGTCTTGCTACAAGAGCAAAAACATCTATGTAGTCAATTCCTTCTTCTTGAGTATACCCTTGAACAACTAGTCTTGCCTTGTTTTTGATGACAAGTCCTCTATCATCCTTCTTGTTCCTGAAAACCCATTTGGTTCCTATGGTAGTCTTCCCTTGAGGAAGAGGACATAGGTTCCACACCTTTTGCCTTTTGAATTGAAGCAACTTCTCTTGCATAGCTTCAACCCAACTTCCATCCTTTAGAGCCTCATCAATTTTCTTTCGCTCTATCTGGGACTTTACTTCATAGGTTTGTCCTCTTGTTCTCACCCCTGAATCAACATCTCCATTGATGTTTGTGGTAGGATGAGACTTGTGGATCCTTAGCTGAGGGATCACAGCAAGTTGCTTAGACAGATCTAAATTTGAAAAATTCTGATCTGGCAAAGAAGATTCACCCTCCACATCAGCACACTTATCAAGATTGACTTGATCCAATGAGTGTGTGACATCATTGATGTTGTCTTCAATGGAGTGGTTATCAGCATAAAAAAATTCCTGATCACTTTCACCACCACCATTTTCTCCAACATTCGAAGCTCCTTCCTCTGAGTTTTGTGCCTCTAAGCTGGAATTTGAAGGCACCCTAGAAGCATCAGCAGGATTTGTCATTGATATGCTGGTAGAAGCTTCATTTGCAGGATTAGTTACCACTGGAGCTGAAGATGTGTAACTAGAAGGTCTTCTTAGCTCAAATCTTGGATCAGGATCACCTGTATGTAGTATATCTGTAGATCCTGAAACATTCTCACCAGATTTGTTAAAACAGTTGGTAACTAAATCAAGATTAAATAGCAAATCAGGACCAGAACCAGCTACACTGGGTATGTGTTCATTGAAAGTCACATTTAGCGTCCTCAACAATTCTAGTTCTGAGATTGTAAACTCTATAAGCTTTTGCTTAGGAAGAGTATCCAATAAAATGTCCATCATCTGATTTCTCAGCAAACTTGGCAATTTGATCTTTGGTATTCAAGATGGTGCAAGGACATCCAAATGACCTGAGAAAACCAATGAAAGGTTTCCTCTAGTGCCAAAGTTCATAAGGAGTCTTACCATGTGTCTTAACCACTAAAACTTTGTTCTGCACATAGCAGGCAGTGTTGACTGCCTCTTCCCAGAAGGTGATGGGCAGTTTAGAGTCAGACAACATAGTTCTTGCAGCTTCAATAAGTGTGTTCTTTCTCCTCTCAGCAACACCATTTTGCTGAGTAGTCCTGGGAGCACTGTATTGTCTTGTAATACCCTTTTCATCACAAAATGTATTAAGGATTTGGTTCTTGAATTCAGTTCCTTGATCACATCTTATGGTTTTGACCTTGTGATCACATTGATTCTCAATCTTTAAGATGAAATTCTTCAGAATCTCAGGGGTCTCATCCTTAGTTCTAAGAAAGAAGACCCAAATGAATCTTGTAATATCATCTGTGATCACCAAACAATAAGAGGTCCTTCCTAGACTCATTACACTGGTGGGGCCAAAGAGATCCATATGTAATAAGTGTAGGGGATTAATGATGAAATTTCTTTCCTTTGGCTTGTGAGATACCTTGTGTTGCTTCCCCTTCAGGCATGCAACACAGTGGTCATCACTTGTAAACTCTTTCTTTGGTATTCCAGTTACTAAATCATTCTTAATTAATTTATTTATGTTTTTAAAGTTTACATGGCACATTCTTTTATGCCAGAGGAAAGATTCATCATTATTTGCTTTAGACAGAAAGCATGAAACTTCTCCTGAGGGAGATGTTTCTTGCAAGTCCATCTTGTACATGTTCCCTTTCCTGGGGGCTCTGAGCAAGATGTGCTCATGAGGAATGACCACCCCGGGCTTGAGAACAATGCACTCATGCTCAGTGAAGAGAATGTTATGACTCTGGTCACAAAATTGGGATACACTCAAAAGATTGTACCCAAGCTCCTTGACAAAGTTTACCTTCTTAATGCTGAGCTTACCATTTGTAAACTTTCCCCTTCCTGTAATGTAACCTCCTGCATCTCCTCCAAAAGCAATTGGTCCTCCATCAATTCTTTTAAACTTTTGGAGTAGTGACCTATTGCCTGTCATGTGCCTGGGACAGCCACTATCAGTGACCCATACATTTCTGTTTGTCTTGAACTGTTCCTGCATAAAGAGATGATTAGTTACATTTTGAAACCCAAGCCTCATTGGTCTTGGGTTTATCAAAAGAAGTTGAAGACAATACAACAGTAATTGATCCTATAGTCATGCTAGAAGGATCATTTGCTGATGTTGATGAAGGACTTCCAGCCACTTGGTCTTTCTTTGACTTCCACACCACCTTTGGAAGCTTAGACTTAACCTTTAATTCTTTGGAAGTTTTGATAACTTCGGAAGTTTTGATGACTGGACCTTCGGAAGATCTTGCTTTTACTGCAGCAGGCTTCAGTGCTACGGAAGTATTCCTTTCTTTCGAGACCAAATTTTCATCCAAGGCAAGTTTCTACTTATCTTCTTCTTCATTTTGGAGCTTTTGAAGGAAACAGATTTTCCTTCCGAAGCTTGCTTCTTCTTTTCCAAACTCTTAGAAGTTTCTTTCTTGGTCATGTGGAGAGTATTCTTTGGATTGTAAACACAATCCTTAGGAAGATGAGAAGTACTCCCATACATAACACAGTCCATTTTCTTCCTTCTAGGAGTTTTCCTTTGTGAACAAAGCTGAACTTGATCACTTTCCTTTTCCATCTTCATCTTTGGAGATGTTGTAGCAGTTCTGGTGGGGATAGAACTACCTTTGGAGTTGGATGGTTCAGGTTGTACAGCAGTGATGCACAACTGATCAGCCTTCTTCTTGATGATGGGATGATTTGGACATGAACCAGAACTCTTGTTGATGGAGTTCAAGTAGGTGTTTTCAGCCTTTACCACTTCAAATCCTGCAGAGATGAAGACTTGTTTCTGTATAGAATTGAAGGTGGCCTTGATCTCTCGAGCCTTTTTGGACTTTCTTTTGGCCTTCCTGATCAAGTTCTTTCTTCTTGACTTGGTCATCCCAACATCTTTGCTCTCCTCAGAGGGATGGTGACCCTTCTTAGAATGCTCTTCTTCACTCTTCTCAGAGCCATTCTCCATCATCTCCTCTTCATCCTCTTCAGTCACAGGATCTATGAAGGGAAGCTCATCTTCAGAAGTTCCACACCAGGAGATCTTACAGACAAGATTGTGTGTGGAGGAGCTATCTCACAAGATCCTAGTCCCTGCTTATTTTGATAACAAACTTTTGCATGCAAGGATGAGGATATAATGTTCTTGAAGGTCTCTTCTTCAAGAACACATTTTTCTGCCTTGGCTTTGCTGATCATAAGCTCGGCCTGGCATTCAGTTAATTTAGTAATAAGGTCTTTGATCTGAGTCCTGTAGTTTGTATGCTCATGTGTAAGAGTTGAAATGGTTTTCTTCAAGTCCTCTATCTTTAGTTTATAATCATTTTCAGCTCTTTTAAAATCAGCTTTTAAGATATTTCAGGACTCAAGATCATATCTCATTTCTAAATTATAGGACCTGTAGCTATTGACTTTAGCAATGCATTCAGGAGTACAAAGATGTTCAAATACCTAGCTTCATCGTGGTCTGCCATGAGTGCTTGGTTTGGAGATGCATCTTCTACTTGAAAGCTCCAGTCAAAGCCTCCTTCTTCAACAGCAACTGCAGCTTGCTGCTTTGGCTTCTCATTCTGGGGGGCTTTCTCAGTGTAGTTTGGTCTGGTTTGTGCTTGGCCACCATTTGTCCTTGGTGCCTTGAACTCTCTTGCAAAGTGTCCCATCTTGTTAAAGTTGTAACACTTTACTTTGCTTTTATCCAACCCAAACTTTTTACTAGCTTCATTGCTTGGAAACTTTTTCTATTTCCTCTTGTAGAACTTCTTGGCTCTGTGAGTGAGAAGAGTCATTTGCTGGACTATCTCCATATACTCCAGATCATCTGGATGGATACAGTCCAAATCTTCAAGGGTGAAGAGAAAGTTGCCTGAGGTTTCATCAGCAGAGACAAAGGCATGAGAAGAACTTGTCTCTTGGAAAGGACTTCCTTGAGTGTAGCTTTCCCTTAGAGTCTCTGGGAAGGTGATAAAAGGGCCCTTTTGTGAGTTGTCAGGGAAGCAAATAAGATGATTCTGTGGTTCAATGCTTTCCCTTTCAACCACTTGAAGGGTTGAACTCAGTTGATTGTTGGAGTTACCAGATGAGTTTTGCATGTTCATCTCCATCTGGTAGCCACTAAGAATACCATACAACTCTGTAAGAGTAAGAGTCTTAAGGTTCTCAGTCCTCTTGATAACAACACAGTAATGTGTCCATTGTCTAAGAAGAGAGGACATAAACTTCCTTACAATGTCCCTGTTCTCAAGAGTTACTCCAACATCCATTAGAGTGTCCACAATCTCAACATACCTGAAGTATTGTTGAGTCATGGTTTCACCTACCTTAAAGGTGAAGTTTTCAAATTGCTGCTTCGGGAGATCTTTCTTGTTCTTCTTTGCTTCAGTAGACCCCTCATACATCAGCTTCAGTGCTTCCCATAATTGCTTGGTAGTTTTGCACTTCTTGAAGCCTCTATAGATGGAGTTTGGAAGAGCAGTTTGAAGGGCTGTCATGGTTCTCTAATCAATCTCTATTCTTTTTCTGTCTGCTTCAGAGTAATCAGCCACAGCCTTAGGAATCATACCACCACCAGTAGCAGAAGTGGTGCTTGGTATGTAAGGTCATTCAACAACAGAGTCCCACATCCTGGAGTCTTGAGACTTGATGAAGCTTTCCATTCTTTGACACCAAGTATCAAAGTCTTCAAGAGTGATCAGTGGAGATTTTGTCATAGTTCCAGTTTTCATATCAGCTTTGGTAATAGCTGTCATTTGAGTTGTTACGTATTTTGTGTGTGTGATGGATCTTAAGATGGTGAGATCTTATATCAAGAGCCTAAAATGCTCTGATACCAAATGCAGGACCGGTGAAGGGTATGCACTTACAACACAACAACACAATGAGGAGAGTTGCTTAGAACACTTAACAGGTCAAATAGGGAACTGGTTAACTTATTAATGAAAGATGCTAAGAACACAAGTATATATGAGACAGAACAAGATGGCAAACAATACAAGTAATTGGTTTTCAAGAATGCTGTATATTGCTTCTCAAGTTCTATTACAAATGTTACAAAGCATACGATGGAAAGTTACATGTACTTGAGATATTTTATACTACATCCTACATCCGGCCATACTTTGAAGGCCAGCTGGATACAATTGACTAGAAAACCACAAAATCAAATATAGAGTCAAAAGACAGATTTGTCTTTTGACTAGTGACTATGACATGTCATAGCTCACATCGTAATATATTACAAAAATGATAAAAGTACATAAAGTAGAAAGCATAGGCCTCAAGACCTCAATGTACAGTTACCAAAAGCATGGACCTTTTCACCAACTCATGTAAGTTGGTGACTTTACAGTGTTGCAGCGGAAAGGTGGTCCAACTTTATGATAAAGTACATCAGATAAAGACATATCTCTAGAAGTCTTCGAAAGAAATCTGTCTTCACTCTTTGGCTTCGGAAGGCTTTGTCTTTGAATCTTCGGAAGACTTCACTTTTGGCTTCGGAAGATGTTGGTCTTGGCTTCGAAAGATTTTACACTTAGAATATTTCTAGTGCATGGTGTAAAACTTCCAAAGCATTTCTACTTCTGTTCTTCAGTGCATGCATACAGAGAGACTTTGGATGTTTTGGCTGCATCAGACTTATAGGAATCCTTACACTCTCTTACATCAAGTTATACTACTATACGATAGGTGTGTTTACATTTGTGTGTAGCTATGTGCAGCTAGTTTAAAGGTGATAATCGTTTTTTTAAATTAAAACAAATTGTGTGAATTTATATATCAAAAAAATATATATTTTACACACATCGATGGAACCCACGTGTCTCGGTATATTTTACACACATCTAAAGGTAATAATATTTTATATATTTTATAATTATTAGTACTCTCTTATTGGATTTTAATAATGCCAACTTTTATTTATTGGTCGGGATTAATTCCAACTCAGAAAATGTTTACAGGCACTCCTAACTTTGTACTTATTTTCCTCTAATAATCTCTTACTAACTAAAAGTTAACACTCGTTAGTTTTTTTAATGAAATAAGGCCAACTTTGAGTTATTTTTCAACTCCAGCATCGCCTAGTCTCAATTAGGTCCGTTTTTCATAGTCTAACTTCCATCATCACCTGAAATCTACCTCCAACGAGTTCGGTGGTTCAAATCAGGAGGTAGAGATTGACGGGTTTTTGGGTGTGGAAGTTTCACATTGACGGACCTGATAATAGATTTTAACTTATTGTTTAGTGTTTTGGTCACAAAAACAGTTCACGTCATCAAAAAACTAACGTGGTTAACTCTCTGTTAGTAAGGGATCGTTGGAGGAAAATAAACTCAAAGTTGGGAGTATCTGTAAACATTTACTGAGTTGGGATTAATACCGGCCAATAAATAAAACTTGGAATTATTAAAACCCAATAACCCTTATATAAACAAAATCTAAGAAATAAAAACTTTTTTAGCCAATAAAATCCATAAAACTCTCTTGCTCATTTCTCATGTAAATTAATATAGAGAGTAATAATAATTAAAATGTAAACAAGTAAAAGCCAATTAGTTTTTCACGTTGTCCAAGTCTGGACAATGTGGTCCGCACCCTTGCTTGTCTCTTTCGGTAATTGTATAATTTTGATACCATCAATAGTAATTGTGTTGTATATCAACACGTGTTTCAAAGAAGTTAATGAGTACTTTATATTTAATATAGGTTGTTGAGAGTTATTTAATGGGAGAATTTTAAAATTCAATTTGAATTCGAATAAATGGTTCTAACCTGATCCAAATAAACTTATTCGAATAACAACTGAATTCGGGTACGTTCGAATGCAACTTTAATAAAGTTTGTAATATACTTATGTATAATGCTTATATAGGTTTTTAGATTCCAATTGGTTAGAGGTAATTCGAATTCCAATTCAAATTTGAATTAGTAATTCGGTTGGGGTAAAGTTTTGATTCGAGTAAAGCTTAATTCGAATCCAAATTTCTTTTAGAAATATGTTAGATTCTAATTTTTGTTAATAATTTAGAAAGGAGCCGGTATCTCTTCTTTGTCCGGAAGACTCCTCAATCAAGAATAGGATCTATCTAGGTATCACGTGAATGAATTATATTGATTATAATTAATTGACATAAGCTTGGATCGTACTAATGTAATAGCATTATAAAAGGTTTGGATATTTGAAGTATATAAATATAATTATGGATGCAAACGAGTCGAGTCAAGTCGAGCTCGAGCTCGTACAAGCTCAAGCTCGGCTTGTTTTAGCTTAAGAGGATCGAGCTCGATTTGTTTCAAGCTTTATTTTCAAAGCTCGAGCACGGCTCATTTAGTACTTTTAAGATCGAGTTCAGCTTGGGCTTGGATTGTTTATTATTTTTAAATTTTTATATATAATTTTGATATATTTTTATAATTATATATTTTATATATGACATTATATATATTATATAATTGTTTCAATCATAATTTTATATGTAATAAAAAATTATTTATATAAATGTATTTAATAAATTAAATAAAAAATATATAACTAAAAAAGCTCGTTTAGGCTCGCGCGCCGGCTTGAGCTTGATATGTGAAGCTCGGGCTCGGCTACACAATTAAATGAGCTTGTTTTTTAGGCTCGGACCGAGCTCGATAAAGCTCGGCTCGTTACGCGCTTTAATTGATCCGATCTCGCGAGCAGCTTGGCTTGTTTTCACCCCTAAATATAACTAACTTTAGTAATGTGTGTATTACACGGGTTGAATAAATAAAATATTAAATATTATAAAATTTAATTATTTATAAAATAATATTTTAAGATAAATGATTGTAATTATGTATGACTAAAGATTATAAGTAATAAAACAATGATATTAACTTTTTAAACTTATTTTTTATAAAAATCTAAAAAATTTATTTCAAAACAAACCGTATTAAAAAAATCATTATTAAAACTCTCATTTCTAAATATTATTATTTATATATATTTTTCTTACCAATTTAAAATATATTTTATTATTTTAAAAAATTGATGTTTTAGAAAAATTTCTTTTTTTATAAAAAATTTCTTTATAATTAACATTAATAAAAAAGATCTTTCTTAATTTATTAAAAAAGTATTTCTAGTTTATAAATAATTTAAATTATATAATTTGTAAACCTATGTACTACACGAGTTGAATGAAAACCCGTGTAGTATATGAGTTGAATGAAAAAATATAAAATTGATTGTTACTAATTAATATTTAGAAATCATGAAATAATTATTTGAGATAAAATATGTTTGAAAATACATATAATTAACTACTTTAGGTAATAAAATAATAATAATTTTGTTAAGCTTTTGTCTTTAAAAAGATTTCTCTTTAAATAAAAAATACGTTTTTAAACACTCCATTTTTTTAAATATATTTTATAAAAATATCACTTTCTTAAGTTTTTAGTATTAAAAAATTTCATATTTCATATAACTTTGTATTTAAAACAATTATATATTTTAATAAAAAGAAATATGTTTTTAAATTTATCAAAAATATGTTTTATAATTTGAAAAGTATATAAAGAACTAGCCTAACCACCCGTGTGTTACACGGGTTGCAAAAATTATATTTATATTAGAGTAAATTACACGCATGGTCCTTATATTTTGCTAAAATTTTGGGTTTGGTCCCTAAAATTTAAAATTATGAATATGATCCCTAATATTTTATTATTTTTTATCTATAGTCCCAAATTATGTTAGTCAAGAATTAATAATGTTAAAAATTATAAAAATGACATTTTACCCGCATCAACCATCCATTTAACTTACCATTTAAAATATAGTATGATTTTTATTAAGGAAAGCTTTAAATTTTTGTTTTTCCAATTTTTTTATTTTTTAATATTTTTAATATTTTATTATTAATATGTTTATTATATAATTAAATTCGTTTAAATATATGAATAGATTTTTAATAACATATTTTATTAAATGTTTTCCTTTTTACGTGTTTAAATTATCTGTTTTCTAAATTGTTCTTAAAACCGTTTGATATTTTAAACGTTTTCATAAAACTATTTGGTTTTCTAAAGTTTTTTCTTAAACCATTTATTTTTTAAAGTATCTTTTAAAACCAATCACTTCTTTATACATCTTTTTCAAAAGCAATTCATTATCAAATTATATTTTTAATATTTTTTAAAACGTTCAACAAACAAATAGTTTTAAAAACAATATTTAGAAATTGAATAAAAACTACATTTAAAAAACCAAATGGTGTTAAGAAATAATATAATGCTTTTAAAAAGTACCTTTAAAAAATCAAAAAGTTTTAAGAGATACATTTTAAAAAATCAAAAGTTTTAGAGAAACATTTAAACACCTAAACATAGAAAAATGATATTTTTAAAAATATATTTATTTAAATAAAAAGTAAATTACATAGATGATCTTTGTAGGTAAAATAATCATTTCAAAAAATTTAACATTAGTAACCGAATTAACAGAATAAGAACCATTGATGAAAGATAATATATTATTAGAACTATATTTTAAATTTTAAAAATTTAATGATCAAATCTAAAATTTTGACCAAACTACAAAAGCCATCCATGTAATTTACTTTTTAAAATAAATAGAAATATTAATTATTAGTTACTATTAATAATTACTAAGTCTATAATATTGTAACACCCGGTTATTTATTTTGAAGTCGACGAATGAAGAAAAAAGAAATAAAGTTCAAAGTCGGGGGACCAAACTCGCCAACGAGAGAAAGTTGGGTAAGTGGAGATATTTGAAGGGAGAGGGCAGCCATTACCCTCTCCCCAAACCAACATTTTCAGCAAACAATAGAGAGAAAAAAGAGATAAAAAGGGGGAAAAGTTGGTTTGGGTGGATTCAAGAGTGCCAAATCGTCGTGTAGCGAGTCCAATCGAAGCTCTCTATTTCTCGGTGTGGTTTGTGTGAGTTCTAGGACCCCACATTTACATGTTTTCAAACGATTTTGGGGCTGGAACATATAGAAAACCCGTTTTTGTATGTGTGTGTGTGTTTGACCCATTTGTATGTGTTTTGTCACACCCCAACCTTGACGGCGGAAACGTCGAGGAGTGAGAGTTAAGATCGTTCACAGCCACATAACGCTATTAATAATCCAAATATGATTTAAACATAAGTTTCAATTATCACATTACAAACATAAGTCTCAAAAAGAATAAAAGCGTAACATAACATGTAACAAGTCATTCTTATTTTATTTATTTATCTAGGTCCAATCCTAGATTTGCAAGCTTCAAAGTGTAGATGTCATACTTGGGGTGTTCCTGAAACATGTTAAAAATAAAGGGTCAACATAGAAATGTTGGTGAGCATTCCATAGTTTCAATACATAAGTATATAAAAGATGGCAATTCAAGTCATAAGTTAGTGAATAAAGTGATTAGGGATGTTATGAACAATGCAACAATCAAACCTTGACAATAGTTTTACAAGTCTCAAACGTTAAAAGTATATACGATCAGCTAAGTGTACTTGGATCAACCAAGCAGGCTTGTCTTACCCATAGATCTATGACTTCGCTGGGCTAGCAATAGTTAATGATTGTACATATAACGCCATAACATGGTAACCACAAAAGTTCAACTAACCACAACTTAACATGATGAATTGCCATAAAGTTTACAAGTCTCAAATAAGTTTACAAGTGCAAAGTATAAGTTAACATGTTTCACCCCAAAGTGTGAAAATAAGAAAAAGGGGTATGAAATACTCACATTGATATAAGCATTACAAGATGATAAATAAAGATTAAAGGATGATCCAAAGTAATCCAAAGTATTCATTACAAGGCACCTAAATATGTATTACAGGTTGAAGATTAATAAAATGATTAACGTTCAAATAATGATTAGGGTTTCGATTGGAATTTGGGGGTTTAAATAATTAAATAAAATAATGAATCGCTTACGTTTTGGTTTAATAAAGATAATGTAAATCAGTTAAGTTTACGAATAAAAATGTCTCAACGATTTAAGTTATCGATTTAATAGGAATTAGGTATAATATGAGAGAAGAAATAATTAATTTAATTATTTAAAGCTTGATAACGAGAATTAGTTAAATACTTATTTAAATGACTTTAAAGTTATTTAAAATCATTTTATAAAGTTTTGAGCTTTTGCAATGATTTAACATTAAGATTTTATAATACAAAACCTTGAAAATAACGATAAGCATATTACATTGTTTTATAAATTTTCAAGGATTTAAATAAAAGTTAACGAATAAATTTACTAACTAATTATGGTATAACATGTTTTAGTGATTAAATGAATAACTAGTCATTTGACACATAAATTTATAACATTTAAAATAATCTAAATTTGAACCATATTATATTTTAGCATTTAAATTTCATAAAAGAATGTTTTATAACCTTTGTTTTTCTAAAACAAATAATTTTATTTTATTATCATAAGTTTTTAATACATTTAAAATTTAGTTTAATAATTTCTAAAGTATTTTAGTTATAAAATAACTTTTACTTTGATGTAACATCATATTAGTATAATTTTTAAAATAAAAAAAATACAAGATTGGCTCTAAAAAAATTAATGCAGGAGGCCGGGTTCGAACCCGTGACCTCCAGCATACAAGGTTGATGTGGTAACCGGTTGGGCTAAAGCCCAAAGTTTGTTTTAGATTACGATTAAATAAATAAAACTCATCTTTCACATAAACCCCCAAATCCCTCAAGAACCCTAGATTGTAAACGTTCCAAATTGTACCTCAATTCGACGTTGTTACCCAGATAGATCATAGGGCTTTTCTTTCCTATGTAATCTCGAGTATGATGATGTATGAAACACCCTTGATTACGACCGATTGATAATGTTTAAGCTTCGGGTTTAACTCGACTGACTCGCGAGAAAGAAACAGCTTGGAATCGGTGAATGCGTGAAGTATTCAAGAAATTAATGGTTTGGAAAGTTGAAAGGAATCATAAGAAGGCTTTCCCCTCTGTTAAATAGCCCCAATTTGTACGTTTAGATGCCGGTTGGGTTTTGATTTCGATCTGATCATTTCGGTTATGATTAGCTATTTAATTGATGATTTAACTCGAATTAACCTATGCATTAAGCTTAGCAATGATTATCCGAACGTTTATGTACGTTTAATTTGATTAATCATCACTCGTTGTACGTTGAACGGTTATAAACGATCGAGATGTGCGTTTTGGTTCGAGACACTCTAATATCGAGCATTAATGCTCAATTAGATCATGGGTTCGAGACCGAGAGGCCCTCCCGAGTCGACTGGCATCAAATTGAATCGAAAACGAGCTAAAAAAACGACAAAAACAAGTTGACCGGCGCCGCGCCGGAGTTGTGCCGGCCGGCGGCCGGAAAAGCGTGAGGGGGGAGAGAGAAAAGAGTGAACTTTTATTAATTTACACCATTGGTCCCTGTTGTTTGAGTAGTTAACATTTTATGCATGAAAACTTTAATTTAAGGTTTTAAAAAAATACAACTTAGCCCCCTAACATTCTCATGATTATTAATGATGTTATTATTATTAATTTTATTATCAATATTATTATTATTACTATTATTATTATTATTATTATTATTATTATTATTATTATTATTATTATTATTATTATTATTATTATTATTATTACTATTATTATTATTATTATTATCATTAACATTATTGTTATTAATGTTATCATTAGTAATAGTAATAATATCTTTATTATTACTATTATAACAATTATTTTTAAGATTTTTATCCCTTGTTGATAAGTTTTATATTATTAACCAATGTTTTCAACATTATTAATATTATCTTTATTATTTAATTAATTTGTTAAACTCCAAATTAATTTTCAAACATGTTAATTCCACAAAGTTTTAGAATTGACATAAAAGACCCTTTTAAAACTTAACGAAGTTTACTTTTACTTTAACGAAAACATGAAATGTCACAGTCTCCCCAACTTAAAAAAATTTCGTCCCGAAATTAAGAATGAACTTAAATGAACAAAGGAGTTACAATGAAAGGTAAATGTACAACAGTCAGTGATTAACGTTTGATTTCGGATGAGATGTTTTCACTTTATGGAATCTTACAAGATTCTTAACATAACGAACGCGAAACGTTTTGAGGTAAATCATTGAAAAACGATAACGAGCTACCGTGGTACCTTAGATTCATAAATCACAACTTCTAGAATATATTTCGTAGTAATTTGATGTATAGAAATCAATAAGGACCAACAAGGATAAGAAAGGTTAACCGTCAGAATTTAAGAATCCCAAACGTCACTATATGAAACGATCTTAGCGCATATCTGGTGAATATGTATCTCTCCTTTGACTAATCATCGGTCTAAGATTAATACGATATGCGAAGATTTTGGAATAAGTTCACGACGATGGCTAGGAACATTATTAAAAGTAGAAAATGAATTGATCATCCAAATTAATGATCGATGTTTAACGACATACCACGGTATACGACTATTTGGGATAGATGCGAGCCAATTCCTCGACCCGTTAACCCACATGAGTCAATATGAAATTAGTTAATCGGTCTATAATGCACCATTTGTCATCATGGCATCTAAGATAAGAGGCACTTAGTGATGAAAAGTTAAACAAGAGATTCACATGAACACGGATGTTAGGTTTTTGTCATATGTGAAAGTAAGACACTTGGACACATGCCAAGTTATGTCTTTTCTTTTATGCCACACATATGACTACAGCTTACGAAATTTTATGAACCTTTATATCCGCGTCACAATGTAAGTATTAACGAGTCTCGTTGATCGAAATCAAGATAGATTTTTAAAGATTTCCAGGGTTAAGGATTCAAAAGTGATTCAAGAAGTAACGCAAACAATATGACATGCATTTGTAACCACGTTTTGCAAGATAACAAATTTCCGAATATAGATTGCATACGTAATTCATCAAACCCATAAGTACAGTCGAGAACATTCGTATGACTAGAAAGACATAACCACAAGTTGATAATGTCTTTATTTAGTGAAAAGATTGTTTAAGAAAACTACCATCACATAATCACATGTTGATGATATCTCAAAATGAAAGTTGATAAGCAGGGAATAAATGGTTCGATATAGCTAGATCAAATCAAAACATAAGGGTAAAGGGAAAGAAATCAATTTAAATGCTCCAAGCTCGGAATCAAAATTAACCTAGAGTGATCGGGTCTCCTTTCAAGTTCAGAAATCATGCTTTGGCTTGATAGGTCCAAACACTGACATTGGTTCACCCTTCAAGTTACTACATGTTTCTTGTCACTTGATTAAAACCTTGGTAAGTTGGAGTTCAAGAAATGAGAATAGTCATCAAGGTGTGGTTTTCACTCCTAACTTGATGGTGTATTCCCAAGTTATGACCACTAACCTTCCAATCAAAAAGTTCGATCCCAACTCCTTGTTGAGGATCCACAAAAATAAGACGAGGTAACTCACCATTAAGGTAAGGGAAATCACTCCTATCTTAACGGTGAAGTTTTACAAAAACAAAATATAACAAGATGAACTTCTTCATCAAAATCCAGAATTCACTCCTACTTTGATGAAGTCGTCTCATTTGAACAAATACAATTCTTAAAGATGATATTATCATCAAGGTATGGAATTCACGCCTATCTTGATGATTGAAATTCATAATAGCAAGAAAACAATCGAAGATTGACAGTTGTCACCAAAGTACGGGTTTCAATCCTATTTTGGTGAGATCATGTCATTTGTGAAATGCCATTCCAAAGAAAATAATTGAAGTCAATCCTCGGGATAAGGAAATCACCCCGATCCAAAGGATGAAATCTTTATAAATCACAATTGGAAACCATTTATCGAAACGAATAGAGAATCATCAAAGTAAGGGAATCACCCCTTTTTTGATGAGTTAGAATCATTTAGGAGACACAGGTGTTCTTAGTCATAGGTTGACTTTCAAACACTTGCATCTCTCACGGTGCAGACGGTACGGAGTTCGACTTAACGACGAAAAGAAAAATAATATCAATTAGAAATTCGGAAATTTTCAAGTTACATCAATGTAACAAAAGGAAAAATCATGCTTACAAGCTTAAGATCAAAGTTTCAAGATAACAGAAGTTGTTGTGGTGTTCAAATGTTGGATGATTTCAATCGGGAAGACGAAATCAAGGGCAGGAAATTATTCAACACCACAATGAGATGTGAACATTCGATTCACAATCGAAAGGAATACATGAGCTTCTCAAGATATGAGGTCAACCATAGCCTTATTGAAGACACGCGTACTTATAAGTGATCACTCATCTCAAGGGTTTCGAGTCATGTAAATGGATTCAATGATCGAGTCAAATCACCATTTACACTTTGCCTAGATAAAGTATCTCGAAACGTAGGAATTCCACCTATAGCATTGCATGTTCTTAGTTATGGGACACATTCTTAAGAAGACTTGAGAACCATAAGTAACGGTTTAAAGTTTTTTTTTTTTTGATGACCATTGGGTTTAGATTCCCAATATCTTAGGGTATATTAAGATTCATGTTCACGTTGGTCAAAGTATAGAAATAGTTTCATGAAACGCTCAACGTATAACGGTGTTTAAATGTAAGAGTTGAAATGTAATTTAGGTTCAATATTAACAGGAACAGTATGTATGAAGAGATACCAGTTCAAGGAATCAAAGATTTTTAAGATACAAAAAGGATGGTTCCATTTGGTAACGCATTACCATTTGGAATCGTTGACACGTCAAGGTAAGTTGACCCATTTGCCATAGAGACTTGTGTATGTTGACCATAGTTTATCACTCATCCCAGAAATCCCCAGGTAAGCATAACCGGTCTCACAATGAGATTTATACGATATGCTTGCCTTAGCCCGAAGGCCTTTTGCCAGGAAATCCAGAATACAGGTGTCTATGTGTCACACAAATTTCTTTGGTTTATGAAATCAAAACCTTGATGAGATTTTCATAGATTAGACATAGAGTCTAAGGAATTGAACCCACGACAATAAGTGTAGATTCCACATGTTGCCAAGATTAGGTTTAAGAAGTTCATTGGTCGGGGAGAGTCAAAGAGTTCAAGTTAAGTTTAGGGAGACAAGTAACTAAGTTTAAGCATACATAAGGCAATCCTATGCTAAGGCATCAAGTTGCACAAAAGGCATAGCATTATGTAGCATGCAAACAATAAGTAAGCACAAAGTATAATGATCTTTCTATGAGGTTCATGCAACTATAGTCTAGGTCACTATTTCTAATAACCTAAATCCCTATAGTTATGGGCTCTGATACCAATCTGTCACACCCCAACCTTGACGGCGGAAACGTCGAGGAGTGAGAGTTAAGATCGTTCACAGCCACATAACGCTATTAATAATCCAAATATGATTTAAACATAAGTTTCAATTATCACATTACAAACATAAGTCTCAAAAAGAATAAAAGCGTAACATAACATGTAACAAGTCATTCTTATTTTATTTATTTATCTAGGTCCAATCCTAGATTTGCAAGCTTCAAAGTGTAGATGTCATACTTGGGGTGTTCCTGAAACATGTTAAAAATAAAGGGTCAACATAGAAATGTTGGTGAGCATTCCATAGTTTCAATACATAAGTATATAAAAGATGGCAATTCAAGTCATAAGTTAGTGAATAAAGTGATTAGGGATGTTATGAACAATGCAACAATCAAACCTTGACAATAGTTTTACAAGTCTCAAACGTTAAAAGTATATACGATCAGCTAAGTGTACTTGGATCAACCAAGCAGGCTTGTCTTACCCATAGATCTATGACTTCGCTGGGCTAGCAATAGTTAATGATTGTACATATAACGCCATAACATGGTAACCACAAAAGTTCAACTAACCACAACTTAACATGATGAATTGCCATAAAGTTTACAAGTCTCAAATAAGTTTACAAGTGCAAAGTATAAGTTAACATGTTTCACCCCAAAGTGTGAAAATAAGAAAAAGGGGTATGAAATACTCACATTGATATAAGCATTACAAGATGATAAATAAAGATTAAAGGATGATCCAAAGTAATCCAAAGTATTCATTACAAGGCACCTAAATATGTATTACAGGTTGAAGATTAATAAAATGATTAACGTTCAAATAATGATTAGGGTTTCGATTGGAATTTGGGGGTTTAAATAATTAAATAAAATAATGAATCGCTTACGTTTTGGTTTAATAAAGATAATGTAAATCAGTTAAGTTTACGAATAAAAATGTCTCAACGATTTAAGTTATTGATTTAATAGGAATTAGGTATAATATGAGAGAAGAAATAATTAATTTAATTATTTAAAGCTTGATAACGAGAATTAGTTAAATACTTATTTAAATGACTTTAAAGTTATTTAAAATCATTTTATAAAGTTTTGAGCTTTTGCAATGATTTAACATTAAGATTTTATAATACAAAACCTTGAAAATAACGATAAGCATATTACATTGTTTTATAAATTTTCAAGGTTTTAAATAAAAGTTAACAAATAAATTTACTAACTAATTATGGTATAACATGTTTTAGTGATTAAATGAATAACTAGTCATTTGACACATAAATTTATAACATTTAAAATAATCTAAATTTGAACCATAATATATTTTAGCATTTAAATTTCATAAAAGAATGTTTTATAACCTTTGTTTTTCTAAAACAAATAATTTTATTTTATTATCATAAGTTTTTAATACATTTAAAATTTAGTTTAATAATTTCTAAAGTATTTTAGTTATAAAATAACTTTTACTTTGATGTAACATCATATTAGCATAATTTTTAAAATAAAAAAAATACAAGATTGGCTCTAAAAAAATTAATGCAGGAGGCCGGGTTCGAACCCGTGACCTCCAGCATACAAGGTTGATGTGGTAACCGGTTGGGCTAAAGCCCAAAGTTTGTTTTAGATTACGATTAAATAAATAAAACTCATCTTTCACATAAACCCCCAAATCCCTCAAGAACCCTAGATTGTAAACGTTCCAAATTGTACCTCAATTCGACGTTGTTACCCAGATAGATCATAGGGCTTTTCTTTCCTATGTAATCTCGAGTATGATGATGTATGAAACACCCTTGATTACGACCGATTGATAATGTTTAAGCTTCGGGTTTAACTCGACTGACTCGCGAGAAAGAAACAGCTTGGAATCGGTGAATGCGTGAAGTATTCAAGAAATTAATGGTTTGGAAAGTTGAAAGGAATCATAAGAAGGCTTTCCCCTCTGTTAAATAGCCCCAATTTGTACGTTTAGATGCCGGTTGGGTTTTGATTTCGATCTGATCATTTCGGTTATGATTAGCTATTTAATTGATGATTTAACTCGAATTAACCTATGCATTAAGCTTAGCAATGATTATCCGAACGTTTATGTACGTTTAATTTGATTAATCATCACTCGTTGTACGTTGAACGGTTATAAACGATCGAGATGTGCGTTTTGGTTCGAGACACTCTAATATCGAGCATTAATGCTCAATTAGATCATGGGTTCGAGACCGAGAGGCCCTCCCGAGTCGACTGGCATCAAATTGAATCGAAAACGAGCTAAAAAAACGACAAAAACAAGTTGACCGGCGCCGCGCCGGAGTTGTGCCGGCCGGCGGCCGGAAAAGCGTGAGGGGGGAGAGAGAAAAGAGTGAACTTTTATTAATTTACACCATTGGTCCCTGTTGTTTGAGTAGTTAACATTTTATGCATGAGAACTTTAATTTAAGGTTTTAAAAAAATACAACTTAGCCCCCTAACATTCTCATGATTATTAATGATGTTATTATTATTAATTTTATTATCAATATTATTATTATTACTATTATTATTATTATTATTATTATTATTATTATTATTATTATTATTATTATTATTATTACTATTATTATTATTATTATTATCATTAACATTATTGTTATTAATGTTATCATTAGTAATAGTAATAATATCTTTATTATTACTATTATAACAATTATTTTTAAGATTTTTATCCCTTGTTGATAAGTTTTATATTATTAACCAATGTTTTCAACATTATTAATATTATCTTTATTATTTAATTAATTTGTTAAACTCCAAATTAATTTTCAAACATGTTAATTCCACAAAGTTTTAGAATTGACATAAAAGACCCTTTTAAAAACTTAACGAAGTTTACTTTTACTTTAACGAAAACATGAAATGTCACATGTTTGCGTGTGATGCGTTTGGAGTTTGTTTCCGGGCTTGTGTGTGCTTGAATGGTGTTGTGGAATGCATTCCTAAGGTTTAGGATGGTTGATTTAGGCTTAGAATGGGTTTGGGTGAGCTTGGAGGTCGAAAATGGCAGATTGGGTTCAGGATGAACTCCTTCTGCATCAGCTAGGGCTAGGCGACCGAATGGAGGCCATACGGCCGATTGCGGTGCGATTGAGGTTCATTCGCACGATTGAGGGTTCATTCGCACAATTGTGGGTTCATTCGCACGATTGAGGATTCATTCGTACGATTGGGGGCCAGTCGCATGGGGAGTCATGCGACTGAGGGCCCAGTCGCATAGGTGCTCATTCGCATTAGTTTCATCCGCATGAGGTCCATTCGCATTAGCTCCATTCGCATAGGACTCATCCGCATTGAGTCCATCCGCATGAGGTCATTCGCATGGGTGTTCATTCGATTGGGTGTTCATCCGCATAGGTGTTCATCCGCATTGGTCCATTCGCATGATGTTCAGTCGCCTGGAGGCCATGCGACTGAAGGGTGTCCATACGCCCAAGTAGGGCTGTTGTACCCGTGGAAATGTGTAGTTTAATTACTGACTTTTGGAGAAAAGTGCAGATGTAAGTTTTGACATGGAAATTCCCGTAAAGTTTATGTAAGATGACTGTTGAGACCTTAGAGGGTATGTCGGGCATGATGATGACGATGTTGCATATTTATGCATGATGTATGTTATGTATGTATGATTTTGTTCCGTATGATGATGATGACTGTGTATGTTAATGTTCCTGATTATGATGAATGTTTATCTTTCCTGTGGCTTTACGTGTTACGTTAATGATTGAATTGAAAGTATTATGTAACGTAAAGTGAAAGATGATGAAAAGAGGAACATGATGAATGCATGCATTAATAAATGATGAAAGTAAAGAAAGTCTTGCAAGCATTGGATATCGGGACACGCCATTAAAAGGTGTTAGCCCAACGGTGTGTGGGTTTGCTACCCCGGGAGGATGCACATCGGGGTCTTTCTTTGTGATTGACCATTTGTATAGAACCATTGATGCATACCTTAGGTACTGTGACCATGAGGTACGGTGCACCGTTATAGAAGGTCTATGATAGGGCTAGGTCCAGAACCATGAACAGAAAGGTATTGCATATGGAAATGGTACACCTAAACTTTACCTTAGGTGTTGTGGTCATGAGGTGCGGTGCACCGTTATAGAAGGTCTATGATAGGCCTAGGCCCAGTACCATGAACAGAAGGGTAAGGTTTATGGTTTGATGGAAAGGAAAAGATGTAATGATGAAAGATATAAAAGTTAAAGTATGAATGAATGATGAAGATAATAATGATATTATCTATGTGTACATATTATGATCACATGAAAGTATAGAACGGTTTTAATGAAAGAAAAGTATGTTTTATTATAAAACTAGAACTCACTCAGCAACGCTGACTTTTATGTGTTTCCAGTTGGCAGGTAATGTTGCTCAGGATAGCACTGCGAGGCTACTTGGCTCTTTCGGGATGGCATCCATTTATAATGCTTTTGTGATGTAATGCAACTTGGATTTTGTAATTGGATAACGATGTATTATTTTGCAGAAGCTTTTATAATGAAATGAAATGTCATTTTTGAATGTTTCCGCTGCAGTGTTTATGTAAGATAAATAGAAATGTATGTTTTTGTGCTATGATCGACCAGCTGTAAGCGTCCCGGGAACGGGGCCTTACAAGTTCGTATCAAAGCCAAGGTTTAAGTGAAATGGGTAAATTTTCAAAATAAACCTTAACTTAAACTGAAAATGGGATGGAAAGGGAATGGGATGCCTCTGAGTAGCTGCGTGCCATCAGGTATTTTCGTAATGTTAACCGGTATTACGTGCGCATGTTATGTGGTTTATGTGTTGTATGTAGATTTAAATATTGATGTAGTCAGGACAGGTAATGCTCGGGGTATGAAGAGTAAATTAAGTGGCTAATCACAAGTGGGCACTGTAATTAAGGACTTACTATACTTGACATAAACTGAGCTGTTACCTTGAATGACCATGTTGGTGTTTGAATCTTTCGGTGAGTTAGAGAATGGCCGGTGGTAGATCTTCAAAAGCTTCGAGGGGTGGAGGTCGTGGTGGGCCTGGTGCTGAACCGCGACCCAAAAGGGGAAGGCCTAGAGTTGAAAGGGTGGTTCCTGAAGAACCTGAGACCCCTCATCTGGAGGCTGGGGATGAGAGTGCTAACTTGAGGGCCTCAGTAAAGGAGGCTGTTGTTGAAGAGGTGCATCAGGTCATGCAGACAATCTTACCATCTGTGGTGACCGAAGTTATCAAGGCTGTAAAGGAAGGAGAAAGAAAGGAGAGAAATAGGTCCTCGTGGGGACGAGAGCAACCGGAGCCTGAAACGATTTTCTCTGATAATGAAGAAGAGGAAGAAGAAGAGGAAGAAGAAGAGCCTGGGTCGGAGGCGGCACGAGGCTCTAACTATGAGGCGTTTCAGCGATGCAAGCCCCCTACTTTTGATGGTAACGGCACTACTGCTGCTGCTCACCGATGGGTGAGAGAAATGGAAGCCGTTTTAAATATCAGCGAGTGTCAAGAGGATCAAAAGGTGAAGTTTGCTGCCCATTCTTTCGTGGACTCAGCTTTGTGCTGGTGGGACAATATAGTCCAAGCTGAGGGTAGTCGGGCTATCGGAATGATGAGATGGTCAGAGTTGAATTGAGGAGTTTTGTCCTCACCGTGAAATGGATAAAGTTGAGAGAGAGTTCCTGTAACTGGAGGCGGGAACCATGACACATCAGCAGTACACCACAAAGTTCAACGAGATGGCACGTATGGTGCCGGATCACATGACGCCTCTGTCATGGAAGATTAAGAGGTACATTCAGGGTTTGCCAGTGGATATTCGCAGGCACATGATCGCTTCCCGACCGAGTACGTTTAGGTCGGCGGTGGATTTCACAGGGAGACTGTATGATGAGAGAACGGTGGTGGTGACTGAAGGTAGCAAGAAGGGTGGTGGTGATCGGAACTGGAATGGGAAGAGGTTTGGTCGGGGTGATGCCTCGACGGGTAACAAGAAGGCATGGGTGGACGAACGCCGTGTGGTCACATCGGGTGCTGGTATGAAGAAGTGCGGTAGGTGTGGAGAGAGTATAGTGGGTAGTGTAGGCTGGGGTTGAATGTGTGCTTCAAATGTGGAAAGGCGGGGCATATAGCCAAGGACTGTCGTACGTTCCGGTGCTTTAACTATGGCGTGGAGGGCCATATGAGTAGGGATTGTAAGAAGCCGAGGGCTGAGGGTTCCGGGGTGAAGAAGACGGGAAGTGAAGGACCGAGGGCGAGCGCCAGGGCATTCACTATGACACAGGAGGAAGCTAGGACGGACCCCGATGTTGTGTCCGGTACGTTTCTAGTGAACCAAACTTTAGCTTTTGTGTTATTTGATTCTGGTGCTAGTAAAAGTTTTATTTTTGCTGCTTTCTGTGCTAAGCCGCATGTTAGTAGTGGACGTGTTGATGCGCCCTTTGATGTAGAAACTGCCATAGGTAAGTCTACCCGGATTTCTGAGATGATAAAAGACTGTGATGTGGAACTAGAAGGTCATAAGTTTTCTGTTAGGCCGTTCGTGATGACCTTAGGTGGTTTCGATTTGGTTCTGGGGATGGATTGGTTAGCGGACTATGAGGCGAACATTGTGTGTCACAAGAAGTTGATTCGGTTGACAGCGCCTGACGGGAGTTCGATGACGGTTTATGGTGATCGGGTCACGACGATTCTTAAAGTAATTTCGATGGCGGTGGCGGGAAGATGTATGAGGCGTGGATGTAGTGCCTACTTGGCCTATGTAAAGGATGTGGATACGCCAACACCACAACTATCCGATGTACCGGTTGTGTGTGACTTTCCAGACGTGTTCCCAGAAGACTTACCAGGAGTGCCACTTGACCGAGAGATCGAGTTTCAGATTGATCTGATACCGGGTGCCCAACCTGTTGCCAAGGCACCGTATCGGCTGGCTCCGACAGAGATGAAAGAGTTGATGGAGCAGTTGCAAGAGCTGCTTGATAAGGGGTTCATTAGACCGAGTATCACTCCTTGGGGTGCTCCGGTCTTGTTTGTGAAGAAGAAAGACGGTAGTATGAAGATGTGTATTGACTACCGTGAGCTGAATAAGCTGACGATAAAGAACCGATACCCCTTACCGAGAATTGATGATTTGTTCGATCAGCTTCAAGGTGCCAGTTGGTTTTCAAGGATAGACCTTCTATCAGGCTATCATCAGTTGAAGGTGAAAGAGCAGGATATCCCTAAAACAGCTTTCCGCATGCGATATGGTCACTACGAGTTCCTTGTCATGTCTTTTGGTTCGACCAATGCGCCAGCTGCTTTTATGGATCTAATGAATCGAGTGTGTCGGCCGATGTTGGATAAATCAGTGATCGTGTTTATTGTGATATCCTGATTTATTCGAAGAGCGAGATAGAGCATGCCGGTCACATTCGGGAGGTTCTAGAGACGTTGAGAAGGGAGAAGTTGTACGCCAAGTTGTCCAAGTGCGCGTTCTGGTTGCGCGAGGTTCAGTTCTTGGGTCATGTGGTGAATCCTGACGGGATTATGGTGGACCTGGCAAAAGTGGAGGCGGTTATGCAATGGAAGTCACCAAAGACGCCATCCGAGATTCGTAGCTTCTTGGGTTTGGCGGGCTACTACAGAAGATTCATTCAAGACTTCTCTAAGATCGCCTCTCCACTAACTAAGTTGACCCGGAAACATATGAAGTTTGTATGGGGTCAAGCTCAAGACAAGGCATTCGAGGAGCTGAAGGCAAGGTTGACTCAAGCTCCTGTTCTGTCATTACCCGATGGAAGTGAGGATCTGGTGGTTTATTCTGATGCTTCCTACTCGGGGTTGGGGTGCGTGTTGATGCAGAGAGGGAAGGTTATAGCCTATGCATCCCGAGAGTTGAAGGTTTAGGAGGCCAATTATCCTACTCATGACTTGGAGCTAGCAGCCGTGGTCTTTGCATTAAAGATTTGGAGGCACTATCTGTACGGAACGAAGTGCACCATATTCACTGACCATAAGAGCCTGAAGTACTTCTTTGAGCAGAAGGACATGAACATGAGGCAGAGAAGATGATTGGAGCTCATAAAAGACTATGATTGCGAGATCCATTACCATCCGGGTAAGGCCAATGTGGTAGCGGATGCCCTTAGCCGAAAAGAGAGGCCCGAGCCGATTCGGGTGAAAGCATACCAGTTGATCATGACCTCGGATGTGATGAAGCAAGTCAAAGAGTTTCAAGATGAGGCATTGAAGGAAGATCATCTTAACTCTAAAAGAATGAGAGGTCTGGTTGCGGAGTTGGGTGAAAACACACTTGGTGTTAGAACCCGATTTGGACGAATGTGGATTCCTCGCTTTGGGGATCTACGGGTGCAGATTATGGATGAAGCTCACAAGACTCGATACTCTATTCATCCCGGTGCTACAAAGATGTACCAAGACATGAAGAAAGATTATTGGTGGCTGGGTATGAAGCGTGACGTAGTGGAGTATGAGAGTAAGTGCTTTACTTGCTTGCAAGTGAAGGCCGAGCATCAGAAGCCGTATGTGAAGATCCAACCTTTGGATATACCGGAATGGAAGTGGGAGCAAATCACCATGGATTTCATAACGAAGGTGTCGCGTACCCCGAAAGGGTATGATGCCATATGGGTGATAGTTGACCGTTTGACGAAGAGTGCTCACTTTCTACCGATCCACGAGACATATTCATCTGAGAGGTTGGCCGATCTATTCATCAAAGAAATTGTAACTCGTCATGGTGTGTCGGTGTCTATTGTGTCTGATCGTGACACCCGGTTTACATCCAAATTCTGGAAGAAATCCCACGACGCCATGGGGACGAGGTTACATATTAGCACAGCTTATCATCCTCAGACTGATGGTCAGTCAGAAGGGACCATTCAAACATTGGAGGACATGCTTCGGGCATGTGTGATTGATTTTAGAGGAAGTTGGGATGACCACTTACCGTTAGCTGAATTCTTGTACAACAACATTTATCATGCCAACATTGGTATGCCCCCATATGAGATGCTATACGGTAGGAGATGCAGAACACCCGGCTGTTGGGGTGATATTGATCAGAAGGAGTTAGGAAGCGTCAAGGTGATCGAGGCTACGACCAAGAAGCTTGAAAAGATCAATGCCTTCATGAAGGCAGACAAAGATAGACAGAAGTCGTATGGTGATAAACGACGCAGACCGATTGAGTTCCAGGTGGGTGACCGGGTTATGTTGAAGGCCTCACCTTGGAAGGGCATCATTCGTTTCCGAAAGCGGGGCAAGTTGAGCCTGAGGTACATAGGCCCTTTCCGAATCATTGCTCGAGCAGGAGAGGTGGCCTATAGACTTGAGTTACCGGATGAGTTAAGTGGAATTCACCCAACATTCCATGTATATTATCTAAGGAAGTGCTTGGCAGATGAAGATATGATTGTTCCACTGGAAGATATCGAAGTAGACGAACAACTCAATTATGTGGAGCAACCTGTGGCAATCATCGATCGAAAAGAGAAGAGGCTGAGGAATAAAACGGTTCTTCTTGTGCGTGTTCAGTGGAAGCACAAGAAAGGATCCGAGTCTACGTGGGAGACTGAAGAAGAGATGAGACAGCATTACCCACGTTTGTTCGACGAATAACAGGTTTCGGGGACGAAACCTATTTAAGGGGGGTGGACTTGTAACACCCGGTTATTTATTTTGAAGGCGACGAATGAAGAAAAAAGAAATAAAGTCCAAAGTCGGGGGACCAAACTCGCCAACGAGAGAAAGTTGGGTAAGTGGAGATATTTGAAGGGAGAGGGCAGCCATTACCCTCTCCCCACACCCATATTTTCAGCAAACAATAAAGAGAAAGAAGAGAGAAAAAGGGGGAAAAGTTGGTTCGGGTGGATTCAAGAGTGCCAAGTCGTCGTGTAGCGTCGAAGCTCTACTTCTCGGTGTGGTTTGTGTGAGTTCTAGGACCTCTCATTTACATGATTTCAAACGATTTTGGGGCTGGAACATATAGAAAACCCGTTTTTGTATGTGTGTGTGTTTGACCCATTTGTATGTGTTTGCGTGCGATGCGTTTGGAGTTTGTTTCAAGGCTAGTGTGTGCTTGAATGGTGTTGTGGAATGCATTCCTAAGGTTTAGGATGGTTGATTTAGTCTTAGAATGAGTTTGGGTGAGCTTGGAGGTCGAAAATGGCAGATTGGGTTCGGGATGAACTCCATTCTGCATCAGCTAGGGCTAGGCGACCGAATGGATGCCATACGGCCGATTGAGGTGCGATTGAGGTTCATTCGCACGATTGAGGGTTCATTCGCACGATTGAGGGTTCAGTCGCACGATTGAGGATTCATTCGTACGATTGGGGGCCAGTCGCATGGGGAGTCATGTGACTGAGGGCCCAGTCGCATAGGTGCTCATTCGCATTAGTTTCATCCGCATGAGGTCCATTCGCATTAGCTCCATTCCCATAGGACTCATCCGCATTGAGTCCATCCGCATGAGGTCATTCGCATGGGTGTTCATTCGATTGGGTGTTCATCCGCACAGGTGTTTATCCGCATTGGTCCATTCGCATGATGTTCAGTCGCCTGGAGGTCATGCGACTGAAGGGTGTCCATACGTCCAAGTAGGGCTGTTGTACCCGGGGAAATGTGTAGTTTAATTGACTTTCGGGGGAAAGTGCATATGTAAGTTTTGACATGGAAATTCCCGTAAAGTTCATGTAAGATGACTGTTGAGACCTTAGAGGGTATGTCGGGCATGATGATGACGATGTTGCATATTTATGCATGATGTATGTTATGTATGTATGATGTTGTTCTGTATGATGATGATGACTATGTATGTTGATGTTCCTGATTATGATGAATGTTTATCTTTCCTGTGACTTTACGTGTTACGTTAATAATTGAATTGAAAGTATTATGTAACGTAAAGTGAAAGATTATGAAAAGAGGAACATGATGAATGCATGCATTAATAAATGATGAAAGTAAAGAAAGTCTTGCAAGCATTGGATATCGGGACACGCCATTAAAAGGTGTTAGCCCAACGATGTGTGGGCTCGCTACCCCGGGAGGGTGCACATCGGGGTCTTTCTTTGTGATTGACTATTTGTATAGAACCATTGCTGCATACCTTAGGTACTGTGACCATGAGGTGCGGTGCACCGTTATAGAAGGTGTTTGATAGGCCTAGGTCCAGAACCATGAACAGAAAGGTATTGCATATGGCAATGGTACACCTAAACTTTACCTTAGGTGTTGTGGCCATGAGGTGCGGTGCACCGTTATAGAAGGTCTATGATAGGCCTAGGTCCAGTACCATAAACAGAAGGGTAAGGTTTATGGTTTGATGGAAAGGAAAAGATGTAATGATGAAAGAATGTAAGAGTTAAAGTATGAATGAATGATGAAGATAATAATGATATTATCTATGTGTACGTATGATGTATGATCACATTAAAGTAAAGAACGGTTTTAATGAAAGAAAAGTATGTTTTATTATAAAACTAGAACTCACTCAGCAACGCTGCCTTTTATGTGTTTCTAGTTGGCAGGTAATGTTGCTGAGGATGGCACTGTGAGGCTACTCGGCTCTTTTGGGATGGCATCCATTTATAATGCTTTTGAGAAGTAATGCAACTTGGATTTTGTAATTGGATAACGATTTATTATTTTGCAAAAGCATTTTTGAATGTTTCCGCTGCAATGTTTATGTAAGATAAATAGAAATGTATGTTTTTGTGCGATGATCGACCAGCTGTAAGCGTCCCGGGAACGGGGCCTTGCAAATATATACTCATATGAAGGTCGATTAAATAAATGTGTATATATATAAATTAAATGAAAGAATTAAATACATAAAAAATATTAGTGTTTATAAATATTAAAAACTTTCTGTATACAATTCGTTAACCAAATTCAGTGAATAACTTCTTAAACTTAAGAAATTATATTTTTAGAATATTCCTCTATATTGTAGTGTTTCGTAATTACAAATGTCACACATATGTTTTATAACACAAGCATTAAAAGAATAAGATAAAAATTCGATTAATTGAACAATATTGCATCCTCAACCACAATAAATTCAATATAGTAAGTTTCTACCGGATTATTATACATTGGCTGCATTCATAAACAAATCACGCCATGATATGTCAAGATCCTTTAAAAAAATTATTTCTAATACTGATGATGTCCTATTGAGGAAGGTAACTTGATGGTTTATCAACATGTATAAACCAATATACATGAATAAAAAACGAACAAAGTGAAAGTTGGTTGTTGGACAAAAAATACAGTACTAAGGTTTATCATAAAAATTTGTTTTTTATATCCAAGTGTACATAATAATATAATTGAATGTAATACGAAATGAGTCGAAAATAATGATTTAATGAATAATTGAGAAGTAGGAGAAGTTATTCATACAGAATATTTGGACTCTTTGATCATAGGAGAAGTTATTTCGTATAATAATATAATGGTATTATGTTATCTTTGATAGTAAAAGAACAATAAACAGAAACAAAGTATTGTATATATATAATTAAAAATAATGATATTATGTTATGTAATGCAACAAATATTATACGATGTTGTTAAAATATATAAGATTTTTAAAATGTGAAATTATTAAACCAAAATACTCAGATTGACTGTTACCATTAGAATTTAAAATTTGTGAACTACATATGCTCTATTTGCATATTAAAATTATTAGTTTTAAGTTTTAAATTTAACTAATTTAGTTAGTTATCTTTTAGATAAAATCTCAATTTGAATTGCAGATTGAGTTTGAAATTTAAAGTTTTTTAAAATTATGTTTCACTAATTAAATTTAGAATCTTATTTAATTAAACATTAAATATTTTTTTAAATGATATTGCTAATAAATATCACATGGCAATTTATGTTGTGAATATGTCATGTGACATTTAAATTTAAATTTAAAATTGATATATAGTTATTATTAAATAGAAATAATCAATACTAAATGTAGGTTTCTTTCAAAAGTAATCAATAGTAACTTTAGAAAAATTGAAATAAGATTGATACTAAGTTTAGAAAAATAAATATATATCAATTTTAAATTATTGCCTTAATTAATTATCATCATTATTATTAGACAAAAAATAATCAATACTAAATTTAGAAAAATTAAAATAATATTGATACTAAATTTAGAAAAAAATAACTACATATTAATTTTAATTTTGAATTTAAATTATTGTCTTAATTATCGCCCTAGAAGTTATTTAAACAGAAAGCTGACACGTGGCTGTTATGTTTTGGAAACCATGCCACGTGGCAATGTAGTAGCTAAAATCAAGCCATGTGGCAAAACATCCTTTCATTTATTATATATAAAGATTATTAGAATTTAATGTTATCATCAAACAATTGACTTGTTCAGATAATGACATGTGACAAAACTTGTGTGAGAAGACGACATGCGGTAGAGTTATTTTGTTATATTCGAGAAGATCTTCATTAACCAATTTGTAGAATTATGTCGTAAGTTTAATAATTATGGTCGTATTGTAAATATGGAAAATATCATTCTTTTAATGTGATTGATAAAGTTAACTTAATTTAATTTGTGCAAAGCCTTATGAGTTATTGCTTATTTTGAATAGGGTAATTGTAGACCAATTAATTGAATTATTAATAAATCCTCCTACTATAATAAAAGGATATATTGTGATGACATGTGTCAACACTACAATCATCCTCATCAAAATTTTCCCACATCTCTCTCCTATTAAATAATTACATTAATAACTAATACTATTACTTAACATATTTTTAAATTTAATAAATTAAGAAAGAGATTTATTTATTAATTTTATTTCTAAATAAATAAATTTTATAAAATAATAAATTTTTCTAAAGCATAAAACCTTTTTAATAATACGAAATATTTCAAAATTGGTATTTTAAAAAGGTCAAATTTTGAAAACCAAAAATAATTAAATTTGGGAGTTATAATAAGAAATTTTTTTAAAATGTTACTTTTATACGGTTTGTTTTCGAACAAAATGTTCATTTTTTTGGAAAAAAATTAAAAACAAATTTTTAGAAAGTTGATATAATTGTTTTATTTCTTATAGTTATTTCCATACATAATATCTGTCATATCAAATCTTAAAATATATTTTTATAATTAATGAATTTTTTTATAATCATATTTTTTATTCAACCAGTGTAACATGCAAAATCGGTTTTTGTCACTTTAACACTTAGTTTTCTCTCAAACTCACTTGTAACACACTCGGATCAGATGATGAAGCAGAATCCCTTTCTAAGAGTTGATGATAATATACTAAGTAACAAGGACACATAGAAATATGTTCAAGGTACTTGTATATATTACTTCTCAACTTAAAGTATTACAAGACTTTTACAAGCATATTACATGAGTTACAATGAGAAACTATATATACTAGATCCTACATCCAGATATACTTTGATACCAGCTGGAAACCTACGACTAAAGCATATACTACAATGCTAAAGTTAAGGTATCTTAGATAAAGTATTATCTAAGATATGGTAGTCATGACATGTCCATGACTTACCTTTTGTCACAAACTAAAGTTGGCAACTGTACTAACTGATAAAGGTGGTCAACTACATGGCTTTTGAGACAACGCCATGCAGTATATCAGAGGTCTGCAGCGGAGTGTCAGAGAGACCATACTTATGTCCACTGGTTCATAGTAATGTCTTCTGAAGGTTAGTTGGCTTCAGAAGAACAAGTTCTTCCGAAGCCACTTATACTTCGGAAGAGGCTACTTCTTCCGAGGCTTGAGGACTTCATCATATCTTCATACTTCGGTAGTTGACCTCTTGTTTTTCTTCTAAGTCTTGAACTTCGGAAGAGAATACTTTATCTTCGGAAGTTGGAGTATTCCTTCGGAAGATGATCTTGCACTTTGTCTTCGGAAGAACTCCATTTCCTTCAAAAGTTCCACACTTAGCTTCGGAAGTCCTTTATTAGTTACACCAAAATAGTCTAAGTGATCTGGTTTTGGTTGCACCAGCCTTTCTAGATCCAACAAACTCCCCCTAGGCTGATGCTACCAAAACCTCACTAATTTTGCTTCTCAAAACCTTCAGCACCAGAGACAGAAGATGCTTGTCTGTTTCCTTGTTCTTCCCTTAAGTGGTGCTGAGAAGTTTGTACAAGTCATTAGTGGATAGGAGATCCAGTTTATCACTCTGAATGACATTTACCCTTTGTTGTGCCCCTCTGAAGAAAGTTAGTTGATGGGAGTTATAGTCATACTCCCATCTAACTATGGATTCAAGTTCAGGACCCTCAACCATTTGAAGAAAGGCTTTGCCTTTGGTTGCTGATCATTTCCTTTCCTCCTCCTCCCCTGTTTCAACTCTTCTTCAATCTTGGTCCTAGCAGTTAGCTCAGCCAGATGAAGACTGCTTAGGTGATTTCTGATATGAGCAACTATCTCAAAGTTGGAGGGGTTGGAGAGTGGCTTCTCTGCTAACTCAGCAATGTCAAATCTGCTTAAGTGTAGCAGAGATGAGGCATTTAGCCTATTTATCTCTCCACTCTCTCTCTCAACAACAAAGTTGTGAGAAGAGTCTTCAAACCTCCACTGAATAATCCTCTTTCTAAGCACTAGGGGTTGACTTGGCACCTTGTCCCCTTTCTTAGTATCCAGTAGAGTCACCAGCCTTCTCCTTAGCTTCTTCTCTTCTTCATACAGAGAATATGAGTTGAGGCCAAAGAGTTTTGCAGCTTGGTCCAATGTTCCTCTGGGCAGATCAAGAAATTGATCTCTAGTGAGGGAACATGAGGAGCCATCAACATAGGTTAGTTTGACAGACTCCTCCTCATAAGAGATGTCGCTAAGGGTTTTACAGTTGATGAGCTTTGTCTTGATCTCCTTAAAATCCTCTAAGGTGAGATGTTTGGAAGGCTAAGGGGATGGTCTAGGAGGTTGTTGGGTAGGCTGTGGTGTTTGGGTTCTGGGAAGTGTTTTAGGTTTGAGGATGGGTAGTTTAGGTGGTTAAGGTGAGAAAGTAGTTATGGATGATGGTGTAGGTTCAGAGGTATAAGGCTTAGAGGTTGGTTCAGTCTTAATGCGGAATGGAAAAAAAATTGGTTCAGGTTGTGGTTGGGTTTGAGGTTGGGGTTGAGTAGTTGGTTTGAAGATCATCCCCTATCCCCTTCTATACATCTCCTTCCTCTTCCCCGAGCGAATGTCTGCCTTTATATCACTGACATGTCGCTAGAGAGTCTTCTGAGACATTAGACCCACATGCCTGCCATAGAAGCCATGAGCCCGAAGATAGTTCTTCATCCAGGCTTTATCACCTATCTTTCTGGCAGCAGCGAATCCTGCTTCTTCTTCCTTCTTCTTCTTCACCCTCAGCTTCTCCTTTGCAGCTTTCTTTCTCTCCTTCTCCATTTAATCTTCTTCTTTGTTGAAGAGCCATAAGATCGTATCATTGTCATGTGGAGATAGTTCTTCTAGAGAGAAATCCCTGGAGGTTAGGAAGGTTATCCTTTTCCTCCTTAGCTGTTGATCAGCCTCTCTTTCCTCTTTCTCTCTCTTCCTCCAAGGACAACCTTGCTGCTTCTTCCTTTTGTTGAATTTGCAGCAAAGTTGCCTTTTTTAACTCTAATAACTCCTCTAATGGTAGCAGGAGTACATCTTAACTAACAGCTCCCAACTTGACCAGCTTATGATTTCCACTCTACTCTTATTGTTGATAGCCTCCTGGTTCGCTGCAGCTGCTTTGCTACTTACAGCTAGCAACTTCCCAGTTGGGAGTCTACCTTTTCTTTTGAGTTTTTCTAACCTTGCTTCCTCCTAAAGCTCTTCCTCAGCCATCTTCCTCTTTCCTTTGACATCTTCGGAGGTGCTAGACTTTGGGGGTTCTTGGATGGAAGTTTCAGGTTGAGTGGTGGCAATGGGAGCTAGAGTCAATGATGATGTTAGAGCTAGGGGTTGAGCGAGAAAATCCTCCCTACTAACCTCATATGCAAGTTCTAGGATTGCATCTGTGACTTCTAGATCATCGGATAAAGAGAATAGTCCTTTCGCAGCTTCAATCTCAGCTTCGGAAGTTTGAAGTTGTTCTTCTGAGCCTTTGACTTGTGCTTCGGAAGTCTGTGAGAATGCACTCTCTGTCCCAACTATCTCAGTTGCTGGGCCATCAGTCCTCATTTCCCATTCGAAATTAATCTCAAGTTCCACTTGGACCTTAGGTTGACCAACTTCCTCGACAGTAGTAGAAGGTGCATTCAACCTCTAAAGCTCTTAAGCTCCAAAGTATATCACAGACAAGTCAGGACTTGGCTATTCAATAAAAGTTTCTATCAGGAACTTGTTGAAGAACCTGTTGAGATCTTGGAGCATCCTTTGGTCCACTTGAATTATAACTGGAGGAGGCTCAGGAAAAACTGAAGCTTGCTGAATGGGGTATGTTGAACTTAAGGAAGTAAGAGCTTGACTCTGTGGTTCCTCTTGTCTTTGTCCCTGAACACTCTCCCCTTTTTTGGTAGCATCATCTTGAGAGCTTGATGAGCTAGAGGAAGATGTCAATGAGACCTGAATTGATACATGCCTAACAGACCTCTCAATCTGTTTCTCAACTAGTTTGGCCTTGAGATCTTCATTCTCAAGTTGTTGAGTGGCAGACCTATCCTCTAAAGTTCTAACCTTAGATTCAAGGTTTGAGACTTTAGAAAGTAGGTCTTGAATGGTGAGTTGCAGTCTTCCCTCATCTTCTTTTGAAGAATCATGGGAAGATGAGGTAACATACCTAGTATGTTCATCCTCACCACCAGATATGGTTTCTTGGCACCCTGGTTTCTCTTGCCTAGTGATGTCTCTTTCAGAGTCATCAAATGGCATGGTTGCCGTAGATTCAGTCTTAGTGATGTTACCACTGTCCTGAAGGTCCAATGAGGCTCCTTCAGTAGTGGCAGCTGAATTTACATGAGTTCCTTCCACATCAGTGGGACTTACCTCAGTTAAGGCTTGCTGATGGGGGCTAGAGATAGGAGGTCTCTCTAGGCTCTGTTGATCCTTGAAAGGGTATTGTGGATAGACTTCATTGCCCTGAAGAGACATAATCTCCTTATCAGTTCCTATTAATAGGTCAGTAAAGGATATAGAGGTTAAGCCTAATGACCCGGGACCTTGGTTAATGTCTATTGGCATTGAGCCTATGGTTGGCTGTCCCTTTTTGGCTGCTCAGGGGAGTAGAAAGACTCACCCTGAGGGTTTAAAGCTTGGGTTTCGGGCTCATGGGTTTGAGACTGTGGAGACTCAATACATATATTGAGGTCAATTGTGAAGGATGGTGATACCTCAGACTGAGTGGGAGCCCATTGTTCCACTCTAGTCTATTTGGATTGAACAGGAGGAACTTGTTCAATCAGAGTAGATTGAACAAGGGTTCATTTGGGGCGTCTTTGGTATGTGATAGTGATGGGGTGAGAAGGTAGAGTTGGCAATGTGAGGGTAGTTGCTGGTGTGGGTTCATCACCTGTGGGGTTAACAAGGATGTCACCAGGAGCCATTCGCTCAATCATACCTAGAAGAAGGTCAGTTTGTCTTCCAGTGAAATTGGTTGACACTCTCTTCACAATCTTGAAGATGGTCGGCCTCATTTGAGGGACAGTCAGAGCAGCTGCACAGACAAGCTGACTCTGGTCCAACTCACAATTAATGATGTGCTGAAGGAACCTGAGATACATGAAGAATGTGTCTCGCTGGAGGTTTCCTATAAGGTTAGTCAGCACCAACCTTGAGTAATTGAAGCAGAGGCTTTTCACCAATCCCTGAACTAGGCACCCTAGTTCATATGGGATTTGATCACATCCCCCAGACTTGTTTGACAAGCAATGGAGAACAACATGCAGTAGGAACTTCCAGTTGTAAGAGAAGTTAAACTTGTAGACTATAGACCTGCTTACATCTCCACCATATCCCATTTGGATATAGGTGTTGTAAGTCTGACGTGGGAAACTCTGTAGGAGCACCCTTGTTATGAAGCTCCAGATGCTCCCTGATGAGTTGTTCAGCAATGACCAACTCCTGGCCATAAATGCTCGACCTTATTACCCGAATCCTATTTCAATATGACCATTGGCCTAAAATTCAGCCATGTGATTTGAGTAAACGGTAGTGTTAACAGTCAGAGCGGTGTAATAAGATGATTGGGTAAGAAAGGAAATGATATCTGAGAAGTCAGCATCCCTTAAAGAATCAAGGAGTGCGACTTGGTTGCGCTGAGGGTTAAGTGCCATTGAGAGAGTTGCAGGGAGATGAGTTTGGAATTAGGTGAAATGGAGATGAAGGAAGCTTTTAGGGCAGTAAATTTGGTAAAAAGATGAAAGTGATTAGTCGGGGTTATTTATATGGGTGAAATGGCGGTTTAGGGGGTTTGGATAATATGACGGGATGTTTCAGTAGAGGATGTGACAGGGGTGGTAAGGTTTAGTCGATTTAAATAATCTGACATCATTGACAAAATCTTTTACTTTTTACAGAGTGGGGCCCAAAAGATTTCAATTACACAGTAAAGTCTTTCTTCTGAGTATAAAGCATTTCCGAAGGTAATCTTCTTCCGAAGGCAATTTTACTTCCAAAGGTAAAGTTCTTACTTCTGAGCGTAAAAATTGCTTTCCAAATGGGTTATAAGCTTCGGAAGTAGATCTGATATGTAATCAATCGCTTCTTCCGAGACTAAAAACTCTTCCGAGAAGAAGATTATGCTGGGAGGAATTTTGCTTTGAAAGATATGTAAAACATCTTCCAAGGGTTAATTCCTCTTCGGAAGAATTTATACTTAGTGAAATTTCAGAAAAGGAATTTTTGTAACAGGGCTTAGATTGTTTTGACACAAGACTTTACACATTAAAAGGTTTTAGAGGAGATAGGCTAATCAATGTTTATCATCCCAATAGTTGTAATGAGATACTTGCATCGTTGTTCATCAAAAGCTTTGGTGAACAAGTCAACATATTGTTCATTTGAGTCAACTTTGATTAGTTTAATCAGATTTTTCTCATAAATATCTGTAATGAAATGATACTTGATATTAATGTGCTTTGTGTTGGAGTGCTTCACTGGATTTTCAGTAATAGAGATAGCACTATTGTTGTCAATGTGGATATGTGCTCATGAAGTTGAATCCGTAGTCTATCATCTGGTTCTGAAGCCACAGCAGTTGAGCACAGCAACTAGCAGCAACAATGTATTCAGCTTCAGTAGTAGATGTTGAAACACAGAATTGCTTCTTGCATTGCCATGAGATGACCCTTCTACCAAGAAATTGACATCCATCTGATGTTGATTTCTTGTTGATATTGTAGCCATTATAGTCACTGTTAGAGTAGTCGTAGAGATTGAAATTGGTGTTCCTTGGATGCGAGAGACCTAATTTAGGTGCTCCTTTGAGGTATCTGAGGATTCTCTTGACAGCAACTAGGTGAGACACCTTTGGAGCAGCCTGATATCTTGCACAAATGTAGGTTGCAAACATGATATCAGGTCTACTTGCTGTGAGATACATCAAAGAACCAATAATTCCCCTATACTAATGTTGATCAGTATCATCCCCCTTAGAGTCAGGACAGAGATTATGGTTTCTGGGTATAGGTGTTTTGGTTGGCTTACAATCTTTCATATCAAATCTTTCTAAGATGTCATTGACATACTTAGATTGATTGATGAAAAACCCTTCCTTCGTTTGCTTCACCTGAATTCCATGGAAAAAGTCCATGTCTCGTACCACAGCCTAGGTGCTTGGTGCAGCCCATATAGAGCTTTATCCAATTTGCACACATATAGGGTGCTGTGGGTCTTCATATCCACAAGGCTGGCACACATAGACTTCCCTATCTATATCCCCATATAGAAAGGCATATTGACATCAAGCTGGTAGACAGTAAAATTCTTAGATGATAAGAAAGGAAGATCCTAACTACCTCAAGTCTTGCAACTAGTGAAAAGACATCAGTATAATCGATTCCTTCCTCTTGAGTGTATCCTTGAACCACCAGTCTTGCCTTATTCTTGATGATCAAGCCTCTATCATCTCTCTTGTGTCTGAAAACCCATTTGGTGCCTATAGGTACTTGACCAGATGGTAGCGGACATAGGTTCCAAACCTTTTGTCTCTTGAATTGAAGCAGCTCCTCTTGCATTGATTCAACCTGGGTACTATCTTTCAAGTCATATTCTACCTTCTTGGGTTCTATTTGGGATAAAAAGCATGAGTACAAGCAAACATTCCCATTGTGAGTTTGTCCTCTTGTTCTCACACCTTCAGAGACTTCCCCTATGATGTTCTCAGCTGGATGAGTGTTGTGAATCCTAAGTCTAGGAATTACCTCCAATCGCAAAGATAGATCCAGATTGGACATATTTTGCTTAGGAGCTTAAACACTAGGTCCAGCTGTTGCTTCAAACTCATTCAATGAGGACTTATTGAATGAATGAGAAACATCATCATCATTTGTTGGTTGTGAAGCAACATTAACAGTTGCCTGTTCCTTCAAGATGCTACTTTCATCAACTTGGTCTTGTGTAGTGTCACTTAATGAGGTTTGAAAGTCAACAGGTGGATCACTGGTTGAAACTCCACTATCCCTTGAGATAGTCATGCTATCAGATCTACCAATAGTGGGAGCTTAGTTTGTTGCAGCTCTTGGAGAACTTGGAATAGGCCTGGGAAGCTCAAACAGTTGGTCTTCATCAGAGTCACTTTGAGCACCTGTTCCAGCTGAAACATTCTCACAAGATGGTTTAGAATAGTTTGGAAACAATTCTAGATCAAAGATATGATCAGGGCCATTCCCCCTAACACAAGGAGTGTGCTTATTGACTACAATGTTGAAAGATTCCTCAAATTGTTGATTTTTGATGTTATAAATTCCATAAGCTTTAGAGTTAGAGGAATATCCAACAAAGATAGCATCATCCGACTTTTCAGCAAATTTTGCCAAATTGTCTTTTGTGTTAAGTATGGTACACCTGCTGTCAAAGGACCTTAGAAAGCCAACGAACGGTGGCCTCTTGTTTCATAGCTCATAAGGGGTTTTTCTATGTGGCTTAACTACAAGAACCATGTTATGCATATAGCATGCAGTGCTGACTACCTCTGCCCAGAATGTTAGAGGCAGCTTTGAATCAGCTAACATGGTCCGAGCAGCCTCAATAAGTGTCCTATTCCTCCTCTCAGCAACACCATTTTGTTGAGGAGTTCTAAGAGCACTATATTGTTTGACAATCCCTTTTGAGTTACAGAATGAGTCAATAACTTGATTCTTAAACTCAGTCCCTTGATCACTTTTAATTATTTTAACCTTGTGATTAATTTGATTTTCTATTTTAAGATAAAAGATTTTAAAGTCTCAGCAGTTTCATCTTTAGTTCTTAAAAAGAATACCCATGTAAATTTTGTAAAATCGTCAACAATCACAAGGCAATATGATTTCCTTCCAATGCTCATTATACTTGTGGAACTAAATAGATCCATGTGCAATAAGTGTAATGGAGTGGTGATAGAGTTAATAAATTTGGATTTATGAGATGCCCTGTGTTGCTTCCCTTTCAGGCATGCAACACAGTTATCTTTGCAGAAAAATTCTTTTTTAGGCAAACCATGTACCAAGTTATTATTAGCCAATTTATTCATTGTTTTAAAATTCACATGACACATTCGTTTATGCCATAGTGTTGACTCATCACCATCAGGTTTGGAAAGAAAGCATGACACTTCACCCATTGGGGAAGCATTGTTCATATCAAGCTTGTACATATCCCTTTTCCTAGGAGATCTAAGAAGCACCAATTCCTAAGAAATTGTCATCCTGGGTTTGAGGATAATGCACTCATGTTCTGTGAAGAGCATTTGATACTTTGATCACAAAATTGAGAAACACTTAATAGGTTATGTTCAAGGCTGTTTGACAAAGTGAACTTTGTCAACTTTTAATTTTCCGTTGGATATACTTCCTCTGCCAGAAATATATCCTCCGGCCTCACCTCCAAACTGGACAGGACCTCCATCAAAATGTTGGAATTGTTGAAGGAGAGATCTGTGCCCTGTCATGTGCCTAGAGCATCCACTATCTACAATCCATACATTGTTATTCTTGATTATGGATGTCCCTGCACATAAGATGAGATGATTAGTTTTGATTGGAAACCCAAGCCTTGTTGGTCTTGGGTTCTTCCAATGATAGTGACATAATTAAACCAAAGTTTATGCATGGGGGTTCAATGGATGTCTTTGAAGAAGAGGTTTGGGCTGCAACATCTTCTTTGATCTTCCATTCCATCCCTTGGTTGATCATTGAGGATGAGCTTGTTGAAGCTTTTGCAGCTTGGTATTCTTTTGAAGCTTTTTTCTTTTGGGAAGAGACCTTCACCACCTTTTCTTCTGAAGTAGTCTTCTTCTGGGATGATTTCAAGGGGACTCTTTTGTTCTTTTGAGTCTTGGCAGCTTTAACTTCCGAAGCCATTTTCCCTTCGGAAGAAGGACTTTCTTCCGAAAGTAACCTTGCTTCGGAAACAAGCTTTCCCTTTTTCATCACTTGAACCATCTGATAAGGTCCAAATGAGAAACCTTTCCTGACTCCTTCTATTTTAACATTGTTTGCATAATGTGTGCTAGCAGGATTGTAGTAACAATCTTTGGCCATGTGGTTTTGCAGACCACACATTATGCATGCGATGTTAATCTTCTGGGAACTTGAGGATTGCTGTTTCTTGTTCTTCTTCTCATCATCAGAAATCTTTCCCTTTAACTTCTGATCCTTTGGTAGGACAGGAGTGTTGGTACTACACCCCTTTCCTGAATCAGAGTTACCTATCACATGGAATCCAACTGATATGAATACACCCTTTTGCTTTGGGTCTATTTTCAGCTTTGACTCAGCCACTTTCTTGGCAGTTTCATGGCTGCCTTAGTTCTGCTTCTTCTGGCTTTGATGGTCAGGGGTTGATCATCACCGGTAGGAGTGGGTAAAATTACCTGGTTCTTCCCTGTGATGGTCTCCATGGTTGCATCACTCTTTGACTCATAAGAAGGTGGGTCAGTAGATGGAACCTCTTGCTCTTCAGTACCACACCTTGGTTGTCTAATAGACTCATAAGAGTGTGGTGGAGCAATTTTATTGGTTCTCAACCCACCTTTGTTTTGGTAACAAAGTTTTGAGTGAAAGGATGATGCAAGAATGACTTGGAAGTTTTGCTTAGAAATAGCAGGCTTCCTGGCTTGAGCCTCAGCTGTGACAAGCTGGGCTTGAGCCTCAGACAATTTGGATATTAAATCCTTGATTTGAGTCTTATAGTTTGTATGTTCATGTTTTAATAAGGACACAGTTTCTCTAACTCCTTAATTTTCTTTTGATAGTCAGATTCAGCTAGTGAGATTTTAAAACATTTAAAGACTCAATATCGGATTTAATCTCCATATTGTAGTCCTGATATAACTTAACCTTAGCAATACAAGCTAGAGTACAATGATGTTCATATACCTTATTGTCATTTGTTCTAGCCATGAGTGCTTGAGCAGGAATCACATCCTGTATCATAAAGCTCCAGTCAACTCCTTGAGCAATAGCAGCTGTCTCAGTTGACTTTCCAGTAGCCTTTGGTGTAATGGGATGTGTGGAAGCCTGTGGGGTTCCCGGATTTGACTTGGGAGCCTTGCATTCCTTGGCAAAGTGACCAAGTTGGTTACAGTTGTAACATTTGGCCTTGGTTTTGTCAAACCCAAATTTTCTATTTGTTGGGTTCTGGGGAAATTGCCTTCCAGTTCTCTTGAAGAACTTCTTTGCTCTATAGGTTAACAAAGACATGTGTTGGACTATGTCCACATATTCCACATCATCTGGGCTGAAACACTCTAGATCATCAAAGCAATACTGATAGTCACTAGAGTGACCATATCCTGAGACAAAGGCACAGCTGTCCGTAAAAGAACTTTGCTGAGCCTGATGAGACCTTGGAGTCTCAGGGAATGTAATGTATGGCCCAGAAGAATAGGATGGTTGTTGGGTGTATGTCAAGTATTGTTGAGGTTGGGGGGTCCTGAGCCTTTAGGAACCATTAAAGCGTTGCTAGCAGGAAGACTCAAGGGTCTGCTTGTCTGATGGCCTTTCTTGCTCTCCATCTCTGAACGATATCCATCAATGATGCCATAAAGTTCAGTCATGGTGAGGGTGTTCAGATTTTCTGTCCTCTTGATAGAGACACAGTAGAACATCCACTCATTAAGGAGTACACTCATGAACTTTCTTGTGAGATCTGTTAGTTCAAGGGAAATTCTCACAGACTAAATGGAGAAAATCAGATCCATATTCCTAAAGTATTGTTGGCTAAGGGTCTCTCTAGCAATATAAGTGAAGTTCTCAAAATGTTGCTTCAAGAAATCCTTCTTTGAGTCATTGGAGCTGGAGTACATCTGAGCAAGTGCATCAAACAGTTCTTTCGCTAACTTGCAATGCTCAAACCCCACCATGATGGAGTTGGGTATTGCAGTCATTAGAACCGTCATGGCATTGCTGTCAATGTCCAGCTTATTCCGGTCCTCATCAGAGTAGTCTTCAATGGCTTTCTCTATCATGGCACTGTTTCCACCTGGTGCTGCCACCTTTGGTTTGTACAGACCATTAACAATAGATTGCCACATTTTGCTGTCTTGATACCTGATGAAGCCTTCCATGCCTCTGTTCCATGATCTGAAGTTTCCAGGGGTGATTATGGGTGCTTTAGTCATCGTCCCCATCTCTATTTTAGACTTGTTGAGGGCTATTTTCAGTGTGGTGTAAGGAGGAGTGAAAAGCAGGTTGATTTGGATGGTACGATCTCACAATCAAGAGCCTAAAAAGCTTTGATACCAATTGCAGGATCGGTTTTTGTCACTTTTACACTTAGTTTTCTCTCAAACTCACTTGTAACACACTCGGATCAGATGATGAAGCAGAATCCCTTTCTAAGAGTTGATGATAATATACTATGTAACAAAGAACACATAGAAATATTTTCAAGGTACTTGTATATATTACTTCTTAACTCAAAGTATTACAAGACTCTTACAAGCATATTACATGAGTTACAATGAGAAAATATATATACTAGATCCTACAGCCGGATATACTTTGATACCAGCTGAAAACCTACGACTAAAGCATATACTACAATGCTAAAGTTAAGGTATCTTAGATAAAGTATTATCTAAGATATGGTAGTCATGACATGTCGATGACTTACCTTTTGTCAACAACTAAAGTTGGCAACTACACTAACTGATAAAGGTGAACAGTGGAATAAAGTATGGTCAACTACATGGCTTTTGAGAAAACGCCATGTAGTATATCAGAGGTCTGCAGTGGAGTGTTAGAGAGACCATACTTATGTCCACTAGTTCATAGTAGTGTCTTCCGAAGGTTAGTTGGCTTCGGAAGAACAAGTTCTTCTGAAGCCACTTATACTTCGGAAGAGGCTACTTCTTCCGAGGCTTGAGGACTTCTTCATATCTTCATACTTCAGAAGTTGACCTCTTGTTTTTCTTCTAAGTCTTGAACTTCGGAAGAGAATACTTTGTCTTCGGAATTAGAGTTTTCCTTCGGAAGATGATCTTGCACTTTGTCTTTGGAAGAACTTCCTTTCCTTCGGAAGTTCCACACTTAGCTTCGGAAGTCCTTTATTAGTTACACCAAAATAGTCTAAGTGATCTAGTTTTGGTTGCACCAGCCTTTCTAGATCCAACATAACACACGGGTTTACTAAAGCTAGTCGTCTTATCATTAAGTGATGAATAGTTAAGAACTTAAGTGATGAATAGTTAAGAACTTTTGAATAATTCTACAAATGGTAAAATAAGAAGAGGAGAAAACATATAATCGCATATAATATACAAGTATATAACCTAGTTGAGAAATAAAAATTAAATATAAGGAATAAAATAAACACGGTCTTTAAATTGAATTATTTATAAATATCTTGTCTCCAAAAACAAATAAACTAACGAATCAAACTTTGGGTGTGGAGTGTGGACAGGTCCGTTTGGGATGGTTTCATTACAATATATCAAAAGGATTCCTATAAGTTTGATGCAACCAAAACATCCAAAGTCTTTCTGCATGCATGCACTGAAGTACAGAAGTAGAAATGCTTCGGAAATTTTACACAATGCACTAGAAAATATTCTAAGTGTAAAATCTTCCGAAGCCAAGACCAACATCTTCTGAAACCAAAAGTGAAGTCTTCTGAAGCTTCAAAGACAAAGTCTTCCGAAGCCAAAGAGTGAAGACAGATTTCTTCCGAAGACTTTTAGATACATGCTTTTATCTGATGTACTTTACCATAAAGCTGGACCACCTTTCCGCTGCAACTCTATTCAGTAACCAACTTACATGAGTTGGTGAAAAGATCCATGCTTTTGGATACTGTACATTGAGGTCTTGAGTCTGAGCTTTCTACTTTATGTACTTTTATCCTTTTTGTAATATATTAAAATGTGAGCTATGGCATGTCATAGTCACTAGTCAAAAGGTAAATTTGTATTTTGACTCTACATTTGATTTTGTAGTTGTCTAGTCTTATGTATCCAGCTGGCCTTCAAAGTATCGCCGGTTGTAGGATGTAGTATAAAGTATCTCAAGTACTTGTAACTTTATTTCTCCTATAATACTTGTTTAAGAACTTGAGAGTAATATACAACATTCTTGAAAACCATACACTTGTGTTGTTTGCAATCTTGTTCTGTCTCATACTTTACTTGTGTTCTTAGTATCTTACATATAAGTTACCAGTTCCCTATTTGATTTGTTAAGTGTTCTAAAGAACTCTCCTAATTGTGTTGTTGTGTTGTAAGTGACCACCCTTAAACGGTCCTGCATTTGGTATCAGAGCATTCCAGGCTCTTGATTATAAGATCTCACCATCTTAAGATCCCTCACACACACAAAATACTTAAACAACTCAAATGTCAGCTATTACTAAAGCTAATATGGAAACTGGAACTATGACAAAGCCTCCACTGACCACTCCTGAAGACTTTGATACTTAGTGTCAAAGAATGAAAGGCTTTATCAAGTCTCAAGACTCCAGGATGTCGGACTCTGTTGTTCAAGGACCTTACATACCAAGCACCTCTTCAGCTGCTGCTGGAGGTGGTATGATTCCAAAGGCTGTGGCAGACTATTCTGATGAAGACAAAAAAAGAATAAAGATTGATCAGAAAGCCATGACAGCCCTTCAAACTGCTCTTCCAAACTCCATCTACAGAGGCTTCAAGAAGTGCAAAACTGCCAAGCAACTATGGGAAGCACTGAAGCTCATGTATGAGGGGTCCAATGAAGCTAAGGAGAACAAGAAGGATCTCCTGAAGCAGTAGTTTGAAAACTTCACCTTCAAAGCAGGTGACATGACTCAACAATACTTCAGGTATGTTGAAATTATGGATAGTCTAATGGATGTTGGGGTAACTCTTGACAATAGGGACATTGTGAGGAAGTTCATTCCCTATTTTCCTGCACAATGGACACATTACTGTGTTGTTATCAAGAGGACTAAGAAACTTTAGACTCTTACTCTTACAAAGTTGTATGGTATTCTCAGTGGATACCAGATAGAGATGAACATGCAAAACTCATCTGGTAACTCCAGCAATCAACTAAGTTTAGCCCTCCATGTGATTGAAATGGAAAGCACTGAACCACAACATCATCTTATATGCTACCCTGACAACTCACAAAAGGGTCCTTTCCTCACCTTCCCAAAGACTCCAAGGGAAAGATACACTCAAGGAAGTCCATTCCAAGAGACAAGTTCTTCTCATGCTTTTGTCTATGCTAATGAGAGCATAGGAAACTTTCTCTTCACCCTTAAAGATTTGGACTGTATCCATCCAGATGATATGGAGTACATGGAGATAGTTCAGCAGATGGCTCTTCTTCCTCACAGATCCAAGAAGTTCTACAAAAGGATAGAGAGGAAGTTTCCAAGCAATGTAGCCAGTGAAAAGTTTGGGTTGGATAAAAGCAAGGTGAAGTGTTACAACTATAACCAGATGGGACACTTTGCAAGGGAGTGTAAGGCACCAAGGACCAATGGTGGCCAAACACAAAGCAGACCAAACTACACTGATAGAGCTCCCTAGAATGAGAAGCCAAAGCAGCAAGTTGCAGTTGTTGTTGAAGAAGGAGGCTTTGACTGGAGCTTTTAGGTAGAAGATGCATCTCCAAACCAAGCACTCATGGCAGACCACGATGAGAACATCTTTGTACTCCTGAATGCATTGCTAAAGTAGATAGATATAGGTCCTATAACTTAGAGATGAGATCTGACTTTGAGTCCTTAAATATCTTAAAAGCTGACTTTAAAAGAGCTAAAGATGATTATAAACTGAAAATAGAGGATTTAGAGAAAACCATTTCAACTCTTAAACATGAGCACACCAACTACGGGACTCGGATCAGAGACCTAATAACTAAGTTGACTGAATGTCAGGTTGAGCTTGTGATCAGAAAAGCCAGGGCAGAAAAATGTGTTCTTGAAGAAGAGACCTTCAAGAACATAATATCCTCATCCTTGCATGCAAAAGTTTGTTATCAAAATAAGCAGGGACTGGGATCTAGTGAGAAAGCTCCTCCACACATAATCTTGTCAGTAAGATCTCCAAGTGTGAAACTTGTGAAGATGAGTTTCCCCTCATAAACCCCTTGACTGAAGAGGATAAAGAGGAGATGGTGAAGAATGGCTCTGAGAAGAGTGAAGAAGAGCAAGAAGGGTCACCATCCCTCTAAGGAGAGTAAAGCTGTTGGGATGACCAATTCCAAAAGAAACAACTTGATCAGGAATGCTAAGAGAAAGTCCAAGAAGGCTCAAGAGATCAAGGCCACCTTCAACTCTTCACAGAAACAAGTCTTCATCTCTGCAGGATTTGAGGTGGTTAAGGATGTAGACACAAACTTGAACTCCAATAAAAAGAGTTCTAGTTCATGTCCAAATCATCCCATCATCAAGAAGAAGGCTGATCAGTTGTGCACCACTATTGTACAACCTGAACCATCCAGCTTCAAAGGTAGTTCTATCCCCACAAGAATTGCCACAGCGTTTGCAAAGATGAAGATGGAGAAGGAAAGTGATCAAGTTCAGCCTTGTTCACAAAAAAATACTCCTAGAAGGAACAAAATGGACTGTGTCATGTGTGGGAGTACTTCTCATCTTGCTAAAGATTGTGTTTACAATCCAAAGAGTACTCTCCACATGACCAAGAAAGAAACTTCTAAGAGTTTGGAGAAAAAGAAGCAAGCTTCGGAAGGAAAATCTTTTTCCTTCGGAAGCTCCAAAATGACGAAGAAGACAAGTGAAAACTTGGCTTTGGAAGAAAATTGGGTCTCGAAAGAAAGGAATACTTCCGAAGCACTAAAGCCTACTGCAGTGAAAGCAAGATCTTCCGAAGGTCCAGTCATAAAATCTTCCGAAGTCAACAAAACTTCCAAAGTGTTGAAGGTCAAGTCTAAGCTTCCAAAGGTGGTGTGGAAGACAAAGAAAGACCAAGTGGTTGAAAGTTCTTCATCAATATCAGCAAATGATCCTCAAAACATGATTATAGGATCAATTACTGTTGCATTGTCTTCAACTTCTTTTGATGAGCCCAAGACCAATGAGGCTTGGGTTTCCAAATGTAACTAACCATCTCTTTTGTGCATGAATAGTTCAAGACAAATAGAAATGTATGAATCACTGACAGTGGTTGTTCCAGGCATATGACAGGCAATAGGTCACTACTCCAAAAGATTGAAAGAATTGATGGAGGACCAGTTGTTTTTGAAGGATATGCAGGAGGTTACATTACAGGAAAGGGCAGGGTCACAAATGGTAAGCTCAGCATTGAGAATGTAAACCTTTTCAAGGAGCTTGGGTACAATCTTTTGAGTGTATCCCAATTTTGTGATCAGAGTCATAGCATGCTCTTTACTGAGCATGAGTGCATTGTTCTCAGGCCTGAGGTGTTCATTCCTCATGAGCATATCCTGCTCAAAGCCCCCAAGAAAGAGAACATGTAAAAGATGGATTTGCAAGAAACATCTCCCTCAAAAGAAGTTTTATGCTTTCTATCTAAAGCAAATAGTGATGAGTCTTTCCTCTAGCATAAAAGAATGTGACATAGAAACTTTAAAAACATGAATAAATTAATTAAGAATGATTTGGTAACTGGAATGCCAAAGAAAAAGTTTACAAATGATGACAACTGTGTTGCATGCCTGAAGGGGAAGCAACACAAGGTATCTCACTAGCCAAAGGAAAGAAACTCCATCACTACTCCCCTACACTTATTAAATATGGATCTCTTTGGCCCCACCAATATAATGAGTCTAGGAAGGACCTCTTATAATTTGGTGATCACAGATGACTTTACAAGATTCACTTAGGTCTTCTTTCTTAGAACTAAGGATGAGACCCCTGAGATTTAGAAGAATTTCATCTTGAAGATTGAGAATTAATGTGATCACAAGGTCAAAACCATAAGATGTGATCAAGAAACTGAATATAAGACCTAAATCCTTGATACTTTTTGTGATGAAAAAGGTATTACAAGACAATATAATGCTCCTAGGACTCCTTAGCAAAATGGTGTTGCTAAGAGAAGCAAGACACTAATTGAAGCTGCAAGAACTATGTTGTCTGATTCTAAACTGCCTATCACCTTCTGGGCAAAGGTAATAAACACTGCTTGCTATGTGCAAAACAAAGTTTTAGTAGTTAAGACACATGTTAAGACTCCTTATGAACTTTGGCACAAGAGGAAACCTTTCATTGGTTTTCTCTGGTCATTTGGATGTCCTTGCACCATCTTAAATACCAAAGATCAAATTGCCAAGTTTGCTGAGAAACAGATGATGGACATTTTAATGGATAAGCTTCTCAAGCTAAGGCTTATAGAATATACAATCTCATAACTAGAGTAGTTGAGGAGTCATCCAATGTGACTTTCTACGAGTACACTCCCAGTGTGAAAGGTTTTGGTCCTGATTGGCTATTTGATCTTGATTTAGTTTACCAACTGTTTTAACAAATTTTGTGAGCATGTTTCAGGATCCACAGATATACTACCTGCAAGTGATCCTGACCCAAGATTTGAGCTGAGAAGACCTTCAAGTTACACAACTTCAGCTCTAGTGGTAACTAACCCTGCAAATAAAGTTTCTACCAGCACATCAATGACAAATGTTGCTGATATTTCTGGGGTGCCTTCAAATTCCATCTTAGAGGCACAAAAACTCAGATGAAGGAGCTTTAAATATAGCAGAAAATGGTGCTGGTGAAAGTGATCAAGAATTTCTTGATGCTAACAACCACTCCATTGAAGACAACACCAATGATGTCACACACTCATTGGATCAAGTCAATCTTGATAAGTGTGCTGATGTGGAGGGTGAATCCTCATTGCCAAATCAAAATTTCTCAAATTTAGATCTGTCTAAGCAACTTTTTGTGATCCCTCAGCTAAGGATTCAGAAGTCTCACCCTACCACAAACATCATTGGAGATGTTGATTTAGGGGTAAGAACAAGAGGACAAACCAATGATGTAAATGTTTGTCTTTACTCTTGTTTCTCATCCCAGATAAAGCCAAAGAAGATTGGTGAGGCTCTAAAGGATGGAAGTTGGGTTGAAGCTATGCAGGAGGAGCTGCTTCAATTCAAAAGGCAAAAGGTTTGGAACCTATGTCCTTTTCCTCACGGGCAGACTACCATAGGAACCAAATGGGTGTTCAAGAATAAGAAGGATGATAGAGGACTTGTCATCAAGAACAAGGCAAGACTAGTTGTTCAAGGGTATACTCAAGAAGAAGGAATTGACTACACAGCTGTTTTTGCTCTTGTAGCAAGACTTGAAGCTATCAGAGTATTTCTAGCTTTTGCTGCATCCAATAACTTCAAGGTCTATTAACTTGATGTCAAGTGTGCTTTTCTCTATGGGGTGATTGATGAAGAGGTGTATGTCAGACAACCACCTGGGTTTGCAGATTCAGATCATCCTGATTATGTCTACACGCTTGATAAAGCTCTTTATGGGTTGCACCAAGCACCAAGAAAGTGGTATGAGACTCTATCTCAGTATCTCTGTCAGCATGGCTACAAAAGGGGTACTAGAGCTCCCATTCCTCCTGAGGAGCAAACCACTCCCATTTCTTCAAGGATTAGTGCTGAGGTTCCTCATGCTCAGCCTGATGAGCTCACTAGCCCAATTGCCTTAAGCCTTCACTCTAAGTCTCAACACTCAAGTGAACAACCTTCAAGGGACAGTTACCATCCCCATCTTTTAGACTTAAACCAACCTATTCCTAACCTTGAATTCTATACTGATAAAGACATAGGTTTTAGTGGGTACCATGAGTCTCTTTACTCTTCCCCTACTCAAAGAGAGATGAGTGATCCTGAGTCTCCTATGTCTAGCCCACATCAGTCACCCATTGCTGAGGTAGACCTCTCTGAACCTGATCAGGAGATCCATATAAAGGAGGCTCTCATTTCTGCAAGTGATTACATCATTAGGACCTCAACCATGACAACTCAGCCCATTAACACTTCAACTGAGATTGTTAATGAGCAGATGAAATCCAGCAGCCAAGAACATGAAGCTTTTGGTGAGAGTGAGGACTTTGATCTAGTTCTCTCATCCCCTAGTGATTCTTCTGATGAAGATGAAGGGAATTTGAGACTAAAGGTGCAAAAACTATCTAAAACATGCACCTACCTAGTCTCTAAGGTTAGTCACCTTGAATCTCAAGTGACTACCCTGCAAAACAGGGTCAATGATCAGCAACTTGAGATATCTTATCTCAGGGAAAAACTAGCTGGGAGACTTTTAAGGAAAGCTCAACCAGGAACATAAGAACCTGTGGATGTGATTGACCTAACTCCTAACTCATCTATGCAAGAGGGTGATGCTACCAAAAAAGGGGAGAAAGTTATTGCAATCACAGAACCTGGGAGTTCTTCAAGGAATATGGACATTGAGGACTCATCATCCTCACTTGCAATTGTGCATACTCAGCAACTTTCTCAAGTTCACTTTGATGTGGACTCTCTAGACTCTCTCATTCAGAGTCTCTTTGAAGAAGGCATTCCAAGGGCTATGTCATCCCCACCCCAAGCAACTTCAAATTACATCATTGGGTGGAGATATGATGCTGACAGAAGAGCACTCATTCTTCAAAGAGTTCAAGGGTAGCAAGAGGTATTCAACTTTCAGACCTTGAACTACTATAAAGGTCTTGAGCTGATCAACATGCCACTTGTCAACCCAAGCCAATCTAGACAAGCTGGCAGGCTGGCACAAAGGATTCAAGACAGAATTACTGAAGAGTTCAGCCTAAGAGGAAGACAAAGGCAATTAGGTAATGTCATTGGTCAACTGGATGTTGAGGCAGACCCTAAGATTAGCTTCAAAGGGAAAACCTTGACTGAAAGCCTAGTGATAGAGCCTAAGAGCCCTGTCACACCAACAACTACTTCAGCAATTCATTCCCTCAGTGAAACACATGTTGGTGAAGGTGTATCACAGCCTCTCTCTGGCTAGAGCTTGGATGCTACACCAAACAATGAAGGTCAAAGCTCTCTCCACCCTGTGTCACAAAGGTCTGTGGGTGACAAAGAAAAAAGGATTTTTAACTCCTGATGAGATTGAGGAGGAGGAGAGAGAGAAGAAGAGGAAGCTAAGGAGAGATAGTTTCATTGGGTCTTCAGGCTTCATGCAAGCTGCAATCAGGGCTGCCCCCAGACCAAACACTCAAGATGATGAGTTGAGGGTAGTGAGGATTACTTACCTACAGCCCAGGAACTATGACATTGATGAGATTATATCTCTCCCCCTAGAGGAACTCAATGAACTGGCAGACATGAAAATGTCTAGGGGGAGGAAGGAAGCATAGGATGCAAGGTTGCTCCTCTAAATCAAAGAAGAAAAGAGACAGAAAAGATTGTACAAGCATGTTCCTACTCTCTCCCCAGTTCAAGAAAGCCCTATGCAAGAGACTGTGGCAGCTTCACAAGAACCTCAGGTAGACAAAGAAACATATAGGCAAAATATGATCAACTACCTGAGTGCCACAGGTCTCTACCAGGCATCTGCATTCCCTTGTCCTTTGAGTACATTGAGTTTGAGTATCTCAAACAGCTTGAACTTCAAGTTCTTAAAGAACAAAAAGCAACCAAGAGAAAGATGAGGGAAGAGGTTGCAAAGTCAAGAGACTTGGCCCCATGTCTCTATCCACAATGGCTGAGCACATTATGGTAATCAAGAAGAAGATCAAAAGGGGAGAGCTCATTGACTTACACTCCCCTCAAAGTCAAGTTCCTCCTGAAGTGGAGGTTAAGGTTGAACAACCTGAGACAACACAACCTGGACCTCCTGCTGAGTCTCAGCAAGCTTCATCTTCTAATCCACAGCAGGGTCAAACTCCCTCTCCTTCTAAACTTGTGAGGGAGGAACACCCAACTGAGCAAGACAAAACTTATCAACAAGGTGTTACAGGCCAGTCTTCTCAATTAAAATCTTCAAAGATGAGGAAGAGGATGGCTTCTAAACCAAAGACAAAAAAGAAGAAGAAGTCTGAATAATCCACCTCTAAGCCTCAGGATGAATCAGATCATCTTCAGGAAGTGCATGAAGAGGCAACCTGTAACACCCGGTTGTTTTTTTTAAAACAAAGACAAGAAATGAAGAATAAAAGAAAGAAAAACAATAAAGCCCAAGTAGAGGGACTAAAAGTGTCCAAAAGGACAAAATCTTTGAAAAGTTGGTGTAAAGGTGGGCATGGCCGCCCACCCTCTTTTCATATCAACTTTTTCATTTCGGTTTTAGAGAGAGAAAGGAAGAGAGCAGAAACACTCTCGAATTTGAAGAAGAAGAAAAGAAGAGGTTGAATTCAAGGTAAGAATTTGAAGTTTTAAGTGTTCATATTGGGTTTTTGTCCCGGTTATATGTTTATGTGCTTATGTGCTTCTGTGTGTTCGTGTGTGTGTGTGTGTTTGGTGGTTTCTAGGTGTTTGAACTCATTTGCATTCGGGTTAGAAGGAAGAAACACCCAAAGTTGCACCAGGTGAGTTTCTAGACCCCGACTTCTACTTGTATTAAACATCTTTGGGGCTGAAAATGTATTAAAATGGTTTTACAATGTTTATGTATATTTGCTCGAATGTATTATGCATGTTGGATGTTGGTTCTTAGATGCTTATAGGTTGTTCATGCTTAGATAGCCATGTTAAGCTTAGAACAAATGGGTTTGATGATTGGGTTTGAAAGCATACTAGAAACATGTTGAACAGAAGGTTCATGCGCCTAGATATGGCTCATGCGCCTGAAAATGCTTTAGAAGAATTTAAGTATAGCCTATGCGCCTGAACAGTAGCCCATGCGTCTGAGATCGCCTTAGAAATGTCCAAGTATAGCCCATGCGCCCAAGTGGCCCATGCGCCTAGATGTCCATGCGTTCGAATGGCCATGCGACTAGGTGTCCATGCGCCTAAGTTTCCATACGTTTGAGATAATCCATGCGCCTAAGTGTCCATGCGACCGAATGGGTCATACGCCCCTATAGTGTCCATGCGTCTGAATGGCCATGCGACTAGGAGTCCATGCGCCTAAGTTTCCATACGGCTAAACAGGGCCCATGCGCCCAATTAGTGTCAAAGCGCCTAAACACTTAGAATTTTTTACAGAATTTTTGGGAGTCTGTGCTTTTTAGGGTTTTGACCAAGGTTTGACTAGGGCTAATTAATGATGAGTTTCATGCATATCTATGATTGTTATATGATTGTTTATATTCATTATTGTTATTATTATTATCATTATTAGTGTGTGACTTTACATGGTGTGTTTATTATCGTAACGTAAAGTATTACTAATAATTAAGTGAAAGAGTAATAATGAAGAGAAGTGGAACCTAATTTAAAATGTTAAAAAGTCTTGCAAGCTCATAGGAGGGTCACGGCCATGAGGTCGTTAGCTCAACCGTGATTCGGGTTAGCTACCTTCAGGTGCACACGGGGCTAGTCAACTGAGATTGGCGGACCTTTGCAGCATACCCTAGGTGTCTGGGTCAGCCTTGTATACAGTATGTAGAGCCTCTTATGGGAATAAGAGGACCCAGCACCATTTCCCCTGCGCACATAGTTTAGGGTATTGCTCATTGGTCCACATAGACAGTGAAAGATAAAGATAAAAGAGTACAGAGTAAACAAGGCATATTGTAAAGAGAAAAAGCATTATCTGATTGTATAGTTAATGCATGCTCATGTATAAAGAGATGAAGTTTTCATAAAAAAGAGTATTTTCATATGTATACCTTATAGAAAGTATTTTGTTACTCCTAAAACTAGAACTCACTCAGCAACGCTGACTTTTATACATTTTCAGTTGGCAGGTAAGTATTGCTGAGGATGGCACGAGGGTGAAGCTACTCGGCAGGGAAAGACTGACATCCATTCATACTTGTTACTGCTGTCGTTTTGTAATACAATTAAACAACTCTTTTGTAATCGGTCAAACTATAGTGTATTGCTCAACAACAGTGTTATAAATGAAATGAATGGTTTTTGGTAAAATAATTCTGCTGCTTAAGCTTCTAAATTTATAATGTTTAATGTATTTAATGCTGTGAATGACCAACTGCGAGGTCTCTGGGAACGGGGCTTTACACAACCCCATCAACTCCAATTCAAATGGCTCCTCTTGCATCTGAAAGACCCATCTTATCATGGACCTTCATATCTAATCCAGAAATATGACATGTGATCAGAGATCAAGGTGGTGAAAATATCTACACATGGCAAGACTTATTCAACCTATCTTTGCATGATCTCTTTGAGATGAGAAGATAATATGAGAGTCTGAGTGATCCTGACCATCTAATAAAGAAGGGTATGGTCATCATCATAATGAGGACTGTTAACAGCTAAAGGTGTTAGGACCGTTTACGTACGGAGTACTAACTGATTTACGTGTATACCAAACCAAATAGTGCGGAATCCTATTTGATTGGCGATTAAATCAGTGAGAACGCAAGTATAATCGATCTAAGAATGAATCAAAACTTTAAGAACGATTGCAAGATGATTAACTACGATCTATGAACTTGGAACAGGTGTTCTTGAGTCTCTGGACGGCTAGGGTACGATCAGGTGCGTAGGTATTCAAATTGTCACGTTTTTCCACGAATTAAGTGGTATTTATAGGTTAGGGTTTTCCATTCGTACGACTGAACCATTAGCATGGTTTAATCGTGCGACTGAAGCATGCGGATGATCCATCCGCACGACTGAATGTTCAGTCGTGCGACTGAGTCAATCTCCTGTCACAATCGTGCGACTGATCCAGTCTCCTGGTTCAGTCATGCGATTGGTCCATTAGCATGAATTGTTCATGCGTATGGTCCATTAGCATGGTCCATTCGCATGAATACTTCATACGATTAAGTTTAAACACATTTCTCAACCATTCTTGACTGAGAAGTATGTAAACAACCACAAACCTATATAGTTAGTTCACTATACGTTATCACACACTAAACAATGAAATATTCAACATTTTAAACATCAACCACATATTGTATTTCATTCATACCCATTCATTACATATATTTAAGACATGATAGACATTTACATTAAGTTCCTAAACTAGGTACACATGTATCTACAAACTCCCCCTTGGACCTAGTTTACATCATTGTCTAACATTCTACATCAGCTCTTCAAACTTCTTGTACTTCTCCGCTCTTGTAACTCCGGCGTTTATCAAGTCTTATAATATTTTGGAACTGGAGGGCTTGTACAATGTCTTGCAAATCATAAAACAGTGGCCACTTGTATAATGTATATACATCATCAGCAGACAAGTTAGTCAGCCACATTGGGTCAAATACCCGAATAGTATCCATTTGGCTCTCTTTTTGCAAGACTATAACAGCTTCACCTGTTCTCCAGTCGTAGTACCACCACTTGAAATGTGGAGTGAAGTCCTGTGGCATTTCCCTTAGAGGGATTCTTGACATTGTGCGCGGAGGACTCCACTTCAGCACTATCTTTGGCTTTCCAGTAATGGGATCAACTTCAGATCATCTGATGTACCTCGTCGGTTGTTGAGGTTTGAAGTTAACCCACCTGGTGTGGTACTCTTTCCTCAATGCAGCCTCAAACCAGCCTGACATTTTCTTTGGATTAGCATATAGCAACTTTAGACGTGCCAGTTGGTTGAGCTCAAAACCAGGTAGAGTCTTTAGATCGTGTGGGAATCTAAAGTACTCTATGCCCTTTTCTCTCTTCACGGCATATACATTAAGATCCTCAATATATGCCCATGCTATAATCTTTCCTGACACCTTTAGATGCTTCTTCACTTTGTAGAGCTTGGTGTAGGCACTCGGCTTTGGAGCAGCGCGTTGGGCTCGGATCTCTGCAAAACAAGCCGCCCATTCAGCCTTTTTGATGTCAACATCGGCGTCTGAGGCTTGGGCTTGGCTTTTTGACTTCTCTGCCTCCTTCTCCATCGTATCCAGACTGTCATATGTACCACTGTCGAGAGTATCCCCAAAGTTAGGAACCACATTTCCCTCGATCAGTATACTCTGGATAATGATCAGCAGTGACGTCCTCGATCTCGATTTCATCTATGTCATTGAGCTCATCATCACTTGTAACTTCAACAGTAAAAGCGTCCTTGACAATCTCGTCCGGGTTGAGCCGGAACATCTCAGCAAGCTGGTCATCAGTAAGGTCATGAATGATTTCTTCTTCTTTAGGAGTATAGCTTACAGACCTTCTGACTATCCCTTGCAAATCAAGAATCATTGTAAGTTGAGACTTGATTTGCTGAAGGGGAGCAACATCGTATTCATCTTGTTGATATGCTTGATCTGCTTGATTTAAACATGTAACACATCAATCATTAGTCAATAATCAAGACAGTTAAACATTAAATATATATAAACATTAAGTACAAAAGTTTAATACATGATTCAAGTACAAAAGCTTTCAAATACATAAATATCTAATCATTACTTTTGCCCTGAATCACGGGCTCGTCAGTAGGTGAGGCAGAAGATGAGGCTCCTTGGTCTTGATTTCTCTTTGTACGTCTCTCTTGACCCTGAGCTGAGGCAGATGCAGCTGCATCTCCTTCTTCATCATCATCATCATTCTACCCTTCCCTTTGTCTCTTCATCATCACTATCATCATCATCATCATCATCATCATCATCATCTCCTTCTCTTATCTTGAGTGGCTCATCCTTTGATCCCTTGAGCTTGAGCATGATGGTCTTGTTTGTAGACTCCAACTCCCTAATCCTTTTAGCTGATTGGTTGTTTTGCTCCTGGAGTTGGGTAATTTGCTGAGCTTGCTGTGAGATTTGATGTGCTTGGGTAGCATTAAGCTCCGCAAGCTGACGTAGTTGGGTATCCTTCTCTTCATCAGTAGCCAACAGCTTCAGCACCATACGGTTAAGTGCTGACAGCTGTTCCTCTACTCCAATGGGAGGTAGAGATGATCCTGTGGTGAATGTTGGGTGGGATGATGGTCCGGCTTGGTGGCTGGCGGCGGTTGTGGTGGCAGTGATGAATATGGGTGGTGGTGTATGAGTGGGTGGTTATGGGTAGGCTGTAGTGGTGGTTGGTGTGGTAGTAGTGGTGGGTGGTGTGATAGGAGTGGTGGATGGTGTGGTAGTAGTGGTGGTAGTTGTGGTGGTGGTGGTGGTTAATGTGAACCTTGGCCTCTTCCCTTTCTTGCCGTAGGGTTGGGCCATTCTCTTTCTCCTTGAGCCCTTGGATGCAGAGGCTCCCCCTTAGCTACTGGCGGGTCTGGGGTATAAGATGGATCAGTAGTAGCCTCCCCAGACTCACCTTGGCGTCCACCTACCGCCCTAATCCCCCTCTCGGTGGCAACGACCCGGCTCCCCACTGTTCGCACCAGAGTTTCTTCATCTAACTCCTCCTCCTCCTCCATCTAGAAGTCAAGGTGAATAGGAGCTAGTTCGGGTCCACCCTAAACATCCCCTCCCTGATCAGCATCATGATCATCACCGTCGGAGTCATCGGAGGGTAGAGCAATCTGCTTAACGTCCGAGTCATTGTCATCGTGGCGCCACTTCCTCCGAGCTGGCGCCACATAATCCTCACGGGCCAGATGCCCAAACAGTCTCCTTATCGGGGCTTCACCTGATTCCCCCGGTATACCCTCATCCTTCCTAGGGTGGTATCATCCATTAACTCTAGGGTAACTGCGTCCTCTCTCTCTCTCTTTAGGCAGTGAAGGAAGCTTCTGGTCGATAATCATCTGTATGAAACGAGAGTACATGCAGAAGCCTTCCTTGCCTTTGGCCTCTATGTTCTCCACCAAATAGGTGAAGATCATCCTCGAAAAGCTAAAAGGATGATTCAGATTCAGAGCCACATAGGCATTCTGAATCTGATCAGAGAGCTCATCAAAACCTCCTTTCCTCGAGGCTATACATCTTAGCAGCACATGGGCTAAGTATTTGAACTGGGGGCACATGTTGCTCTTGTTGAGCACACCTGCGTTGATATCCCCCGAGTACTTAGCCCGTAGAAAGCATCCACGAACTGTCAGCGGATGTAGTCTGGTGGGGCAATCGCTATCGTCTCCCAACTCTAAGACTGTCCTTAGGTCCTCCTCACTGATGTCAATGGCCTGGCCAAATATAGAACTCTGAATCCGGTGAGGCTCTAAAGACCTATCTACAACAGCGCTTTCCCAGAAAGCCTACTGTATCGACCTGTATGGCGTGCACAGGGTAGAGATCGCTCTGAATATCCTCTATCTCCTCAGAAATGAAATAATGCCCACGAACTCAGGTGCGTTCCGGGATGTCAAATCAAGATGAGCACATATGTTGTGCTTTGTGCTCATCGTCCACCAACTTGCCATGCTGTTGTAACAAAAGATAGATAAACATTAGAGTGTGTATTACTAAATGACAGATGAATTTATTTGACTTGAATCTTTCTGTTCTGTCGTGCGAATGGACAATGCAACTGAGTCTATGTCGTGCGATTGACCTCTATCGTGTGATTAAGCTTGCGACTGGGCTTAATCGTATGCTTTCCCATGCGGTTCACACATTCGTGCGAGTGAAATCAACCGCATGGTATAGTCGTGCCATTGTGCCAGTCCCCTAGCTCAGTCGTGCGATTGAAGTTCATCAGTACGCCCATTCGCATGACAGTCTGTGTGTCCATTCAAATTTGAATCTTGAGCAAAACTTTATTTTAGACGTTGTGGTTTGGCTCATTAGACTCGCAATCGTTCCCATTAACCTCTAACATATTTTTAAGTGTGCATTTTACTTAGTTTGAAAGGTTATTTAGTGAACTGAGTTTTCGGTTCTTTTTAGGGCTTAATTGCGTCAAATTGGGGCAGGATTCGATGAATCTTTGATTGAATGACGTCGCACATTACATGTATAATAAAGCGCGATCGTTAGGAGCAATGGTAATCAGTCTATAGCATTAAGTTAAGATTTTGGCAGAGTAACGATGTAATCGTACGATTTGGGGGCAATTCGGGAGTGATGAGTGACTGCGACCGACTTCCCCTCTATTTATACTAGTGTTTCCTCCAGTCGTGCGACTGAACCTAGTCGCACTCTTGATTCGTGCGACTGAGGCTCAGTCGTGCGACTGTGCCAGTCGGTCACCTTTAGTCGTGCGACTAGGTTTCAATCGTGCGACTGTCCCATTCGGTCACCTCCCTTCATGCGATTGGTTCATTCTTGTGATCCAATCGTGTGAATTTACTCATGCTTATGGTCCAATCGTACGGCTGGTCCATACTCATGGTCCAGTCGTGCGAATAGGCTCATACGTATGGTCCAATCGTACGGCTGGTCCATACTCATGGTCCAGTCGTGCGAATGGGCTCATACGTATGGTCCAATCGTACGGCTGGTCCATACTCATGGTCCAGTCGTGCGAATGGCTCAACTTATGATTTTGACTTTATGACCATTTGACACTTAGCCCTTTTAACAATTTATAAAATATTTCGAGCATTCGATCATATCAGACATGACCATTTTTACTTAGAGAACTTTTGATCACCTCAGACGTGATCCTTTTACATTTGAAAACCCCATTGGTCACCTCAGACGTGACCCTTTTAGTGAGTGAATCCCAGATTGACTTCCGATGTGTAGTCCGACTTTTAACAACTATATTAACTAACTTAACCAACTAGAAATAAACAAAACTAAAACATAATTTTGTATTTTTGTGTGAGGTTGAAATCCTAAGATAAGTATCTACCAGATTTTTCTTTCTAGACAGTATAGCATCAAGTTACATTGATCATAACTGGACATTCATTATGGAATCATACAGGTTTATCAAATAATTTGGTACATTTTACCAAAGCCTTTTGATGCTAGATTCTTGTTTTATCGAGAGTCATTAGCAAGTTTAGGAAATCATACTAGAGCTATAAGATGCACACACTGATTTGGACTTTCAAGAGTTGCTGCTCACGATGATTGTCAGTATACTTGTCCTCTTAAATCCATACACAGATTTTTGACACTCATTGGTGATGAATTGGTTTAATTATTTCAACAAACATTTTTGGATTCATGCTTATATGGTAATCAACATTCCTCAGGAGATTTTTGAGCGGTCTACGGGTGTTTTGACAAGAAGAAACTATTCTAAGAGCTTTCAAAGAGATGCCAAGCCTCAGGTCAGTGCCATCGCACAGCAGAGAGGCGCAAACAACAATGAATTCTAGAATATTTAGGTTATGCTTATCTTCAGGTCAGTGCCATCGCACAGCAGAGAGGCACACAACCTATCTTCTTGTGAGAGCATTTTTCTTTTCTTTTTGCACATAACGCACCAACAACATTTGTTATCAGCTTGATAGCGCTTATAGTTTTTTTTCGTGCTTTGCTCTTTTTATGGTCATCCGCACACATTTGTGGCGTTTATTTGCTCGTCACCCCTTATTGGAACTACGTTGATTGTGTTAACCAGGAATAAGATGGGAACCCCCAGCAAGTTGAACAATTTAGTTTGAATTTAAGTCACCAATGAGGTCTACTCATCTATTGTGTTGAATCTACCGACACATCATATAATGAACTTGCAACCTCTAGGTCTACTTTCTTTATGTTACCTTATTAGCATACTAGTTTTACTATCATTTTTTCCTTTTATTTTGCTTAGACTTTCGAGACTTATACTTTGAATTTTGCATCTTAATCAGTTAATTTCTTTTAAAGTCCCAAACTCTTTGTTCCTGTGTACTATCATTTTCCATAAACATTGAATCAGTATCACAGATACGATCTCATTTCTATTAGCTAGACTGTCCTTCCCCTCTGTTTTTTTTAAGTACTGAAATTAAAACAACTAATTTAATACTAATTTAACCTATTCTCCCCCTAAAATTCTAAAACCGAAAATATTTTTTGCGTTTTGGATTTTAAAGAGACAGGAAATTAAAATAAGAAAAAATAAAAGAAAATAAATAAACGTTGTCGGACTAAGCATTTTCATCCACTGTGATCACATCACTTTTTTTTTCACCCCGTTGACCTCTAACATATATAAAAATCTTGGTTTATCAAAGGCTTTTGTGTAGAGGTCAGCGCGTTGAAAGTCCGTATTAATTTTAACAACATTGATTAATTCTTTTCAAAACAATCACGTATAAAGTGATATTTAATTCCGATGTGTTTGGTCTTAGGATGTTGGACCGGATTTTTAGTTACGGCTATAGGAGAAAAATTATCAACAAATATAGGAGTGTTAGAGAATTTCAAACCGTAATCCCGCATTTGCTGTTGAATCCAGATGATTTGTGAAAAGCAGCTTGCAGCAGCAATGTATTCAGCTTCACAAGTTGACAGAGCAACCAATGTCTGCTTCTTACACTGCCATGTGACTAATCTTCTCCCAAAGAATTGACATCCCGCTGAAGTTGACTTGTAGTTCATTTTGCAGCCGCCATAATCCGAATCGCTATACGCGGTAAGCTCAAAGTCATCGTCATGAGGATACCACAACCCAAGTGTTGGTGTACCCTTCAGATAACAAAATATCCTTTTGACGCCTATGAGATGGTTGACCTTCGGTTTCGCCAGATATCTGGAGCAGAGACACGCCGCGTACATGATATCAGGTCGTGAGGCAGTGAGGTACATGAGTGATCCGATCATTCCTCGGTACATGGTGGCATCCACCAGATCACCATTTTCGTCGGGTGCCACATCATGGTTTGTAGCAAGTGGAGTTCCAGCTGCCGAAGCGTTCTCCATATCGAACCGACTTAGGATATCACCTACATACTTGGTCTGATGTAGAAATATTCCCTTTGGTGTCTGATCCACCTGTAACCCGAGAAAATGGCACTCATCTCAAACTCAGCTTTCATTACTGCTTCAAATTCTTTACATAGATCTTTGTTTTTGGAACCGAAGATTATGTCACTAAAATAAATCTGTATGAGCAGTAAGTCACCATCCTTTTCTTTGATGAACAGTGTACAGTCAATCACTCCTCTGCGAAATCCGTGTTTCACAAGATGAGTCGAGAGTTTTTCATACCATGCTCTGGGGCTTGATGAAGCCCGTATAGAGCCTTGTCTAGCTTGTACACCTTGTCCCGATGATGGATCCTATCCTCAAATCCCTCGGGTTGACTGACATACACTGTCTCTCGGATTTCACCATGAAGAAATGCACTCTTCACATCAAGTTGATAGACTTTAATCTTCATATACGATGCGTAGGCAAGGAAGATACGGATGGCTTCCATTCTTGCCACAAGTGCAAACACTTCGTTGTAATCAATTCCCTCGACTTGTAGAAATCCTTGGACTACTAGTCGAGCCTTGTTTCTGATAATGACCCCTTGGTCATTCTTCTTGCATTTCAAAACCCATTTAGTGCCAATGACCTTAGCACCTTTAGGTTTATCCACCAGAGTCCACACTCCTAACTTCTTGAATTGAAGAAGTTCTTCTTGCATGGCGCTCACCCAAGCCTCATCATTTAAGGCGTCACTTACATATTTTGGCTCAAATTGAGACACAAAACATCGATAAGCACCGTCGTGAAGGTAGCCTTTTTCCATGACTAAGGCATAATCAGCTGAGTAGAGCTAATTTCTTGTCTGTACTCCTGATTGTACATCCCCTATGACATTGTCCAGAGGATGATAAACATTTAGTCGAGATCCAGGAGTGGTGGGTACAACTACCTCATTATCCAGATTATGAACCGCAGGTTCAGTATTTGAAGCAGTGGGAGTATGGGGTTTCGAAGTGGCAGAGGCATCTACATCTAATGCTTGTGTACTTGAAGTAGAAGGAACCTATGCCTCCTGATCCACCTGAATGTTTTCCACTTCTTCATCATTAAAAGAGGAGTCACTTACCTCCAGTGCTCCTCCTGAGTTACTAGAAGACAGACCTTGTGACCCGGATATTGTCGAGTCTATGGGCGGTGTGTTAAAACATCATACATCATCTTTATCGAAAGCTCATCATCAGAAGCAGTGAGAGTAATGTTGAAGGACTTGAAGAATCCATCATAATCGAAAAAGAAGGCGGGTCCTTTTCCTGCAGGGGGGTGGTGAATCTCTGAACATCGACGTTGCACCACACTTCTACTTGACCCGATGAGTTGTTGTAAACCCTCTTATTCGGTATGTTGTATCCTAGAAAAATACCTTCTTCAGCCTTTTCACTAAACTTTCCTGACTGATGTTTCTTCAGCAGTGTACATGGTGCGCCAAACGGTTCAAGATACTCCAGATTAGGTTTACGTCGTTGGAGCAACTCGTAACACGTTTTACCATGTCGTTTAACCACCAAGACTCGATTCAGAGTGTAACATGCATTTGCTACTGCCTTGTTCCAGAATTGGATAGGCAGTTTCGAGTCTGCTAGCATCGTCCTGGCTGTCTCTATCAAGCTTCTGTTCTTCCGTTCAGCAACTCCGTTCATCTGTGGAGTGTAGGCAGATGTGAACTGATGTACAATTCCCTTTTCTTTGCAGAATGCCTCCATCCAGTGATTCTTGAATTCTGTACCGTTGTCTGAGCGAATCTGACGTACCTTTAACTTGTATAGAGATTCCAATGTGGTCACAAGTTGTTTGAACGAATCAAATGTTTCTGATTTGGATTTCAGAAACATTACCCAAGAGAATCTGGAATAGTCATCGGTGACTACATAACAATACAGATCTCCAGCGATGCTCTTTGTGCTCACAGGACCAAACAGATCCATATGTAGAAGTTCGAGAGGCAATTCAATAGAGTTGACATTCTTTGCCTTGTGAGACTTCTTGGTCTGTTTCCCTTTCTTACACGCCACACAGAAATCCGGAAGTTGAAAGTTTTTGACATTAACTCCATTGACCAAATCATTCTGAATGAGATGATTCATCTTCCTTGGATTTATGTGTCTCATTCTCCTATGCCCAGGAGATGGATTCCTTCTCAGTTTCCTTTGATAAGAAGCATTGGACTTGATGATCGGTAGTGGAGACCTTTGATAGATCTAAGACGTATAAGTCATTATACCTTGAAGCTGACATTAAAATTTGGTCCTCCGGAATAATGTACTCCTTCTTCAACACGTAGCACTTCTTGTTGTCAAAAACAACCTTGAAACTTTTGTCACAAATTTGTGATACAGAAAGTAAGTTATTTTGTAGTTGCTGAACATAGTTGACCTTGTCAAACTTAACTTTCTGATTTTCCACTTCTCCCTGTTTAGCGATGTAACCTCCTTTATTTCCGGCAAAAGAAACATGTCCTCCTTTAATCTGTTTGACGTTTGAGAGAAGAGACAGGTTCGCAGTCATGTGCCTGGATGCTCCACTATCCATAATCCAAGTGTTTGTGATAGCACTATAAAGAACACCCTGCATATTCAAAGGAAATGATTATTGAAGGTTTGGGACCCAAGCCTTAACTGGCTTGGGTAACCCAGAGGAATCACACATCATAAATTCAAACCACTGTCCATTTGAGCGCGAGAGCATATAATTCTTCTTACTGCTCTCAGTATCAGACATTTGATTTGATTTTTCTTTCCACATGCCAGTTTTATGCAAGGCCTGTTTGTGATAAACAGACGACTGGCTTATGGTTTGAACTTTAGTTTCATTATTTCTTTTAGGTGGAGTAATAGAACTCCTTTTAGAAGAAATCTGTTTAGTATCATGAAGTTCAACTTTCTTTCTTGGTGTCTGATACTGATGACGATTAGAAGCAATGTGTCCTCTCTTTCCATAATTGTAGCACGATCGACCTTCAACATGTTGGGAAAGACGTCTCTGTGGGGAAGTGTGTGAGACCGGTGTGACTTTGGGCTTGTTGGGTTTTGTCACTTCTTGTTTAGATGTTTTATCTTCTTTAACAAGAGTAATTGTTTGAACCTTTTTAACATCTTTACCTTTTTTGTTATTTGGACTTAGACATGAAGCACGTGATTGGTTAACTTGTTTGGTCTTTTTGGGTTCATTATTAGACGTTGTTGAACCTGACTTTACCTTAACCTTCTCAAATTGCTCATCCAAATTAACGATAGGCATTTTACCCTTAGATTTCAAAGTGTCCTCCTTCAGTTTAGTGACAGATTCCATCGTTTGACACGTGGAATCTGCGAGGTTCACTTAACTAGGGAGTGGTCACCAATGATCCTTAATAGGAGTGCATTTACTTCGTCGACATTTAGGATTTATACAAGATCTCATGTGGTGGTGGAACCACTTTGTAACCTAATCCCTCCCCGTTATTTCGTTTTTTCACTAAGTTCTTAACTATGTGAGAAGAACTAGTCCAACTATGTAGTTTTTGTTTTAATGAATTTACTTCGACTTCCAAAACTGCTTTTTCCTTTTTAGTTTCTTCAAGGGAGTTTAAATAGAACTTAATGTCATTTTCTTGGTTAAAAGCCACAACTTCGGTTTCCCTAAGTTGTTTATTTAACAGTTCTATTTTCTCTTTGTAACTGTGCTCATTTAGTTTTAAAATGCGATTTGCTTCTGTGCACAGTTGCAAGTCCTTTACTAAGCTATCGTTGTGATCTAATAACCTAGAAAATTTCAAATCTATGCTTTTTCTAAATTTATTACATTCATAACAAGCATGATTGTCAAACAGTTGGTCTTTAGTACTTACATGTGAAGATTCAGTTGAATCCACCATCAGTGCAGAGGTTGACTCTTCAGCAGCTGGAGATTCTGAACATGTCATTTTGGTATCTTCTTCAATCAGGGGTTTCACCACTTTCGCAGTATCTTTAGTTTCTGACATTGCTAGTTCGACCGTGATATCAGCTTCACTTTCAGTATCGTCATCCACACCTCGACATTTGCAATGTTAGATTCTCCCGGAGACACAAATTTGAAGGTCCAATCTTGTCCTTCGTCACCTTGAGTAGTCAAAGCCTTTGTCTCTGTACTAGACGAGGTAGCTCCACCTATTGGTTTGTCCTGACGGTTAAAAGTCGAGAACGGGTTGCCATTGCCTGTCTTCTGGGCTTTACACACTCACGTTTAAAGTGCCCCTTTCTCCACAGTTGAAACAGGTAACTTTGGACTTATCGAAACCAAAAGTAGTGTCTTTAGTGGCTATCAAATTTTGTCCGTCTTCTTACACAAACTTTTTAGCTCTCCGCACAGCACTTGCCAATGCCCACATTATGCCCATTCTTTCAAGCTCATTCTCGTCTATCTGTTGGTAATCTTCATCTGCTAGATGGCAGTTACCAATCTTTCCTGCAACCAAACCGGCATACGAGTGAACAACAGCTGCCAATAGATCCATTGTTCTTTAGCCACCTCCACAGTGATAGTCCCGAGATTCTCGGTCTTTAACTTGGTAGAATTAGCCTCAACTGCAATATAATGGGTACTTGATGATCCAGACGTGTCAGACCCTGAAGCTATGGTTGGTGAAGGAGCATATGAACTTGAAACAAATGCACTCTGAAGGGGTGCTCCTGAACTGGCTGTTGTGGAAGAGGCGTTGTAAAGTGAAGGATTTTGGTCATATGTTCTTTCTGCAACCTGTATTTCATCCTAAGTTCCTCCTCTCTCAATTTTAGGATGAAGTTTGTTTATATCTAATTTTTCAAATATACTGTTTTGTCTCAAATTAGATACAAACCAATCCCACTTCTCTGGTAAGCCATCTGCCAAGCTGGATACCTTGTCTTCCATTGACGTTGTAACTCCATGAATACGCAGCTCACTCATGAGATGATAGAACATGTCGATTATATTATCCAGACTTTCTTTACCCATTGAAGAGAAGTTGTCAAACTCCTTCTTTAAAGCTTTTGCCTTAAGAGCTTTTAGTGAAGCATTTCCGTCATAGCGTTTTTCCAAGGCTATCCAAAGTTTCTTTGCTTGTTTATTCTCAGAAAATTGATGGAATATATCCTTTGGAATAGACTGAGTAAACAGGACATAAACCTTCTTCTCTGCATTATATTTCGTCTTATGGTTGTCAGTCACCCTCCCAAGGTCGATTTTACCCCATCTACACCAACGGCATGTCATATCATGTTTCAATTGATTCCCAAGGTTGGGATCAACTCCATTGAGGTAGATCTCGAAATGTTGCTTCCACTGTGGGTAATCGTCTAACGTTTTAAGCTTAGGTGGTTTATTATGATCCCCAGTCTCATTCTCCAGAAGTAAGAGGTTCTAGATCCGTGTGTCTCTACCTGCAGTGAACGTTGAGTATTGTTCTTCCATCTCGTTAACTTTAAACTTTTGAGATCAAGTACTTCACTTGTGCGAATGGACCACTCGTGCGATTGAACTTATGCGAATGAGTCAATCGTGCGAATGAAGAGTGCGGATGAATTCAATCATGCGATTGGATTCAGTCGTGCGTAAGGAGAGTGCAGTTGGAGTCTATGCGAATGAAGCTGGTTAGTCGTACGAATGAACAAGGCGACTGAGTTCAATCGTGTGTATGGGAGGTGCGAATGGGTTTAGTCGTGCGATTGAGTCAATCGTACGACTGAAGGCTGCTGTTTTTGCAAAAACAAAGGTTTTGAACACTTAGACGCAAAAACATGAATTTCTCACGAACCCTAATTGTCGTATACCAAAAATGTTAACTTTTTGACCTGGAGACGTCGAAAACACTGTTTGACACAAAAGATTGAGTTTTTTTAGTGAAAAACGCGATTTTTATATCAAAATCGATTGAATCACACGCAAATCAAGAGCCAAAGCTCTGATACCACTTGTTAGGACCGTTTAGGTACGGAGTACTAACTGATTTACGTGTATACCAAACCAAATTGTGGGGAATCCTATTTGATTGGTGATTCAATCAGTGAGAACGCAAGTATAATCGATCTAAGAATGAATCAAAACGTTAAGAACGATTGCAAGATGATTAACAGCGATCTATGAAACAGGTGTTCTTGAGTCTCTGGACAGCTAGGGTACGATCAGGTGCGTAGGTATTCGAATTGTCACGTTTTTCCACGAATTAAGTGGTATTTATAGGTTAGGGTTTTCCATTCGTCGACTAAACCATTAGCATGGTTCAGTCGTGCGACTGAATCATGCGGTTGATCCATCCGCATGATTGAATGTTCAGTCGTGCGACTGAGTCAATCTCCTGTCACAATCGTGCGACTGATCCAGTCTCCTGGTTCAGTCGTGCGATTGGTCCATTAGCATGAAGTGTTCATGCGTATGGTCCATTAGCATGGTCCATTCGCATGAATACTTCATACGATTAAGTTTAAACACATTTCTCAACCATTCTTGACTGAGAACTATGTAAACAACCACAAACCTATATAGTTAGTTCACTATACGTTATCACACACTAAACAATGAAATATTTAACATTTTAAACATCAACCACATATTGTATTTCATTCATACCCATTCATTACATATATTTAAGACATGATAGACATTTACATTAAGTTTCTAAACTAGGTACACATGTATCTACAAAAGGTCTCCAAATGTTTTGGTAGCATCAGTCTAGCGGGAGTTTGTAAGGATTCCTATAAGTCTGATGCAGCAAAAACATCCAAGTCTTTCTGCATGCATGCACTGAAGTACAGAAGTAGAAATTCGAAAGTTTTACACAATGCACTAGAAAATATTCTAAGTGTAAAATCTTCCGAAGCCAAGACCAACATCTTCTGAAGCCAAAAGCGAAGTCTTCCGAAGCTTCAAAGATAAAGTCTTCCGAAGCCAAAGAGTGAAGACAGATTTCTTTTGAAGACTTTTAGATACATGCTTTTATCTGATGTATTTTACCATAAAACTGGACCACCTTTCCGCTACAACTCTGTTCAGTCACCAACTTACATGAGTTGGTGAAAAGGTCCATGCTTTTGGTAACTATACATTGAGGTCTTGAGTCTGAGCTTTCTACTTTATGTACTTTTATCCTTTTTGTAGTATATTAGGATGTGAGCTATGGCATGTCATAATCACTAGTCAAAAGGTAAATCAGCCTTTTGACTCCACATTTGATTTTGTGGTTGTCTAGTCTTATGTATCAGCTGGCCTTCAAAGTATGGCCGGCTGTAGGATGTAGTATAAAGTATCTCAAGTACTTGTAACATTCTTTCTATGCTTTGTAATACTTGTACAAAAACTTGAGAGCAATATATAGCATTCTTGAAAACCATACACTTGTGTTGATTGCAATCTTGTTCTGTCTCATACTTACTTGTGTTCTTAGTATCTTACATATAAATTATCAGTTCTCTATTTGATCTGTTAAGTGTTCTAAAAACTCTCCTTATTGTGTTATTGTGTTGTATGTGACCACCTTTAAACGGTCCTGCGCATTTAAACTCTTTAATAGTTCATTTATTATCATTATTTTTTGAACAACATTCATTTATTATTACTCAGTAGTTAATAACCAATCTAACTAAAAGCCTTGCTTATACATCATTAATATCAAGACTTTCTTTAGAAGAAAAAGAATAATAATGTTCTGTAAGAGTTTTTAAAAATGATTTTCACTTAACTTGTTTTATTCTCTTGCCAAATTAGGTTCTTTATTCAATGGGGAAAAAATAATGTAATAAGTTTTTAAAAACTTAATATTTTATTTTTCTATTTTTCCAAACTATGTTTTCACTATGAAAATTTATTATTAATAATCTCTCAAAGATATCTATTGGAACAAATTGTACTTCTGTTATCATAAAAATTTATTTGCACTAATATAGAAGCAGCGATTTTGCTAAACTGAATAAATTCATTTTAAATGGGTGTCGTTGAAAGAGTTTATTTTCAAAAAGATGTAAGTTGAAAAATTATTTACCAAAGTAGTGTAGTTAGAAAAATATTTACTAAAATATTATGGTTTTAAAATTATTGTTTCTCTCTCCTATTCTATTGGATATTTTCTAAAATATTTTTTACATGTTTTTTAAGTCTTTAATAGATGATTTCTTTAAAATTTTTGAAATGTTATTTAAATAACTATTTTAACTTTCTGAAAAATAAAAGTTTCTTTCAAGATATTTTAATAAAATGATTCATTGAATATTTAATTGTAGTCTTAAACCAGAAAAGTTTTGATTTTTGTAATTGTGGTTTTAAAAAACACAATGTTCTTTTTCTTTAGCTGTTTACACTTCCACTCGAAAATAGGGGTGTACAAGAAACCAAAATAACCAAACAAGCAACCAAAATTACCGATGCAACCGAACCGAAATAACCAAACCGTTAAGAAACCAACGGTTTGGTTTAGCGATTTTTAGAAACCGAATTTTTCGGTTCGATTTTGGTTTTGCTTGTAACAAAAACCGAACCGAAATCATACGACCAAACTTGTATATTTAGAGTGTAATCATACACTTATAAACATTAATAGCCTATTAGTTACTTATTTAACTTATGTTATCTAAAATAGGATGAATATTTAGGTTTCAAAAATATTCTTAAAGTTATTTTGTTTGAATTAATAGATTAAAATGTTTTATTGAAATTTATGTTCTTATATTTTATGGATTGAATTGAATTTTATTGTCAACTAATTTGTAAGAAAATATAGATTTTTTTAAACATCAACACAATTATGTAAGGGCAAAGTTTTTAGTTTAAATTCATTACTTTAAAATATTTATTTCTTTCGAAACTTGAAGCCCAAACGGTAAAACCGGAAAAAAGCGAAACCGAAGTGAAAACCGAAAACCAAAACCGAAAAAACCAAAACCGAATGGTTTTGGAAACCTAGAAATCGAAATAACGGTTTTTGGTTTCGGTTTTATACTAAAACCGAACCAAACCGACCATGCACACCCCTACTTGAAAATACGTATGTCAATATCTTTTTCAATAATATAAATTAACATTAGTATTAAGAAAGTAATAAATAAACATAAAATTAAATAAAAGAATTCATATATTAACTATCAATTAATTATAATAGATACAGAGAGAAATTGAATATAAATTCTGGACAACTAAATAAAAGCCCTATTTAGGCAACATTTGTAGACATTTAAAAAAATCATTAAAACATGTTTTTTTTAAAATATCCAATGAGAACATGAGAGAGAAACAAAAAAAAGTTATAAAAAAACATCATTTTCATCAATATTTTTTAAACTACACCATTTTGGTAAATGAAATTTTTAACTACATTGTTTTGGTAAAAAACTCGTTGTTGAAATATTGCTATTAAGTTGAAAAAACTATAGTAATTAAATAATGCAGTTAATAACATCTTATTTAAAATGTTACAATGTATGTATTACTCACCCATCACTTTAAAAATATTGCAGTAACTACTATTAATGTTGTTGTTCTCTAATTCCAATCCATTAATGTTTTTGTTCTTTAAATCAATTTAAATCGTGGTCTAACAAGTTATAAATTTAATCAAAGTTAATATGATCATAACCTTAGTCTTTTATATTATTACATTCAATAACCTTTAAAAAAATTCATTTAATAATTGTGACCGACTTGCCAGTGGCTTCAATTTCTTTTATAAATGTATTACTTGTTTTAAATATAAGAAAAAGTGAACCTCTTTAGATTATAATTATTTATCTTTCGACACATGAAGATGTTGCATTGATTTGATCAAGTATTATTAAAATTAAACTAAACCAGAGTAGTAACACAAAAATAAATTTTACTTTACTAAACCAAAAGTTATATTCAGTAATTGTGTTAGGAGTGTTTTGTAAAACAAGAAAAAGTAAATGCATGCAAAGTAAATGAAACTAAAATATTTATTTGATACATTTTTTTATTACGAATACGTTTTATTGTATGTAAACAAATATAAATAACTTTATGTAACTTTCACATGTATTTCACTTATATATTAAACATAATATAAAAAGCAGATTTTTATGATGATTTAGTAGAAATTAGGGGTAGTAAAAAATTACTAATTTTATCAAAATAATTCATCATTTCTAATTATACCCTGTAAGGATTCTTTTAAGTCTGATGCAAACCAAAACATCCAAAGTCTCTCTGCAATCAATGCACTAAAGAACTGAATTAGAATTGCTTCGGAAGTTTTACACCATGCACTAGAAATATTCTAAGTGTAAAATCTTCCGAAGCCAAGACCAATATCTTCCGGAGCCAAATATGAAGTCTTCCGAAGCCTCAGAGACAAAGTCTTCCGAAGCTTCATCTTATGAAGACAGATTTCTTCCGAAGACTTTTAGTAACATGCTTTATCTGATGTACTGTTCCATAAAGCTGGACACCTTTCCGCTGTATCTCTGTAAAGTCACCAACTTACATGAGTTGGTGAAAATATCCATGCTTTTGGTAACTGTACATTGAGGTCTTGAGTCTGTAACTTTCTACTTTATGTACTTTATTCTTTTTGTAATAGATAAGGATGTGAGCTATGGCATGTCATAGTCAGAAGGTCAAAAGGCAGATATGCCTTTTGATTCTACAATTGATTTTGTTTGTGTCTAGTCAATTGTATCCAGCTGGCTTTCAAAGTATAGCCGGCTGTAGGTTGTAGTATAAGTATTCCATGTTCTAGTATCTTTCTTTATGCTTTGTAACACTTGTAATAGAACTTGAGAAAGCAATATACTGCATCCTTGAAACCCAACTCTCTTGTTCTGTCTCTTACTTGTTACTTGTGTTCTTAGTATCACTATTGTGGTGAATCCAGTTTATTGTTTGATCAAGTTTGGTTAATCTCCTCCTTGTGTTGTTGTGTTGTAATTGTCAAGCCCTTCACCGGTCCTGCAATTGGTATCAGAGCATTTCAGGCTCTTGATATAAGATCTCACCATCTTAAGATCCCTCACACACACAAATACTAAACTTTCAAAATGGCATCCATTTCAAAGACTGATATGGAAACTGGAACCATGAACAAGTCCCCACTGATCACTCTTGATGACTTTGATACCTAGTGTATGAGAATGGAAGGTTTCATCAGGTCTCTAGACTCAAGAATGTGGGAATCTGTTGAAAATGGACCTTTCATACCCAGCACTCCTTCTGCTACTGGTGCTGGTATGATCCCCAAAGATGGCTAACTACTCTGATGAAGATAGGAAGAGAGTAGAGATTGATAGAAAAGCCATGACTGCTCTTCAAACTGGCCTTCCAAACTCTGTGTACAGAGGTTTCAAGAAGTGCAAAACAGCTAAACAGCTGTGGGATACACTAAAACTGATGTATGAAGGCTCCTCTGAACAAGAAGGATCTCCTGAAGCAGCAGTTTGAAAACTTCACCTTCAAAACAGGTGAAACTATGACTCAGCAATACTTTAGGTATGTTGAGATAGTGGATACCCTTGTGGATGGAGGAGTTCCTCTTGAAAACAGAGACATTGTAAGGAAGTTCATGTCCTCACTTCTAGGCAATGGACACACTATTGTGTGGTGATCAAGAGGACTGAAAATCTCAAAACTCTTACTCTGACAGAGTTATATGGGATTCTCAGTGGATACCAGATGAAGATGAACATGCAAGGTTCATCTGGCAACTCCAACAATCAATTGGGTTCAGCCCTGCATGTGGTTGAAAGGGATAGCATAGAACCCCAACATCATCTCATATGCTACCCTGACAACTCACCAAAGGGTCCTTTCATCACCTTCCCAGAGACACCCAGGGAGAACTACACTCAAGGAAGCATATTTCAAGAGACAAGCTCTTCTCAAGCCTTTGTGTCTTCTGATGAAATTTGTGGCAACTCTCTTTTCACTCTTGAAGACCTGGATTGTATCCATCCAGATGACCTGGAATATATGGAAATAGTTCAGCAGATGGCTCTTCTCACTCATAGAGCCAAGAAGTGGAATATACAAGAGAACTGGAAGGAGGTTTCCAAGCAATGCAACCAGTGGAAAGTTTGGCTTGGATAAAAGCAAAGTCAAGTGTTACAACTGTAACTTGATGGGCCATTTTGCTAGAGAGTGTAAGGCACCTAAAACAAATGGTGGCCAAGCACAAACCAGACCAAACTACACTGACAAAGCCCCTCAAAATGAGAAGCCAAAGCAACAAGCTGATGTTGCTATTCAAGAAGGAGGCTTTGACTGGAGCTTTCAGGTGGAAGATGCTTCTCCAAACCAAGCACTAATGGCAGATCATGATAAAGCCATGGTATTGGAACATCTCTGTAATCCTGAATGCATTGCTAAAGTTAACAGATACAGGTCCTATAACTTGGAAATGAGATCTGATCTTGAGTCTTTAAACATTTTAAAATCTGATTTTAGAAAGTCTGAAAATGATTATAAACTAAAGATAGAGGACTTAGAGAAAACCATTTCAGTTTTAAAACATGAGCATACAGATTTTAGGACTCAAATCCAAGATCTCATAACCAAGCTGACTGAGTGACAGGCTGAGCTTGTGATCAGCAAAGCCAGGGCAGAAAAGAGTGTTCTTGAAGAAGAGACCTTCAAGAACATGATATCCTCATCCCTGCACAACAAGGTGTGTTATCAAAATAGACAGGGACTGGGATCCAATGAGATAGCTCCTCCACACATAATCTTGTCTATAAGATTTCCTAGGTGTGGAACTTGTGAAGATGAGCTTCCTCTAATAGATCCTATAAGTGAAGAGGATGAAGAAGAGATAGTGAAGAATTCCTCTGAGAAGAGTGAAGAGGAGGATTCTAAAAAGGGCCACTATCCTTCTGAGGAGAAAAAGACTACTGTGATGACCAAGTCAATAAGAAAGAACTTGATCAGGAAAAGCAAAAGAAAAGCAAAGAAGGCTCAAGAGATCAAGGCTACTTTTGACTCTAAGCAGAAACAAGTTTTTATCTCTGCAGGGTTTGAAGTAGTAAAGACTGAAGACATCAACCAAAACTCTTCAGCTAAGAGTTCTGGTTCTTGTTCAAATCATCTCAGTACCAAGAAGAAGACTGATCTGCTGTGTACCACTGCTGCACAGCCTGGACCATCAAACTCCAAGAATAGTTCATAGCCCAAAAGAACTGTCTCAGCATCTACAAAGATGAGGGTGGAGAAGGGATGTGACCAAAGACAATCTTGCTCTCATAAAGAGACTCTTGTGAAGAAGAAAATGTTGTGTGTCATGTGTGAAAGTACCTCTCATATTGCTAAGGATTGTCCATACAATCCTTAAAGTACTGTCCATATGACCAAGACAAAGACTTCAAAGAGTTTCAAGAAGATTCAAGCTTCGGAAGGAAAGTCTGTTTCCTTCGGAAGCTCCAAATCAAAGAAGAAGGCAAATGGAAAATTACCTTCAGAAGAAAAGTTGGTCTCGGAAGAAAGAAATTCTTCCGAAGCACTGAAGTCTGTTGCAGTGACTGTAGAATCTTCCGAATGTTCAGTCATCAAAACTTCCGAAGTCCCAAAAGCTTTCGAGGTTTTGAAGGTCAAGTCTAAGACTCCAAAGGTGGTGTGGAAGTCTAAGAAAGACCAAGTGACTGAAGTTATCCATCAACAACAGCTCAAGATCCTTCTAGCACAACCATAGGATCTATTACTGTTGCATTACCTTCTATTATACTTAGTGAGCCCAAGACAAGTAAGGCTTGGGTTTCCAAATGTAACTAATCATTTTCTTTGTGCAGGAACAGCTCAAGACAAACAAGAATGTCTGGATCATTGATAGTGGCTGTTCCAGGCACATGACAGGCAATAGGTCACTACTCCATAACTTTGAGAGGATTGATGGAGGACCAGTTGCTTTTGGAGGAGATGAAGGTGGTTACATTTCTGGAAGGGGCAAGGTCACAAATGGTAAGCTCAGCATTGAAAAGGTAAACTTTGTCAAGGAGCTTGGGTACAATCTTCTAAGTGTATCCCAATTTTGTGATCAGAGTCATAACATGCTCTTTACTGAGCATGAGTGCATTGTTCTCAAGCCTGGAGTGGTTATTCCTCATAGCACATTCTGCTTAGAGCCCCCAGGAAAGGGAACATGTACAAGATGGACTTGCAAGAAACATCTCCCTCCGGAGAAGTTTCATGCTTTATGTCTAAAGCAAATAGTGATGAGTCTTTCCTATGGCATAAAAGAATGTGCCATGTAAACTTTAAGAACATGAATAAACTAATTAAACATGATTTGGTAACTGGAATGTCAAAAAAAGAGTTTACAAGTGATGATCATTGTGTTGCATGCCTGAAAGGGAAGCAACATAAGGTATCTCACAAGCCTAAGGAAAGGAACTCCATCACTACTCCCCTACACTTATTACATATGGATCTCTTTGGCCCCACCAGTGTAATGAGTCTAGGAAGGACCTCTTATTGTTTAGTGATCATAGATGATTTTACAAGATTCACTTGGGTTTTCTTTCTTAGAACTAAGGATGAAACCCCTGAGATTCTCAAGAATTTCATCTTAAAATAGAGAATCAAAGTGATCACAAGGTCAAAACCATAAGATGTGATCAAGAGACTGAATTCAAGAATCAAATCCTTAATACATTTTGTGATGAAAAAGGTATTACAAGACAATTTAGTGCTTCCAGGACTCCTCAGCAAAATGGTGTTGCTGAGAGGAGAAACAGGACACTAATTGAAGCTGCAAGAACTATGTTGTCTGACTCTAAACTGCCCATCACCTTCTGGGTAGAGGCAGTAAACACTGCCTGCTATGTGCAAAACAGAGTTTTAGTAGTTAAGACACATGGTAAGACTCCTTATGAACTTTGGCACAAGAGAAAACCTTTTATTGGTTTTCTCAGGTCATTTGGATGTCCTTGCACCATCTTGAATACCAAAGATCAAATTGCCAAAGTTGCTGAGAAATCAGATGATGGACACTTCATTGGATACTCTTCCCAAGCTAAGGCTTATAGAGTATACAATCTTAGAACTAGAATTGTTGAGGAGTCAGCCAATGTGACTTTCAATGAACACACACCCTGTGTGGCTGGTTCTGGTCCTGATTGGCTATTTGATCTTGATTTAGTTACCAACTGTTTTAACAAATCTTGTGATAATGTTTCAGGATCTGTAGAAAATTTAAATACAGGTGATCCTGATCCAAGATTTGAGCTAGGAAGACCTTCATCTCATACATCTTCAGCTCAAGTTGGAACTACTTCAGCAAATGAGGTTTCTATCAGCAATACAATGACAAATTCAGCTGATACATCTGGGGTGCCTTCAAATTCCAGCTCAGAGGCTCCACAACCAGATAAAGATACCTCAATTGTGGAAGACAACAATGGTGATGGTGAAAGTGATCAGGAATTCCTTGATGCTAATAACCACACCATAGATGACAACATCAATGATGTCACAAACTCATTGGATCAAGTTAATCTTGATAAGTGTGGTGCTGTGGAGGGTGAATCATCTATGCCAGATCTAAATTTCTCAAATTTGGATCTTTCTCAGCAACTTGTTGTGATCCCTCAGCTTAGGATCCACAAGTCTCACCGCACCACAAACATCATTAGAGATGTTGTCACAGGGGTAAGAACAAGAGGACAAACCCATGAAGCAAATGTTTGTCTTCACTCTTGTTTCTTATCTCAGATAGAGCCAAAGAAAGTTGATGAGGCTCTAAAGGATGGAAGTTGGGTTGAAGCTATGCAACAAGAGTTGCTTCAATTCAAAAGGCAAAAAGGTTGGAACCAAATGGGTGTTTAGGAATAAGAAGGATGATAGAGGCATTATCATCAAGAACAAGGCAAGACTAGTTGTTCAAGGATACACACAAGAAGAAAGGATTGACTACACTGATGTCTTTGCTCCTGTAGCAAGATTAGAAGCTGTTAGGATATTCTTGGCATTTGCTGCATCCAAGAACTTCAAGGTCTTTCAACTTGATGTAAAGTGTGCTTTTCTGTATGGAGTGATTGATGAAGAAGTTTATGTCAAACAGCCACCTGGTTTTGTAGATCCTGATCATCCTGATTATGTCTGCAAGCTTGACAAAGCTCTTTATGGGTTGCATCAGGCACCCAGGAAGTGGTATGAGACATTGTCTGAGTATATTTGTAAACATGGATACAGGAGAGGTACTACAAATGGAACTCTCTTCATCAAAGGAAAGGGAAATGACTTATTGCTAGTTCAAGTGTATGTAGATGACATCATCTTTGGTTCAACTAATCCAAAGCTCTGCAAAGACTTTGAGAAGCTAATGAAAGACAGATTTGAAATGATTGCAATGGGAGAACTTAATTTCTTTCTGGGAATTCAAGTGAAGCAAGTTGAAGATGGCATTTTCATAAGTCACTCAAAGTATATTCAGGACATACTCAAGTGGTTCAACATGACTGATTGTAAGATTTCTAAGACACCCATAGCCAGAAACCACTCCCTTGGACCTGATCTTGAGGGGGAGTGTGTAGATGAACACTTATACAGGGCTATGACTGGGTCTCTTATGTATCTTACAGCTAGCAGGCCTGATATCATGTTTGCTACATGTATTTGTGCAAGATATCAAGCCAATCCTAAGATGTCTCACCTCATCACTGTCAAAAGGATTTTAAGATACCTCAAAGGTGCTTCAACACTTGGTTTATGATATCCAAAGAATCCTGAATTCAATTTGTATGCTTATACAGATAGTGATTATGGTGGTTGCAACATGACTGCAAAATTACATCTGGGGGATGTCAATTCCTTGGTGGAAGGGTTGTCTCATAGCAATGCAAGAAACAATCCTGTGTGTCTGCATCAACTGCTGAGGCTGAATACATTGCTGCTGCAAGTTGCTGTGCTCAAGTGCTTTGGATTCAAAATCAGATGCTAGACTATCGATTTAACTTCAAGGAGACTCCTATCCACATAGACAACAATAGTGCTATCTCTATCACTGAGAACCCTGTGCAGCACTCAAGGACCAAACACATCAATATCATGCATCATTCAATAAGAGATAACTATGAAAAGGGATTAATTAAACTAGTCAAAGTTCATACAGATGAACAATATGCTAATCTGTTTACAAAAGCTTTTGATGAATAGAGATTTAAATATCTAATATCAGCTATTGGGATGATTAACTATGAGTAGATCTTTTCTTAAAACTAATTCTAATTATTTCTTAAAATATGTGTGTCCTAAGTTGTCTAGTTCATCACTTTCATAAGCTCATGTTTTCTTTGGATATCAAATCCTTTTTGAAGACTTTCCTTAGATTCTTGAAAATTTTATGATCCTTCGAAAAATATATTTTACCTTCGAAAGAAAATCATGTCTTCAAAATAAATAACTGTCTAAGAAATTTTACCTTCGGAAGAAGTCTAAATCTATCTTCCGAAGCTTAAATACTTGTCTCAGACACTTATTTGTTTTTAAGGACTTTTCCTTCCAAAGCAAAATTAACTCTCGGAAGCTTTGTTGTTTTATATACAAAGCATTCAAGTGTTTATTTCTCTTCCGAAGCAAATTTTCAAGACTCTCAGGAAAATCTAACGAAGTCATTTTATCTTCGGAAGCTTTTTCATTAAAACTTCCGAAGATAATTTACCTTCGGAAGCTTTTCGAATTCCAAGAAAACTACTTTTTGAGCAAAAGTAAACTACTTTTTCAGAGGTGGGACCGACTTTCGGATTTCAAAGTTTATCCTCTTTCATTAACTTTGGTTCAAATCCCTTTTCACATAAATACCCAACGGTTCCCCCTCTTCCTCACTATCTTCTTCAATTCTACTATTCCTCAAACCTAATTCCCAAAACCACCTTTGCTTTTTACCTTTCTTCAACCTTAAGCATCTCAAATGGCCAACCTTAACCGCAGAAACAACCCAGATTTCTCCATGCAACTTCACAGGCAACACAACCAGGTTGCTCTGTTAAGCTCTGAGAAAGATGAAAGTTTCTCAGAGATTTGCTAATTCTTAACTCTATCAAATTACTTCACCTCCCTAACCATTGATCCTACTCTGTATGAGGATCATCTGCTTCAATTTTGGAAGACCTGCCAAGAGGTCATCATGGATGGGGAGAAGGCATTGTCTGCCACAGTGCAAGGGAGGACAATCTTCATCACTTCGGCCATCATCAACACTCATTTGCAGCTGGATGATGAAGAAGGTGAGTTGTCCTTCCCAAAGGAAGCTGTCAATCATTCCTTTGAGCAGATGGGCTATGAGGGAGATTTCTCTGTAAAGACCTTTAGGAAAGGGAAGGTCTCATCCCAGTGGAAATATCTACTCCATGTGGTTATCCACAGCTTGTCAAACAAGCATGGAGGGTGGGACCAGATTCCTGAGGATCTCTCCTTCATAGTGCATAGAATGGTTCAAGGGGTCAAGTTTAGATACTCTCAATTTGTCTATACCAATTTACTTACTAACTTGGACTCCTTAGAGTATTATATGTTTCCTAGATATGTTCAACACATTCTTAACTGTGAACTGGGCTCACAGTTGAGGGAAACATATAAGATTCTTAAATTGGGACAGATGAAGCCCGGCATCTTTAAAATCATGAAGAAGCCAACTGTAGGCTTCTTAGGGGTAGAAACAGCCCTTGTCCCCAAAATGTTAGAGCTCATTGCTCAAGGTGACAACCTAGCAACACAAGCTAGTGTTGAACCCACACCTTCTATCTCTCTACCACTAAAAAGGCCTCAAGTAACCTTCACCTACCAAAGAAAATCCAAACGAACCACTGCTCAAGCTATTGAGTTTGTGTAGGTCCCCATATACTCACCTTTACAGGAGGAAGTGGACACTAGAGCTCCCACTTCCCCTGAGGAGCAAACCACTCCCATCTCTTCAACTATCAGGGTTGAGGTTCATCATGCTCACCCTGATGAGCTCACAAGCCCAACAGCCTTAAGCCTTCACTCTGAGTCTCAACACTCAAGTGAACAACCTTCAGGGGACAGTTACCACCCCCAGCCTTTAGATCTAAATCAACCCATTCCCAACCTATCCTTCTATACTGATGAAGACTTAGGATTCATTGAGTACCATGAGTCTCTCTTCTCTTCCCCTACTCAAAGAGAGATGAGTACTCCTGAGTCTCCTCAGTCTAGCCCACATCAGTCACCTATAACTGAGGTGGACACTTCTGAACCTGTTCAGGATGTCCATATGGAAGAGGCTCTCACTTATGCAAGTGATTACATCATTAAGACCTCAACCATGGCAACTCAGCCCACTGACATCTCAACTAAGATTGCCAGTGAGCAGAGGAAAACCAGCAGCCAAGAACCTCTAGCTGGTGGTGAGAGAGAGGACTTTGGTCCAATCATCTCATCCCCCAATGATTCTTCTGATGAAGAAGAGGGGAATCTGAGACTAATGGTGCACAATTTGTCTAAAACATGCACTTACCTAGTCTCAAAGGTCAGTCACCTTGAATCTCAGGTGACTACCTTACACAACAGGGTCAATGATCAGCAACTTGAGATTTCATATCTTAAGGAAAAACTAGCTGGGAGACCTTTAAGAAGAGCTCAATCAGGAACACAAGAACCTGTGGATATGATTGATTTATCCTCCAGCTCACCTATGCAAGTGGGTGATGCTACCAAAAAGGGGGAGAAAGTCATTGCAGCCACAGAACCTGGGAGTTCTTCACAGAGAATAGACATTGAGGACTCACCATCCTCACTAGAAATTGTGCATTCTCAGCAACTTCCTCAAGTTCACATTAATGTGGACTCTATAGACTCTATCATCAGGAGTCTCTTTGAGGAAGGTATACCAAGGGCTGTGTCATCCCCACCTCAAGGAACTTCAAACTACATCATAATGTGGAGGTATGGTGCTGATAGAAGAGCCCTTATTCTTCACAGAGTTCAAGGGCAACAAGAAGATTTGACTTTCAAAATTTGAACTTCTGTGAAGGTCTGGATCTAGTCAATATACCACTTGTCAACCCAAGCAACTCAAGACAAGCTGACAGATTGGCTCAAAGAATCCAAGACAAGATCACTGCAGAGTTTAGCTTAAGAAGGAGACTTAGGCAATCAGGTAATGCCATCGATCAACTGGATGTTGAGGTGGACCCTAATATTAGTTTATAGGGAAAACCTTGACTGAAGGCCCAGAGTCACAAAGGTCTGTGGGTGACAAAGAGAAAAGGATTTTGACTCCTGAGGAAATTAAGGAGGAAGAGAGAGAGAGGAAGAGGAAGCTAAGGGGAGAAAGTTCCTCTGGGTCTTCAAGTTTTATGCAAGCTGCAATCAGGGCTGCCCCCAGACCAAATACTCAAGATGATGAGTTGAGGGCAGTCAGGATTACTTACCTGCAGACCAGGAACTATGACATTGATGAAATCATTTCTCTCCCCTTAGAACAACTAAATAAACTGGCTGACATGGAAGTGTCAAGAGAGATGAAAGAAATAGAGGATGCAAGATTACTTCTCCAATTCAAAGAGGAGAAGAGATAGAAAAGACTCTACAAGCATGCTCCTACTCTCTCTCCAGTTCAAGAAAGCCCTGTACAAGAAGATGTGGTTCAACAAGAACCTCAAATAGACAAAGAAGAAGATAGGATCAAAATGATCAACTACCTGAGTGCCACAGGCTTCTATCAGGCAGATGCACTTCTTCCCTTGTCCTATGACTTTTTTGAGTTTGAGTACTTCAAACAACTTGAGCTTGAGTTAGTCAAGGAGAGAAAGACAACTAAGAAGAAGCTAAGGGAAGAAGCTGCAAAGTCAAGAGCCATTATCCAAAAGAGTATGAAGAAGTCTGCTGACAGACAAAGGATGATGAGCTTCTTGAAGCTGTATGGATTCTCCGGAAGGAGACTTGGCCCTATGTCTCTATCCATAATGGATGAGCATATAAGGGTAATCAAGCAGAAGATCAAGAGTGGAGAACTGATTGACATACACTCTCTTCCAAGTCAAGTCCCACCTGAAGTGGAGGTTAAGGTTGAACAACCTGAGACAACACAACCCGGACCTCCTGCTGAGCCTCAGCAAGCTTCATCTTCTGATCAACAGCAGGGTCAAACTCCCTGTCCTTCTGAACCTGTGAGGGAGGAACCCCCAACTGAGAAAGACAAGGATGAGCAACAAGGTGCTGCACACCAGTCTTCTCAGTTAAAGTCATCTAAGAGGAAGAAGAGGATGGCTTCTAAACCAAAGTCTAAGAAGAAGAAGCCTAAATCATCTACCTCTACACCTCAGGCTGAGTCAGATCAACCTGAGGAAGTGCATGAAGAGGCAGCCCAATCAACTCCAATACAAGTGGCTCCTCTTGCAGCTGAGACACCCATCTTATCCTGGACCTTCTCTACCAATCCAGAAAGATGGCATGTAATCAGAGATCAAGGTGTTGAGAATGTCTATACATGACAAGACATAATCAACTTACCTCTGCATGATCTCTTTGAGATGAGAAGATAATATGAAAGTCTGAATGATCCTGACCATCTAATGAAGAAGGGTATGGTCATGATTATGCTGAAGACTACTAACATCTGAAAATCTTCTAAATATTTTGGTAGCATCAGCCTAGGGGGAGTTTGTAAGGATTCCTTTAAGTCTGATGCAAACCAAAACATCCAAAGTCTCTCTGCAAGCAATGCACTAAAGAACTGAAGTAGAATTGCTTCGAAAGTTTTACACCATGCACTAGAAATATTCTAAGTGTAAAATCTTCCGAATCCAAGACCAATATCTTCCGAAGCCAAATATGAAGTCTTCCAAAGCCTCAGAGACAAAGTCTTCCGAAGCTTCATCTTATGAAGACAGATTTCTTCCGAAGACTTTTAGTAACATGCTTTATCTGATGTATTGTTCTATAAAGCTGGACACCTTTCCGCTGCATCTCTGTAAAGTCACCAACTTACATGAGTTGGTGAAAAGGTCCATGCTTTTGGTAATTGTACATTGAGGTCTTGAGTCTGTAACTTTCTACTTTATGTACTTTATCTTTTTTGTAATAGATAAGGATGTGAGCTATGGCATGTCATAGTCACAAGGTCAAAAGGCAGATATGCCTTTTGATTCTACAATTGATTTTGTTTGTGTCTAGTGAATTGTATCCAGCTGACTTTCAAAGTATAGCCGGCTGTAGGTTGTAGTATAAGTATTCTATGTTCTAGTATCTTTCTTTATGCTTTGTAACACTTGTAATAGAACTTGAGAAAGCAATATACTGCATCCTTGAAACCCAACTCTCTTGTTCTGTCTCTTACTTGTTACTTGTGTTCTTAGTATCATTATTGTGGTGAATCCAGTTTACTGTTTGATCAAGTTTGGTTAATCTCCTCCTTATGTTGTTGTGTTGTAATTGTCAAGCCCTTCACCGTTCCTGCACACCCTATTTTAGTTTCTAATCACACCCTACTCTAATATATTAATTAACTAACTATACCTTAGCCAATTAAGATTTAGTTCCATAAATACATCATTGACCTTTACGTATATCAAAAAAGAATTAATCGTGTCATCTTAAATGCATAAATGCACCACTTTACACCCTTGAAACTTAAGGGGTCGTTTGGTTCGCAGAATGTTTTGCAAGGAATTGGAAAAAGAATTGAATTGGAATTGGAATTGGAATTAGAATCTTATTAAATTGATAATGTGCTTGGTTGGTCAATTTTGAGTGAAATTAAAATTTTAATTTTAAACATTCCACTGGATTGTTAAACATTCCATGGATAAGTGGAAGGAATGCGAATTCTAATGTATGAGGGAAAAATTTCCAATTCCAATTGCATCCGTTGACCAACCAAACATGATTTTGAATGGAAAATTTTCTAATTCTAATTCCAATTATTGAGAATTCTGTGAACCAAACGGGGCCTAAATGAATACTTGCTTTTTAAAGTTTCCTTCTATTTAACACTAAAATAAAATAATAAAACACTATAAAAAATACAATATAATTGTAGTAAAAGAAAATTATAAAAAGTATATGAACATAGTATTTGTTAAATAACATATTTTCATAAAAAAACCGTTTTTAAGTTATTTAACAAGACATTCTCATTAAAAATATATTATTTACTTAGCTTTTAATTAAAGTTATGCGTTTACAGATAGTTCATTTAGTATTATAACTCTATCTGTAAATTAAACTTTTCTTTTAATAAGACTACAACATAAAAAAGTTTAATTGTAATTTTATTATCAAATTTATATTAAAGAAAAGGTTGTTTTAATAAGAATGTAACTATTAGGATGATAAATAAACAAATAATTATATTTATTGAGAGCAATTGATTGCCGGTGAATTCCATGACTAATTGCATTTACTGATAATATTTTATTATTATTTATAGGTTAGTGTGTTGTAGCCAATGAGTTCTAGATCAACTGGTTTAAGAGAAGACACCCAATGACTTTCCAAAGTGGAGGTCAAGGGTTGGAGTCTCACTAGGTGCAATATGCTCCTAGTGGGCCAAGGGTTTTACCACAGTGTGCCTTTAGGTGGTGGGTTTCCCTTGGAATTGTGGGCGAGCCGGGTCACCAGCGCTGTCTGTGTTCGCGGGCGTGGGTGGCCTTTCGCCATTGGGTTTACCCGGGTGATCGGGCTTAAAAATTATTCGTTGGCCGTTCAAAAAAATGTTAGTGTGTGGTTAATTACGGTTTAAATAACAACACCCTTTAAAAATATTTAAAAATATACAATAAAAAGTTGTAATACTACTTTTATTAGAAAAAAAACTTATATGAAATAAATGTTGCATTTAATGCGCTTGAAAATTTATAAAGTTGTGTAAATTAAAAAGTAGTTGGCTTTATTGATAATTTTTCATTGAAGGGGTAATAATTAACAAATGATTAGGTAATAATTAAATAATAAGTAATGATTATAGAGAAGTGTGCTTATGGACCGGTGTGCAAAGGGTATTTTTAAATGCATCCTACTCTAATTTCTAATTACATCTTACTCTATAATATTAATTACATTGACTAATATTTTCATTCTTTATGTCCAATCAAATTATGATTAACAACTAAAAAATTTGAGTAAAATTAGTAAGATTGTTAGGTCTTCCTAAATGTCCCCTAGTAAATCTTTAATATAGTATAAAATCAAATGAATTTTTGATGATGTTTTTTCTTATCCTTTTTTTTATTATCATCTACTGTTCATTAAAACTTTTTATCATACTATTATTAAATAAAACTGATTTTATACTTATTATATTATTTTTATATTAATATGCCTAAATTTATTTCGGTTTGTTTATCTAAAAGAAAAGTATATTTTTTTAAAAACTACTACGCTTGTATTTTTTTTATATTTTATTTAGTCTTGTCTTCTGTTATTATCTAATAAACACTCAAAATTATCTTTGTTTGATTTATCCTTTAATAGAGGTGCTTGTTTTATAAATAATATTGATTTAAAAATACTTTATAATATGTTGTTCGATATGAGCGTTCAAATTAGTTAATTGTTTTTAAAAACTATTTATGCGTATATAAAATATAATATATATACACACATCTAGAAAATTGTTTTAGATTATTTAAAATAGTTTTTACGATAAATAACTTAGATGATGGATAAGGTGAGATCAGAAAAATATTATTGAGGTAAAGTTGAATTAATAAAAAACATGGGTTAAAGAAATTACATAACGGGTGTTAAAAAATAAAAAAAGGACGTATGCAAATAGTTTTCAACTAAATTAAAATTTGTCTTAAAAGTATTAAATCAGTTTTAATATATGAAAGCTTGAAATTTAATTTATTTAGTTTTAAATTCAAATAGTGCTTTACGTCCAATCTTAAAATTTTTGAAGTTAATTATATTAATTAAATAGTAATAATGCTTGTAGTTGCATTTAATACCTGATTGTAATTAATGAAATATTAGAAGGTTTTTAATGATTGTGTGATAATTAATGAATGGTTAGTAAAGTTTTTAATGTCTCTAGACTAGGGTATTGTAGAGTAGGGTGCAATTAGCAACACCCGTGTACAAATAATAACACCCTTAATTTGTTTGTTATAATCGACCTAATGATTAAATATAATTAATACATAGAATAGGGTGTAAATGGAAGATGCATTTAAAAAAAACCTTATAAAAAATGATATACGGATCATGGATTTATTGTGAGATGCAGCATATGTTTGTGTGGCTTAAAGTTCCCAAGTCCCAACTCCATTATTGGGAATCAAACCACCTGTTAGTCTGTTACCGTAATAAAAGTCCAATTAAATTGTCAAGACATTCAAAGTGCCTATATTTTTTTTTTTTGAACGGCATAAAATTTTTATTTTATTAATTCTCCAACGACTCTAGTAAGACACTAGAATCTACAATTTACAATCACCAAAATAAACAAAAATCAACTCAAATACCATTAAAAAAAGCACACCCACTACTCAAATTCTTTAAACTTGAACTTACACCAATCTTCCCATATCAAATTCTTTAGACCCGACCTGCTTTTAAGCCATAAGAACACTAATACTTTTATTTCATCCACCACTTTAGAATAATAGATACTCTTGCCATTGAATTGTTTGTCATTTCTAGCCTTCCATATGCTCCAACAAGCTATAAGAAAAATTGCATTCAACACCTTCTTTTTTACCGGAGTGGCATGGATATTTTTATGAAGTTCTAAGAGGTCTCCCAAGTTGAATACATAAATTGGAGGTATCTTGCACCATTGCCCAACAAAAGACCAAACAAAGTTTGATAGTGAACATGCCGTTAATAGATGATCTGCGGTTTCGTTACCTTCACCACAAACTCTACATAACGTTGATTGAAAAGAAATGTTTCTTTTGAATAAAGCCTCCAAAGTGAGAATACGTTCCATCTCCGCTCGCCACATAAAAATATTTACCTTTTTTGGAACCAGATTATTCCAATGGAATTTATTACTGTTATTAGATGAAAATGCATTATTATAACATTCCTTAATATCCTTTGTTTCAAAGACTCCTGAAGAACCCAACTGCCAACTCCATTTATCATCGGATCTTGAGAGGGTGGCTTGATTAAGAATGATAATTAATTGCTCCAGTGAGCAAGATTCCTCTAAACTAAGACCAGCCTTCCTCCATCTCCAAGTCCAAGTGGGCTTGTTGTTAACTACCACATAACAGTCTTCAACTTTGCAAGATTTTACAAGTTCAATTTCAAACAAATTTGGGAATTTAAATCTTAGTGGCATATCTGCAATCCATAAGTCTAACCAAAATCTGATCTGGTCTCCCCGCCCCACCGTACCTTTTATTACTTGATCGAGCTCCAAATTTACCTGTTTTAAAATGCCCTTTTGCTAGTAGGGTGTGGGATCTGGTTCTTGGGTGGGTAAAAGCCCTAAAGATTTGTTTATCTCGGTGGAAGATGTACTTTGCATGCATGATAAGTGGACGGAATTTACCGCCCCAGTGAAAAAGCTACTACACGTAGTCTTTCTTACCATCTTATGGTGCATATGGAAAGCTAGAAATAGCATGGTTTTTAATACAGACGAAAGAGAACCGAGAAGGTGGTAAATGAGATCAACTTGTTTTTTTTTGGATCAAGAATAGAGGAAATGTGTTCAACTTAGTTTGGGATGAATGGTGTGAGTTTGCGTTTTTTTTAAAAAAAAAAAAAAAGAGAAAATTCAGTTGTAATCCCTTTCAAATCTAGCTTCTTCTTGGGTTGAGTTTTAATTAAATTGTTGGTTGTTAAAGAAAAAGTAGGATAGAACATGACCATGTCACATGAGGATAGCTTATTATATATACTATTAAACTTATATGTCGGTGGGAATAGTAGTTTTAATATTTTTTATTCAATTATTTTATCTCCAATTTAGTACCATTCAATTCCATTTGCAACACAAAAGCAAGATAGTTTAATTGGTAGCTCTCCCAATTTCTATCCATTTGGTTTGTGGTTCGATACCCTGCCATTTGAATTTTTGTTTTCTTATATGGCTTCTTATCTTTTCTTTCTTTTAGATTCGTTCAATTGGTAGGTTTTATTAATTCTTTTGATATCAATGACTAATTGATGTATTTATATATTTTAATTAACCATTATATATACTATTAAACTTATATGTCGGTGGGAATAGTAGTTTTAATATTTTTTATTCAATTATTTTATCTCCAATTTAGTACCATTCAATTCCATTTGCAACACAAAAGCAAGATAGTTTAATTGGTAGCTCTCCCAATTTCTATCCATTTGGTTTGTGGTTCGATACCCTGCCATTTGAATTTTTGTTTTCTTATATGGCTTCTTATCTTTTCTTTCTTTTAGATTCGTTCAATTGGTAGGTTTTATTAATTCTTTTGATATCAATGACTAATTGATGTATTTATATATTTTAATTAACCATTATATATACTATTAAACTTATATGTCGGTGGGAATAGTAGTTTTAATATTTTTTATTCAATTATTTTATCTCCAATTTAGTACCATTCAATTCCATTTGCAACACAAAAGCAAGATAGTTTAATTGGTAGCTCTCCCAATTTCTATCCATTTGGTTTGTGGTTCGATACCCTGCCATTTGAATTTTTGTTTTCTTATATGGCTTCTTATCTTTTCTTTCTTTTAGATTCGTTCAATTGGTAGGTTTTATTAATTCTTTTGATATCAATGACTAATTGATGTATTTATATATTTTAATTAACCATTATATATACTATTAAACTTATATGTCGGTGGGAATAGTAGTTTTAATATTTTTTATTCAATTATTTTATCTCCAATTTAGTACCATTCAATTCCATTTGCAACACAAAAGCAAGATAGTTTAATTGGTAGCTCTCCCAATTTCTATCCATTTGGTTTGTGGTTCGATACCCTGCCATTTGAATTTTTGTTTTCTTATATGGCTTCTTATCTTTTCTTTCTTTTAGATTCGTTAAATTGGTAGGTTTTATTAATTCTTTTGATATCAATGACTAATTGATGTATTTATATATTTTAATTAACCATTATATATACTATTAAACTTATATGTCGGTGGGAATAGTAGTTTTAATATTTTTTATTCAATTATTTTATCTCCAATTTAGTACCATTCAATTCCATTTGCAACACAAAAGCAAGATAGTTTAATTGGTAGCTCTCCCAATTTCTATCCATTTGGTTTGTGGTTCGATACCCTGCCATTTGAATTTTTGTTTTCTTAAATGGCTTCTTATCTTTTCTTTCTTTTAGATTCGTTCAATTGGTAGGTTTTATTAATTATTTTGATATCAATGACTAATTGATGTATTTATATATTTTAATTAACCGTTCATGTTTTTTTACCTTTTATTTCCTTGGAATTTTTTTAAAGTTGTTAGATTTTATTAATTTGATATTAATAATTAGTTTTTAGACATGAGATTGTATGATATTTACGAGTATACCGTTTTGATATGTTTATTTTTATCTATACGTCGATGAATATTTCAGTCCAAATTGAGTTGGGCTTCTCATTATAGTATTAATAGTTTAGCTTTAGAACATTTAACTTTTTAGAAACTTTTAAAATATGATTTGTATAAATACTTCAAATATAATGTTTCGAAACACTTATGTTTATCTACGTTTCAGTGTAAATATCATTCAAAATATATATATGTGTGTGATAATTTACAAGTTATCAAAACACAAACATAAAAATCGTCAAAACTACTACAAGATTTCGTTTCTTGTAAAGTTATTTTGTTTTCCTCTTGCAAACTTTAAAATATGATATAATATAAAATTCATGATTTTCATTGAGACGTGCTTATTTTTATCAACATTTTGACATGATTTATTTTTCGTGGGGTGAATATAATGTAAAAATCGTGGTAATTAAGCATTACAAATCTTAACATCCCGCTGCAATGTGTAGGTTATGTTACAAAAGAACCTCGCGGCAACGCGCGGGGTTTAAATTCTAGTTGTATATAAACGCATATAATTTCAATATATATAAGTTAAATGGATTAATTTAATTATACTATATTTAACTACTATAATATATATTATTAAACATACATGTCGGTGTGTACATTGATTTTTTGGGATTTTGTGAATGTGCCACTAAAGCATTTTAGTTTACAAACATACCACAAACTTAATTTCATCTTTCTTTTGCCCTGCCATTCTTCAAGCACAGTTCATATTTCCATAATGTTCAGTGGTGCTTTCTTTATTTATGTTTTTTTAACAAAAGCATTAAAAGATTATTAGTTTTAGGTAGGCGTTAGTACTACACGGTTTTATCTTATCGTTAAACAAACTTTTACTTCTTCATTATTTTATGATTTAATTGACACCTTTTAGTAACTTTTTCAAGTATACTTTATTTAATTAAAATATTTACTTTTATATATCAATAACAATGTCGGTGTCTAATAGTAAACTTATAAGTTTCTTTTATATACTTAATTAAATTAATATTATCGTCGTAACACGAGTAACAAAGTTTGCAAACACGCAGCATCGCGCGTGTCTAATTACTAGTTGAATTAAATCACGTAAGTTGCGAAATATATAAAAAATAATTGGATCCAAAGTGGAGGTATTAGAATTATAAGATTATTGGAAATCTTTTAAATTTTAATAAAACTTAGTAATTTAATAATATAACTTTTATTATTTTGATGACACTAATTAGGCTATCCGTGGGGGGCATGAAGTTGACGCACGTGACTGCTCACCCTGGTCGAGAACATCGCAACATGTGGCACGAGCCGGGCGCGAAAGGGGTTGCATGAGTGGGGGAGCGATGTGGATAGAGCCACTCATAACACAAATAAAAAGAGTCTCTAATAAAACCTCAACAACACCTAGCCTTATATCTTTTGTTCGATCACTTTTAGATTGGTTCATATACATTTCTATCTTTTTTTCTCCCTTCAAATTTCATAAATTACTATTTTTCTATTATATAAAAAATACATTAAATATCAAGATAAGAGCAAAGAAAGAAAACTTGTATTCCAACTGTATTTATCTTTCATTCTCCCTCTTATTATAAAACTAAAAAAACAGTTGTTGCAAGTTTTATAGTGCTAAAAAATTCAAAGTAGCTAAAGGTATATTGAATATATACCGATAGGCAAAACGCATAGAAATTCATTTATATGTATATACAATACTTTTTAGCATTCTTTTCCCCGCGCTTGCGTCAGTAACCATGTAACATCCGGATATTTATTATTTTGAAGCCGGCGAAAAAAGAAAAAGAAATAAAGTTCAAAGTCGAGGGACCAAACTCGTCAACGAAGAAAAGTCGGGAAATAAGGTGATATTAGTGGGGATAGGGCAGCCAACTCTCCCCATTTCCCCCAAATTTCAGCCATCTTAGAGAAGAGAAGAGAGAAAGGAGAAGAAAAAGAGAAAAAGGGGTGTTTCGGGTGATTCGGGTGTCCAAACTCGTCGTGTGGCAAGCCAAATCGAAGCCCTTGACGTTGTGCTCGTTTGTGTGAGTTCTAGGACCCCAATTTTACTTGTTTTCAACTGATTTTGGGGCTGGAAAATGTTAAAACCCGTTTTTAGTGTGTGTATGTGTTTGACACATTTGGGTGTGAGGGTATGATGCGTTTAGAGTATGATTCCGGGCTTGTGTGTGCTTGTATGGTGTTATTGTATGCATTCCTAAGGTCCAGGAGAGTTAATATAGGCTTAGAATGGGTTTGGATGAGCTTGGAGGCCGAAAATGGCAGATTGGGTTCGGGATGAACTCCATTCTGCATCAGCTAGGGCTAGGCGACCGAATGGAAGCCATACGGCCGTATGAGAGGCGATTGAGGGTCATTCGCACGATTGGGATTCATTCGCACGATTGAGTGTTCAATCGCACGACTAAGGCTTTAGTCGCACGACTGGGAGTCCAGTTGCATGGGGGATCGCACGACTGAGGGTTCAGTCGCATAGATACTTAGTCGCATGAGATCAGTCGCATAGGTGCCCATTCGCAGTAGTCCCATTCGCAAAAGGTCCATATGCACGATTGAATGTTCATTCGCATAGATGATCATCCGCATGAGTCCAGTCGCATGATGTTCAGTCGCATGGAGGCCATGCGACTGAAGGGTGTCCATACGCCCGAATAGGGCTGTTGCACTCGAAGGAATGTGTAGTTTGACTTCTGGCCTTCGGGGGAAGGTGCAGATGTAAGTTTGACGTAAGTTTCTCGTAAGAGCATGTAAGATGACTATTATGGCCTTAGAGAGCATGTAGGGCATGATGATGATGATGTTGCATGTTTATGCATGTTATGAATGTATGATGTTGCCCTGAATGATGATGATGAATGTGTATGATATGTTCCTTATTATGATGTATGCTTATCTTTCTTGTGGCTTTACATGTCATGTTAATGAATGAATGAAGTATTATGTAATGTAAAGTGAAAGATAATGAATGAGGAACATGAAGTAAGAATGCATGCATTAATGAATGACGAATGAACGAAAGAAAGACTTGCAAGCATATATATGGGGTGAGCGACTTTGTGTGGCAAAAGACTCGGATTAAGTGCAATCATTTAGATTGCCTATGGGGTGAGCAACCTTGTCGTTTCAAAAGACTCGAGTAACGTGCTATTGTGATGTTTCCTTGGGGTGAGCAACCTTGTTGTTGCAAAAGACTCGGATAGCTTGCTATCATTAAGATGGGCAATGAGGTGAGCAACCTTAGGGATGCAAAAGACTCGGATAGCGTGCAATCATTGAGATTGCTATTGAGGTGACCGACTATGTTGTCGCAAAAGACTCGGAAGAAAGAATGTACGAAAGGAACGGAAAATAATGAATGAGATGAAAGATAATAATGACATTATCTGTGTATACGTATGTTGAATGATCGCATGATAAAGGGAATAGTTTTTAATGAAAGTAAAGTATGCTTATTTTATAAAACTAGAACTCACTCAGCAATGCTGACTTTTTATATGTTTTCCAGTTGGCAGGTAATGATGGCTGAGGATGGCACGGCTAGGCTACTCGGCTCTTTTGGGATGACATTCTTTTGATCAATGTTTTTGCATTGTAATGCGAACAAACTATTTTGTAATGAATGTTGTATTAACTTGCAAAAGCATTTATATAGAAATGAAAACTTATTTTAAATGTTCCGCTGCGATGTTTTTGAAGTATGAATGTAAATGTACGTTTTATGTGCGATGAACGACCAACTGTAGGCGTCCCGGGAACGGGGCCTTACAAGTTGGTATCAGAGCCAAAGTTTAAGTGAAATGGGTAAATTTTCAAAATAAACCTTAACTTAAACTGAGAATGGGACGAAAGGGTAATGGGATGCCAAACTGAGTAGCTGCGTGCCATCAGGTATTTTCTTAAAGTTAACCGGTTTTATGTGCGCATGGTATGTGGTTATGTGTTGTATGTAGATTTGAATACTGATGTAGTCAGGACAGGTAATACTTGGGGTATGAAGAGTAAAGTAAGTGGCTAATCACAACTGGCCACTGTAATTAGGGACTTACTATACTTGACATAAACTGAGTTGTTTCCTTGAATGACCGTGTTGGTGTTTGAATCTTTCAGTGTGATAGAGAATGGCTGGTGGTAGATCTTCTAGAGCTTCTAGGGGTGGAGGCCGTGGTGGTCCTGATGCTGAACCACGCCCTAAAAGAGGAAGGCCTAGAGCTGAGAAAGAGGTTCCTGCAGAACCTGAGACCCCTCATCCGGAAGCTGGGGATGAGAGTGCGAATTTGAGGGCCTCGGTAAAGGAGGCTGTTGTTGAGGAAGTACATCAGGTCATGCAGACAATCCTACCGTCTGTGGTGACCGAAGTCATTAAAGCTGTGAAGGAGGGAGAAAGGAAGGAGAGAAATAGGGACTCGGGGGAGCAACTGGAGCCTGAAACGATTTTCTCCGACAATGAGGATGAGGAAGAAGATGAGCCTGTGCAAGAAGTGGTACGGGGCTGCAACTATAGGGCGTTTATGAGGTGCAAGCCCCCAACTTTCGATGGGAACGACACTGCTGTTGCTGCTCAGCGGTGGGTGAGGGAAATGGAGGTCGTTCTGGATATCAGCAAATCCAGTGAAGACCAAAAGGTGAAGTTCGCTACCCACTCTTTTGTGGATTCGGCTCTATGTTAGTGGGACAATATTGTCCAAGCCGAGGGTAGCAGGGCCATTGGGAGAATGAGATGGTCTGAGCTGAAAAGGTTGGTGATTGAGGAGTTTTGTCCTCATCGGGAAATGGACAAGGTTGAGAGGGAGTTCTTGCAACTGGAGGCGGGAACTATGACGCACCAACAGTACACCACGAAATTTAACGAGATGGCACGTCTGGTGCCGGATCAAGTGACACCTCTGTCCCGAAAGATCAAGAGGTATATACAGGGTTTGCCAGTAGATATTCGCAGACACATGATTGCTGCCCGGCCAAGCACGTTTAGGTTGGCGGTGGATTTGGCGGGGAGGCTGTATGATGAAAGAACGGTGGTGGTGACTGATGGTGGCGGGAAGAGCGGTGGTGATCGAAACTGGCAGAGGAAGAGGTTTGGTCGGGGTGATACCTCGACGGGTAATAAGAGGGCACGGGTGGACGACCGCCGTGTGGTCACGTCAAGTGTGGGGACGAGAAGGTGTGGTAAGTGTGGACGGGAGCATAGTGGGGAGTGCAGGTTGGGGTCAAACTTGTGCTTCAAGTGTGGAAAGGCGGGGAACATGGCAAAGGACTATCGTACGGTCCGGTGCTTTAACTGTGGTGAAGAGGGTCACGTGTTCAAAGATTGCAAGAGGCTGAGGGCTGAGAGCTCTGGGGCGAAGAAGACAGTAGGTGAAGGACTGAGGGCGAGCGCCAGGGCATTCACCATTACACAGGAGGAAGCTAGAACGGACCCTGATGTCGTGTCCGGTACGTTTCTGGTGAACCAAACTTTAGCTTCTGTGTTATTTGATTCGGGTGCCAGTAAAAGTTTTATTTCTGCTGCTTTCTGTGCTAAGCTGCCTGTTAGTAGTAGACGTGTTGATGCGCCCTTTGATGTAGAAACTGGCATAGATAAGTCTACCAGGATTTCTGAGATGATAGAGAATTGTGATGTGGAACTCGAGGGTCATAAGTTTCCTGTTAGACCGTTTGTGATGACCCTAGGTGGTTTTGATTAGGTTCTTGGGATGGATTGGTTAGCGGACTTTAAGGCGAACATTGTGTGTCGCAAGAAGATGATTCGGTTGTTGGCGCCTGACGGTAGTTCCGTGACGGTGTATGGTGATCGGGTTACTATGATTCCGAAGGTGATCTCGATGGCAGTGGCGGGAAAGGGTATGAGGCGTGGATGTAGTGCCTACTTGGCCTATGTAAAGGATGTGGATACGCCAACACCACGACTGGCCGATGTACCGGTTGTGTGTGACTTTCCAGATGTGTTTCCAAAAGACTTATCAGGAATGCCACCTGACAGAGAGATCGAGTTTCAAATTGATCTGATACCGGGTGCCCAACCTGTTGCCAAGGCATCGTATCGGTTGGCTCCGACCGAGATGAAAGAGTTGATGGAGCAGTTGCAAGAGCTGCTTGATAAGGGGTTCATTAGACCGAGTATCTCTCCTTGGGGTGCTCCGGTCCTGTTTGTAAAGAAGAAGGACGGTAGTATGAGGATGTGCATCGACTACCGCGAGCTGAACAAGTTGACAGTGAAGAACCGATACCCCTTACCGAGGATAGATGATTTGTTCGATCAGCTTCAGGGTGCCAGTTGGTTTTCGAGAATAGATCTTCGATCTGGTTATCATCAATTGAAGGTGAAGGAGCAGGATATTCCTAAAACAGCTTTCCGTACACGCTATGGTCACTACGAGTTTCTTGTTATGTCTTTTGGCTTGACCAACGCGCCAGCTGCTTTTATGGATTTGATGAACCGTGTGTGTCGACCTATGTTGGATAAATCAGTGATCGTGTTTATTGATGATATCCTGATTTACTCGAGGAGTGAGGCAGAGCACGCCGATCATATTCGGGAAGTTCTAGAGACGTTGAGAAGGGAGAAGTTGTATGCTAAATTCTCCAAGTGCGCGTTCTGGTTGCGCGAGGTTCAATTCTTGGGTCACGTGGTGAATCCTGACGGGATAATGGTGGACCCGGCGAAAGTGGAGGCGGTTCTGCAATGGAAGTCACCAAAGACGCCATCCGAGATTCGTAGTTTCTTGGGTTTGGCGGGCTACTATAGAAGATTTATCCAAGACTTCTCTAAGATTGCTTATCCACTGACTAAGTTGACCCGAAAAGATGTGAAGTTCGTATGGGGTCAAGCTCAAGAGAAGGCGTTCGAGGAGTTGAAGGCGAGATTGACTCAAGTTCCTGTTCTATCATTACCCGATGGAAGTGAAGATCTGGTGGATTATTCCGATGCTTCTTACTCAGGGTTGGGGTGCGTGTTAATGCAGAGAGGAAAGGGTATAGCCTATGCATCCCGACAGTTGAAGGTTCATGAGGTCAATTATCCTACTCATGACTTGGAGCTGGCAGCCGTGGTCTTTGCATTAAAGATTTGGAGGCACTACCTTTACGGGACGAAGTGCACTATATTCACTGACCACAAGAGTCTGAAGTACTTCTTTGAGCAGAAGGATCTGAACATGAGGCAGAGACGGTGGTTGGAACTGATAAAGGATTATGACTGTGAAATCCACTACCATCCGGGCAAGGCCAATATGGTGGCTGATGCCCTTAGCCGAAAGGAGAGACCCGAGCCGACTCGGGTGAAGGCATATCAGTTGATCATGACCTCCGAGGTGATGAAGCAGGTCAAAGAGTTTCAAGATGAGGCATTGAAAGAAGATCATCTTAACTCTGAAAGAATGAGAGGTTTGGTTGGGGAATTGGGTGAAAACACACTCGGTGTTAGAACCCAATTCGGTCGCGTGTGGATTCCTTGTTTTGGGGATCTACGGGTGAAGATCATGGATGAAGCTCATAAGACTCGGTACTCCATTCATCCTGGTGCCACGAAGATGTACCATGATATGAAGAAAGATTATTGGTGGCCCGGTATGAAGCGTGATGTGGTGGAGTATGTGAGTAAGTGCCTTACTTGCTTATAGGTGAAGGCCGAGCATCAAAAGTCGTATGGGAAGATACAACCTCTGGATATACCGGAATGGAAGTGGGAGCACATCACCATGGATTTCATTACAAAGCTGCCGCGTACCTCGAAATGGTATGATGCCATATGGGTGATAGTTGATCGCTTGACGAAGAGTGCTCACTTCCTACCGATTCGCGAGACATATTCATCAGAGAGGTTAGCTGAGCTGTTCATCAGGGAAATTGTAACTCGTCATGGTGTGCCGGTGTCTATTGTGCCGGATCGCGACACCCGGTTTACATCTAAATTTTGGAAGAAATTCCACAACGCTATGGGGACGAGGTTACATATCAGCACGGCTTATCATCCCAGACTGATGGTCAGTCAGAAAGGACCATTCAGACGCTGGAAGACATGCTTCGAGCATGTGTGATTGATTTTGGTGGAAGTTGGGATGATCACTTACCGTTAGCCGAATTCTCATACAACAACAGCTATCATGCCAGCATTGGTATGCCTCCATACGAGATGCTATACGGTAGGAGATGCAGGACACCCATTTGTTGGGGTGATATTGGTCAGAAAGAATTAGGAAGCGTCGAGGTAATCGAGGCTACGACTGAGAAGCTTGAGAAGATTAAAGCCTTCATGAAGGCAGCCAAAGATAGACAGAAGTCGTATGCTGATAAACGACGCAGGCCGATTGAGTTCCAGGTGGGTGACCGGTTTATGTTGAAGGTCTCACCTTGGAAGGGTATCATTCGCTTCCAAAAGCGGGACAAGTTGAGCACACGGTATATAGGCCCTTTCCGAATTATTGCTCGAGTAGGAGAGGTGGCCTATAGACTAGAGTTACCGGATGAGTTAAGTGGAATTCACCCGACATTCCATGTATCTCATCTAAGGAAATGCTTAGCTGATGAAGCTATGATTGTTCCATTGGAGGATATCGAGGTAGACGAACGGCTCAATTATGTGGAGCAACCAGTGGCAATCATCGACCGAAAGGAGAAAAGGCTAAGGAATAAAGTGGTTCCTCTTGTGCGTGTACAGTGGAAGCACAGGAAGGGATCCGAGTCAACGTGGGAGACTGAGGAAGAAATGAGACAGCATTATCCACGTTTGTTCGAGGAATAACAGGTTTCGGGGACGAAACCTATTTAAGGGGGGTGGACTTGTAACACCCGGATATTTATTATTTTGAAGCCGGCGAAGAAAGAAAAAGAAATAAAGTTCAAAGTCGAGGGACCAAACTCGCCAACGAAAAAAAGTCGGGAAATGAGGTGATATTAGTGGGGAGAGGGCAGCCAACTCTCCCCATTTCCCCCAAATTTCAGCCATCTTAGAGAAGAGAAGAGAGAAAGGAGAAGAAAAAGAGAAAAAGGGGTGTTTCGGGTGATTCGGGTGTCCAAACTCGTCGTGTGGCAAGCCAAATCGAAGCCCTTGACGTTGTGCTCGTTTGTGTGAGTTCTAGGACCCCACTTTTACTTGTTTTCAACTGATATTGGGGCTGGAAAATGTTAAAACCCGTTTTTAGTGAGTGCATGTGTTTGACCCATTTGGGTGTGAGGTGTATGATGTGTTTAGAGTATGATTCCGGGCTTGTGTGTGCTTGTATGGTGTTATGGTATGCATTCCTAAGGTCCAAGAGGGTTAATTTAGGCTTAGAATGGGTTTGGATGAGCTTGGAGCCGAAAATGGCAGATTTGGTTCGGGATGAACTTCATTCTGCATCAGCTAGGGCTAGGCGACCGAATGGAGGCCATACGGCCGAATGAGAGGCGATTGAGGGTCATTCGCACGATTGGGATTCATTCGCACGATTGAGGGTTCAATCGCACGACTAAGGCTTTAGTCGCACGGCTGGGAGTCTAGTCCCATGGGGGATCGCACGACTGAGGGTTCAGTCGCATAGATGCTTAGTCGCATGAGTCCATTCGCATGAGGTCAGTCGCATAGGTGCCCATTCGCAGTAGCCCCATTCGCACAAGGTCCATACGCACAATTGAATGTTCATTCGCATAGATGATCATCCGCATGAGTCCAGTCGCATGATGTTCAGTCGCATGGAGGCCATGCGACTGAATGGTGTCCATACGCCTGAATAGGGCTGTTGCACTCGAAGGAATGTGTAGTTTGACTTCTGGCCTTCGGGGGAAGGTGCAGATGTAAGTTTGACGTAAGTTTCTCGTAAGAGCATGTAAGATGACTATTATGGCCTTAGAGAGCATGTAGGGCATGATGATGATGATGTTGCATGTTTATGCATGTTATGAATGTATGATGTTGCCCTGAATGATGATGATGAATGTGTATGATATGTTCCTTATTATGATGTATGCTTATCTTTCTTGTGGCTTTACATGTCATGTTAATGAATGAATGAAGTATTATGTAATGTAAAGTGAAAGATAATGAAAGAGGAACATGAAGTAAGAATGCATGCATTAATGAATGACGAATGAACGAAAGAAAGGCTTGCAAGCATATATATGGGGTGAGCGACTTTGTGTTGCAAAAGACTCGGATGAAGTGCAATCATTTAGATTGCCTATGGGGTGAGCAACCTTGTCGTTGCAAAAGACTCGAGTAACGTGCTATCGTGATGTTGCCTTGGGGTGAGCAACCTTGTTGTTGCAAAAGACTCGGATAGCTTGCTATCATTAAGATGGGCAATGAGGTGAGCAACCCTAGGGGTGCAAAAGACTCGGATAGCGTGCAATCATTGAGATTGCTATTGAGGTGAGCGACTATGTTTTCTCGAAAGACTCGGAAGAAAGAATGTATGAAAGGAACGGAAGATAATGAATGAGATGAAAGATAATAATGACATTATCTGTGTATACGTATGTTGAATGATCGCATGATAAAGGGAATAGTTTTTAATGAAAGTAAAGTATGCTTATTTTATAAAACTAGAACTCACTCAGCAACGCTGACTTTTTATATGTTTTCCAGTTGGCAGGTAATGATTGCTGAGGATGGCACGGCTAGGCTACTCGGCTCTTTTGGGATGGCATTCTTTTGATCAATGTTTTTGCATTGTAATGCGAACAAACTATTTTGTAATGAATGTTGTATTAACTTGCAAAAGCATTTATATAGAAATGAAAACTTATTTTAAATGTTCCGCTGCGATGTTTTTGAAGTATGAATGTAAATGTATGTTTTATGTGCGATGAATGACCAACTGTAGGCGTCCCGGGAACGGGGCCTTACACACCAGTATTCTTAATTTAAGTAAATGACCTTGGCAACATTTTATTTTGACCATTTCAAGTATACTTATATTAACACTAATACCCTATACTTATTTATTTGTTTAATTTTTTGCATCATCATAAAAAAAATTTTATATTATATCCTCCTATGAAATTCATTAATTACATATATACCGAACTTAAAATTTTAATCATATATCCCCTTGTAAACTTAGTTAATTACATATATACCCAAATTAAAAGTTTAATTACATAGATCCCCTTCTAAGGCTTAGTTAATAACATATATACTCAAATTAAAAGTTTAGTTACAATATCTGATTTATTAAAACATAAATATTACATTTAATTACATATATTTGCTTTATTAAACATAAATACTACAAATTTACCTATTATATTACTTTTATTAGAAATAACTTATACAATTAGTAGTTTACTCTTGCAGGATCGGGTTTGTCACTTAAACACTTGTATTTCTCTCAAACTCACTTATAATAACACTCAAATCAGATGAAGCAAAGTCTTTTGCAAGAGTTGATAATAATATAATAAGTAACAAAGGAACAAGCAGAGATATATTTTCAAGGTACTTGTATATATTACTTCTCAACTCAAGATTACAAGACACTTACAAGCATACAACAACAGTTACAATGAGAAACTATATATACTAGATCCTACAGCCGGATATACTTGATACCAGCTGGAAACCTAAGACTAAAGCATATACTACAATGCTATAGTTAAGGTATCTTAGATAAAGTATTATCTAAGATATGGTAGTCATGACATGTCCATGACTTACCTTTTGTCACCAACTAAAGATGGCAACTGTACTTAACATAAAAAGGTAAACAGTGGATTAAAGTATGGTCAACTACATGGCTTTTGAGAAAACGCCATGCAGTATCTCAGAGATTTGCAGCGGAGTGTCAGAGAGGCCATACTTATGTCCACTGGATAATAGAAGTGTCTTCCGAAGGTTAACTGGCTTCGGAAGAACTTGTTCTTCCGAAGCCACTTATACTTCGGAAGATGCTTCTATGCTTCCGAGGCTTTGAGGACTTCTTGTACTTCGGAAGTTGACTTCAGATCTTTATCTCTAAGTCTTGATCTTTGGAAGTAGGTTCTTTGTCTTCGGAAGTTGGAGTTTTCCTTCGGAAGTGTGTTTTACACTTAATCTTCGGAAGAGATCCTTCTTCCTTCGGAAGTTCCATACTTAGCTTCGGAAGTCCTTTGTATGTTGTACTCAAAATCTTCTAAGTGACTTGGTTTTGGTTGCAACAGCCTTTCTAGATCCAACAAACTCCCCCTAGGCTGATGCTACCAAAACTTCACTTATTTCTGCTTCTCAAAGCTTTCAGCACCAGGGACAAAAGGTATTTGTCTGTCTCTTTGTTCTTCCCTAAAGTAGTGTTGAGAAGCTTGTACAAGTCATTCGTGGATAGGAGATCCATTCTATCGCTTTGAATGACATGTACCCTCTGTTGTGTCCCCCTAAAGAGAGTTAGTTGACGGGAGTTATAGTCATACTCCCATCTAACTATGGTCTCAAGTTCAGGACCTTCAACCATTTGTAAAAAGGCATTGCCTTTGGTTGCTGATCCTTTCCTTTCCTCCTCCTCTCTCAGTTTCAACTCCTCTTCAACCTTGATTCTAGCAGTAAGCTCGGCCATATGAAGGCTGCCTAGATGATTTCTGATGTGGGCAGCTACATCGGAGTTTGAAGGGTTGGAGAATGGTTTCTCTGCTAACTCAGCAATGTCAAACCTGCTTAAGTGTAGTAGAGATGAGGCACTCAGCCTGTTGAGCTCTCCATTCTCTCTCTCAACAACAAAGTTGTGAGAAGAGTCTTCGAACCTCCACTGGATGATCTTCTTTCTGGGTGCAAGAGGTTGTCTTGGTACCCTGTCTCCTTTCTTTGTATCCAGTAGAGTCACCAGCTTTCTCCTCAGCTTCTTTTCTTCCTCATTCAATGTGTCTGAATTGAGGCCAAAGAGTTTTGCAGCTTGGTCTAAAGTTCCTCTGGGCAGATCAAGAAATTGATCTCTTGTGAGGGAACTTGAGGATCCATCAACATAAGTCAAGTTGACTGAATCCTCCTCACAGAAGATGTCGCTCAGAGTAATGCAGTTGATGAGCTTAGTCTTGACTGCCTTGAATTCCTCCATGGAGAGATGTTTAGAAGGCTGAGGGGATGGTTTGATTGGTTGTTGGGTAGGTTGAGGTGTTTGGGTTCTGGCTAAGGTTTTGGGTTGGAGGATGGGTAATTTAGGTGGTTGAGGTGAAGAGGTTGGTCTGTGTGATGGTGTAGGTTCAGGGGTGAATGGTTCAGAAGTTGGTTCGGTTTTGATTGGGAAGGGAAAGGGTATAGGTTCAGGTTGAGGTTGGGTTTGGATTTTAGGTTGAGAGGTTGCTTTGAAGGTCATCCCCTGTCTGTGACATCCGGTAAATTTCCGTTACCAAACTCCGTTAGTTTCGTTAAGTCTTGCATACACGTGTCGTGAGCACACACTAGTTGTCATTTAACGTTGGTGACCTAATAATAATGAAGAATGTTAAATTAATGTGAATCTAATTGATTATGTGGTTATTGTGTTATGTTTATGTGTTTGCATGTTTTTATATGTTAATTGAGAATTAATCGCGTAACGTGGAAATGTGTGTATTAATTCGTATGTTTGTGTTTTATAAAGATAAAACATATAATTTGTTACCATGAGTTATATGTTTATTCTTATAGTTAAAAATCATTTAAAAGTGTTTAAAAGAGTGCCTTTTTAATAAAATACAAAACACAAGGGCCTAAGTTGTCAATTTGCAAAGTTTAACTAAACAAAACAAAACCCAACCCTAATCCCACCCATTCGGCCGCAACACTTCTCCCATCCCTCTCAATCTTCGAAATCCAGCCAAGAACAAGCATTTTCGTGTGGATTTGGTTCGATTACATCCATATAACACCTAGGAAGCATCGATTTCAAGCAATTACAAGTTTAAAGGTTAGTTTTTTTCACGTTTTTGTGTGTTCTTCATATTGGCCGAACCCTAAATTCGAAATTGTTCTTCATGGGGTCGAATTTGATGTCTAATGTTGATGTTTATATGTTAGTTAGGTTGATTACATGTTAGTTAACGTGGATTATGTATGAATTACATGTTCTTAGTGATTTAATCATGGATTTTGATTCTTGTCTAACCCTAATTCGAATTCTAGTATGATTTTGCATGAATGATGATTGTTTGATGAATGTTTGATGATATTGGGTTGTATGAATGTTAGAACACATTGATCTTACAAGAAAGTTGGGATTTTGATGCATTGTTCATAGGTTACTAAGAATAGTAACTTTATTTTGCATGAAGTAGTGATCTAGTGATGGATTGATGTTATGGATGAGTTCATGATGATAATTAGATGCTAGATTGTTGTTATGAATGCTAGAAATCTTTGAATGCATGTTGTTAGTTCATAGCTTGCCAAAAGTAGAAACTTTTGTTTATGAAGATGATGGATTATGATGTTTGGATGTTGTTGATCATGCATAGATGTTGATATGAGCTTGAATTGGTATATTATTAATGAATTCATGAATGTATAGGATGTTTGATAGATTTTGGGATGTTCTTTCCCAAAAGGGAAACTTTATTTGTGTAAAGTTTGATGTATGATGATATGAACATGTTTGGGATATTAGGAGCATGTTAATATGATCATGGATGAATTCTAAGGTGATGAATCATGTTGAATTAGTTGTATGAGATGTTTTGGATAATCATGGATGATATTTGGATTTGTGGTGATCATGTATAAAGGTTGGTGTTGATTAGTTGCTAGGATATCATGTTTGGGTTTGGTGAGTAATGATTATGGTGTATGTTGAATGCTATGAGCATGGCTAAGACTTAAGGGTTATGTATGGATAATGTAGCATGTGTATGATACTGCTTGAATGTTAGTCATGTATGTTATATGTTCTCATTGGCTCTATTTGAATTGTAACTCATAATGTCACCAACGGGTCAAACGGGTCAACTAGGTCAAACGTGTCTATTTGTCTGGAAGCTTGAGTCTTTGGTTTTGGTATGATTAGGGTTTCACATGTCTTTCATTTACACGTACTTATGTACTCGCATGATCTAGGTAACCTTTGAAGGTTGGCTATCCACTCGTTTCTCAAATAAACCCTAAGTACTCTTTGCATACATCAGGTGAGTTCATGCCCCACGCTTTATTTAATCTCTTTTGGGGGAGATAGCATACTGGTATTTTATGAACGCTTTTAATATTTAAGTTGTGTTTAATATTGATATAGTGTTATTTATCATGGAAAGTCCTCACACTTTCGAATTGTTAATATTAAATAGCGGGGAAACTTGGGTAGTACTACTGGGTCTGACGAGCCCCACCTGTGTGACTCGAGGTCAACCGGGTGCAATTTGTCCTATTGAACATTGTCACGACATGGTAAGTCGTGACAGGAGGCAACAACTATCACAGTCAGCTTCAATTGCGAAATCACTATGTATTAATATTTGCTGTTAATAGACTAGCTATCTATTACAATACACTGCTTATATATATCACAACTGTTTATATGTTTACTGAACTCAAACTCTTGAACTCACCAACCTATGTGTTGACATTTTAGTATGCTTTTCTCAGGTCATTAAGCTGCTTGCCTCTAGGAGCACTCCACGGTTCACTTGCATACTAAGACTCGGTTTTCAAGACATTAGCATTTTAATGAATATGTTTTACTATTTTGGGTTGGCACATGTTTTGCCATATTTATACTTTTAGTTGTTTGAGTTGTTTTCAAAACGCTTCCGCACTGTTTCAAACTAAATCTTTGGTTGTTTTATTTACTTGTGGCATATAGAGTCGTTCTATGTAACTACTGACTGTGATCCTGGTTTGTTCACACGCCTCGCGGTAAAACCCCGCACGTGGATTTTGAGGGTGTGACAGATTGGTATCAGAGCCATTGGTTATAGGGAACTAGGTTGCATACACACTAGACTATAACCGCACACAGTTAGTTAGTTACCTGTACTTTATTTTCATCTACTGTATACTCATTGGCATACACGTCACACTATCTGCAGCATGGCATCGTCATCAAGGGCTTCTGGAAAACGACCTGCATCACCTGCGCGATCCGAGTCCCCACCTCCTGCACCTGTACCTGATGATGGACTCGACTGGCCTCGTTTTGATTATCCTCGAGGGGAGTTTGACTGGGATCAACCTTTCGCGTTGATGAAGCGTGACCCCCCAAGGGACTGGAGCTTTTATCCTAGGTTTGTCAACCACCTCATGTATAGGGAACGCGTGCCCGAGCCGAGACCCAGAACGAGAGGTAGCTCTGATTCAGCAGTACCTTCACTACCCCGGACGGAGCAGTCCAACGAGCAGTTGATTGCTGCATTGGTGGCAGCATTAGACACAGAACAGCGTCGAGTCAGGCGACTCATTAGCGACGTTTGTACACTACAGACCGAGGTGTACAACCTAAGGCATGGGATGGATGAGCTTGATGGGCGTCATGGAGAGACCCTAGACGGGTGCTACCAAATGAGGGACGGGATTGTAACCCTCAGTGGACGCGTGGCTACTTGCGAGCAGAGGGATGCTGTGGTTGATGACAGGATTGCTGCTTTGGAGGCACAGCTAGCAGCACTCCAGATTGCTATGGCTCCTGCACCTGCAGAGGAACCTGAGGAGGAAGAACCTGAGGAGGAGGAGGAACCAGAAGAGGAGGAACCTGAAGAGGAGGAGGATGAGAGTGATGGATCTGACATTGTTGATTGATTTTTTTTCTCTTTTTACATGACTTGGACTACCTAGTGTTTTCTTTGAAACCTATGTGGGAAGGGTTGTTTCCCACACGAACGACAAACTTAAATTTTGACATTGATGAATACATTGTGGCTTATTTGCAATTTATTTACTTTGGTTATTATTTTTGTTATGAATGTTGTGGTTGTGATGATTTATTATTCCTTTATTGTTTACTGTACTTCAATGAGATAAATGTGTTTGATGTTACTCATTATTGTATTTGTGGATGTAAAGTGAACAATGGACGCACGTGGACGTGGTCGTGGACGTGGTCGTGGGCGCGGTCGTGGACGTGGCGCCGGAGACCATGGCGCCGGAGATCATGGCGCTGGTGCCGTTAATATGACCCCTGCTGAGTTAACTGCCCTGATTCAGGCAGCGGTGGCTGCTGCCCAAGCGGGACAGCCAGCAGGTAAACAATGATTGAAAAATTAAACCGAATATCTTGCATAACCGTATAGGTTGTCTGATCAATAATTGTTGTGTTAAAGCAGGACCACCAGCATGTACTTATAAGTCCTTCATGGACTGTAAGCCCCATACCTACAGCGGCACTGAAGGCGCTGTGGGACTAGTACGCTGGTTCGAGAAGACGGAGTCCGTATTCTCCAAGTGCAACTGTCCACCTGCTGATCAGGTGAAATATGCCACCGGGACCCTGGAGGGTGCCGCCTTATCCTGGTGGAATGCCCAAGTTCAGATGTTGGGGCAAGCATTGGCTAATGGACTGCCGTGGGCCGAGTTCAAAACCATGATGACCGAGGAGTACTGTCCTCGCAATGAGGTGCAAAAGTTGGAGATAGAGTTCTGGCAACTGAAAATGCAGGGCTCAGAAATCGAGGCTTACACCACTAGAACTCACGAGCTAGCACATTATGCCCGGGGATGGTAAATGAGATGCACAAGAGGATCGAGCACTACATACGGGGACTTGTACCCGAAATACAGAGTATGGTAACTGCTTCTAATCCAGCCACCATACAGCAGGCCATTCAGTTAGCCCATAAGCTAACTGACCAAGCAGTGGAACAGGGTCGTCTACCCAAGCGGGGCGCCGTGGCAAGCGTGCCCGATAACAAAAGAAAGTGGGATGGTAGTAGTAACACCAAAGCATCATCATCTTCAGGCAGTCAACCTCAGCCTCAGCAGCAACAACAACCGGTCCAACAACAACGTAGGTTTGACAACAATCGTAATTCAACCAAACAACTGCAACTAATCAAGGACCCAGTGGTTATGGTGGAAGACACCCGAAGTGCAACCGGTGCAACTATCATCACGTGGGACGATGTGATAGCTTCAAATGTCAGCGATGTGGTAAAATTGGACACGCTGCGAAGGATTGCCGTGGCGAACTGGTTAGGAGGACGCAACAACCCCAGGAAACTCCTAAGGGTTGTTTTGAATGTGGAAAAGAGGGGCACTACAAGCGAATTGCCCACAACTAAGGAGAAATGGAATGGCAACAATGGAAATGGACACAACAACAACAACAATAACAACAACAACAATGGTAACAACAACGGTGGCAATGGCAACGGTAATGGCGGTAATAAGGATGGAGCAAAAGGGAGAGCCTTCGTCATTGGCTCAGGTGAGGCTCTAAATGATCCTACAACTGTTACTGGTAGATTCTCTGTTAATGGTTGCTTTGCTACGGTACTATTCGATACTGGAGCTGATAGGAGTTTCGTGTCCTTAAAATTCTGTAGTCTTTTAAGTGATATACCCTCCGCCCTAGAATCTAAATACACCGTAGAGTTGGCTGACGGTAAACAGATTCACGTAACGCATATCCTTAAAGACTGTAAGATAGAGCTTGTGGTCATACTTTCGTTATAGATCTTATGCCTGTTACTCTGGGGAGTTTTGATGTTGTGATAGGCATGGATTGGCTTTCTAGCAAGCAAGCAGAAGTTATATGTCATGAAAGATCATACGAATTCCTGTTGATGACACAATTCTGACAGTCCGAGGTGATAGAAGTGGTGCTGTGATAGGCATCATCTCGTTCATGAAAGCCCAAAAGTTACTACGAAAGGGTCGTGTGGCTATTCTAGCGCTTGTAACTGATAAGCAGGCGAAGGAAAGAAGAATGGAGGATATTCCCATAGTGCGCGACTTTCCAGAGGTGTTTCCAGAGGATCTTCCTGGATTACCACCTCATCGTCAAGTGGAATTCCAAATTGAACTAACTCCCGGCGCAGCCCCGATTGCTAGAGCACCTTATCGATTAGCACCGAACGAACTACAGGAGTTGTCGTCACAACTCCAGGAGCTATTAGATAAGGGTTTTATTCGCCCTAGTACATCACCCTGGGGAGCCCCTGTCCTGTTTGTGAAGAAGAAGGATGGCACGTTTCGGATGTGTATTGACTATAGGGAGCTAAATAAAGTAACAGTCAAGAACCGATACCCTCTACCCCGTATCGATGACTTGTTTGACCAACTCCAGGGATCAAGTTACTATTCGAAGATTGACTTGAGATCTGGCTATCATCAACTCAGAGTACGCGAAGAAGACATTTCCAAAACCGCGTTTCGTACCCGCTACGGTCATTATGAGTTCTTGGTCATGCCTTTTGGGTTGACAAATGCACCTGCTGTGTTCATGGACCTCATGAACCGTGTGTGCAAACCCTACCTCGATCAGTTTGTCATTGTGTTTATCGATGATATACTGATATATTCCAGGACCAAGGAAGACCATGAGGAGCATTTGCGGATGATCTTAGAGCTACTGAAAAGGGAACAGCTGTACGCCAAATTCTCTAAGTGTGACTTTTGGATACGAGAAGTACAATTCTTAGGTCATATTGTTAATGAGAAAGGGATACATGTTGATCCTGCCAAAATTGAGGCGATCAAGAATTGGACCACACCTAAAACGCCGAGTGAAATAAGACAATTCTTGGGATTAGCAGGTTACTATCGGCGATTCATAGAGGGATTCTCTAAGATTGCACAACCTCTCACAGCTTTGACTCACAAAGGGACTACATACAAATGGGGTGAAAGCCAAGAATCGGCTTTTCAATCGCTAAAGCAGAAGCTATGTACCGCGCCGATACTAGCACTGCCAGAGGGGACGGATGACTTCGTGGTATATTGTGATGCATCCATTCAAGGCTTGGGTTGTGTCTTAATGCAGCGAGACAAAGTGATAGCCTACGCCTCGAGACAATTAAAAGTTCATGAGAAGAACTATACTACTCATGACTTAGAGTTGGGTGCAGTAGTCTTTGCCTTAAAGATTTGGAGACATTACTTGTACGGTACCAAGTGCACTATCTACACCGATCACAAGAGTCTTCAACATATCTTTGAGCAAAAGGAATTGAATATGAGGCAACGACGTTGGGTGGAGCTGCTAAACGACTATGATTGCGCTATTAAATACCATCCGGGAAAGGCGAATGTGGTTGCTGATGCCTTAAGCCGGAAGGAAACAGCTAAACCCAGACGGGTGCGAGCTTTACAGCTCACTATTAGTACTCAACTGCCTGAACAAGTTAAGGAGGCACAGGTAGAAGCTTTGAAAGCAGAAAACATTGGTTCTGAGTCGCTGAGAGGAATGGAAAACAGCTGGTGATGAAGGAAGATGGGATTCGATATTTCATGGATAGACTTTGGGTGCCTGCCTATGGAAATTTGAGAGACCTGGTTATGAGTGAGGCACACAAATCCAAGTACTCTATACATCCTGGATCTGATAAAATGTATCATGATCTGAAGGCGCACTATTGGTGGCCTAATATGAAAGCGGATGTGGCTACATATGTGAGCAAGTGCTTGACCTGCTCGAAGGTGAAGGTGGAGTATCAAAAACCATCTGGACTATTGCAGCAACCCGAGATACCGATGTGGAAATGGGAACAAATCTCCATGGATTTTATTACCAAGCTGCCTAGGACTAGTAATGGTTGTGATACAATATGGGTTATTGTGGATCGATTGACAAAATCTGCTCATTTTCTTGCTATAAAGGAAACTGACAAGATGGAGAAGTTAACCCGCCTGTACCTCAAGGAGATCGTTTCCAGACACGGTGTACCGATCTCCATTATCTCTGATCGTGATGCTCGTTTCACGTCACACTTCTGGCAATCATTGCAGAAATCTTTGGGAACACGATTAGATATGAGTACTGCTTATCACCCGCAAACGGATGGCCAGAGTGAGCGTACCATACAGACGTTGGAAGATATGCTACGTGCTTGTGTAATTGATTTCGGGAATAACTGGGAAATTCACCTGCCATTGGTGGAATTTTCTTATAACAACAGTTATCACACTAGCATACAAGCAGCACCTTTCGAGGCTTTGTATGGGAGAAAATGTAGATCACCTGTTTGTTGGGCGGAAATTGGCGATAGTCAACTGACTGGTCCCGAGTTGATTCATGAAACAACTGAGAAGATCGTACAGATACGGAACCGTATGGCAGCAGCGCGAGACCGACAAAAGAGTTATGCTGATAAAAGACGGAAACCTTTAGAGTTTCAGGTTGGTGACAAGGTTTTGTTGAAAGTTTCACCATGGAAAGGCGTAGTTCGGTTTGGCAAGCGAGGGAAGCTAAACCCGAGGTACGTTGGACCATTTGAAATAGTGGAAAGAATAGGTCCAGTGGCCTATCGTCTAGCCCTACCTGATTCGCTAAGTGGAATCCATGATGTATTTCACGTATCAAACTTGAAGAAATGCATAACTGATGAAACGATGGTCGTACCGCTAGAAGAGGTTCAAGTGGATGAGCAACTACGTTTTATTGAAGAACCAGTGGAGGTGATGGACCGTGAGGTGAAAACACTTAAGCAGAGCAAGATACCTATTGTCAAAATCCGTTGGAATTCGCGACGTGGACCGGAATTCACATGGGAACGGGAAGATCAAATGAAGCTTAAGTATCCTCATCTATTCGAGAAGACGATGTCTGCAGACGAAGGTATTGATTTAAATTTCGGGACGAAATTTCTTTCAACATGGGGATGATGTGACAACTCATCCAAAACTCACTCGATTTCGATTTCTGTGTGCCAATGCAGTAGACCAGTGATGGAACACTCTCACCATGTAACGCAATTTTCGGGACGAAAATTCTTTCAACATGGGGATAATGTGACATCCGGTAAATTTCCGTTACCAAACTCCGTTAGTTTCGTTAAGTCTTGCATACACGTGTCGTGAGCACACACTAGTTGTCGTTTAACGTTGGTGACCTAATAATAATGAATAATGTTAAATTAATGTGAATCTAATTGATTATGTGATTATTGTGTTATGTTTATGTGTTTGCATGTTTTTATATGTTAATTGAGAATTAATCGCGTAACGTGGAAATGTGTGTATTAATTCGTATGTTTGTGTTTTATAAAGATAAAACATATAATTTGTTACCATGAGTTATATGTTTATTATTATAGTTAAAAATCATTTAAAAGTGTTTAAAAGAGTGCCTTTTTAATAAAATACAAAACACAAGGGCCTAAGTTGTCAATTTGCAAAGTTTAACTAAACAAAACAAAACCCAACCCTAATCCCACCCATTCGGCCGCAACACTTCTCCCATCCCTCTCAATCTTCGAAATCCAGCCAAGAACAAGCATTTTCGTGTGGATTTGGTTCGATTACATCCATATAACACCTAGGAAGCATCGATTTCAAGCAATTACAAGTTTAAAGGTTAGTTTTTTTCACGTTTTTGTGTGTTCTTCATATTGGCCGAACCCTAATTCGAAATTGTTCTTCATGGGGTCGAATTTGATGTCTAATGTTGATGTTTATATGTTAGTTAGGTTGATTACATGTTAGTTAACGTGGATTATGTATGAATTACATGTTCTTAGTGATTTAATCATGGATTTTGATTCTTGTCTAACCCTAATTCGAATTCTAGTATGATTTTGTATGAATGATGATTGTTTGATGAATGTTTGATGATATTGGGTTGTATGAATGTTAGAACACATTGATCTTACAAGAAAGTTGGGATTTTGATGCATTGTTCATAGGTTACTAAGAATAGTAACTTTATTTTGCATGAAGTAGTGATCTAGTGATGGATTGATGTTATGGATGAGTTCATGATGATAATTAGATGCTAGATTGTTGTTATGAATGCTAGAAATCTTTGAATGCATGTTGTTAGTTCATAGCTTGCCAAAAGTAGAAACTTTTGTTTATGAAGATGATGGATTATGATGTTTGGATGTTGTTGATCATGCATAGATGTTGATATGAGCTTGAATTGGTATATTATTAATGAATTCATGAATGTATAGGATGTTTGATAGATTTTGGGATGTTCTTTCCCAAAAGGGAAACTTTATTTGTGTAAAGTTTGATGTATGATGATATGAACATGTTTGGGATATTAGGAGCATGTTAGTATGATCATGGATGAATTCTAAGGTGATGAATCATGTTGAATTAGTTGTATGAGATGTTTTGGATAATCATGGATGATATTTGGATTTGTGGTGATCATGTATAAAGGTTGGTGTTGATTAGTTGCTAGGATATCATGTTTGGGTTTGGTGAGTAATGATTATGGTGTATGTTGAATGCTATGAGCATGGCTAAGACTTAAGGGTTATGTATGGATAATGTAGCATGTGTATGATACTGTTGAATGTTAGTCATGTATGTTATATGTTCTCATTGGCTCTATTTGAATTGTAACTCATAATGTCACCAACGGGTCAAACGGGTCAACTAGGTCAAACGTGTCTATTTGTCTGGAAGCTTGAGTCTTTGGTTTTGGTATGATTAGGGTTTCACATGTCTTTCATTTACACGTACTTATGTACTCGCATGATCTAGGTAACCTTTGAAGGTTGGCTATCCACTCGTTTCTCAAATAAACCCTAAGTACTCTTTGCATACATCAGGTGAGTTCATGCCCCACGCTTTATTTAATCTCTTTTGGGGGAGATAGCATACTGGTATTTTATGAACGCTTTTAATATTTAAGTTGTGTTTAATATTGATATAGTGTTATTTATCATGGAAAGTCCTCACACTTTCGAATTGTTAATATTAAATAGCGGGGAAACTTGGGTAGTACTACTGGGTCTGACGAGCCCCACCTGTGTGACTCGAGGTCAACCGGGTGCAATTTGTCCTATTGAACATTGTCACGACATGGTAAGTCGTGACAGGAGGCAACAACTATCACAGTCAGCTTCAATTGCGAAATCACTATGTATTAATATTTGCTGTTAATAGACTAGCTATCTATTACAATACACTGCTTATATATATCACAACTGTTTATATGTTTACTGAACTCAAACTCTTGAACTCACCAACCTATGTGTTGACATTTTAGTATGCTTTTCTCAGGTCATTAAGCTGCTTGCCTTAGGAGCACTCCACGGTTCACTTGCATACTAAGACTCGGTTTTCAAGACATTAGCATTTTAATGAATATGTTTTACTATTTTGGGTTGGCACATGTTTTGCCACATTTATACTTTTAGTTGTTTGAGTTGTTTTCAAAACGCTTCCGCACTGTTTCAAACTAAATCTTTGGTTGTTTTATTTACTTGTGGCATATAGAGTCGTTCTATGTAACTACTGACTGTGATCCTGGTTTGTTCACACGCCTCGCGGTAAAACCCCGCACGTGGATTTTGAGGGTGTGACACTGTCCCCTTCTATACATCTCCTTCCTTTTCCCCGCGCGAATGTCAGTCTTGATGTCACTGACATGTCGCTGGAGAGTCTTTTCAGACATGGGACCCACCTGCCTGCCAGATAAGCCATGAGCTTTGAGATAACTCTTCAGCCAGGCTTTCTCACCTATCTTATTGGCAGCAGTCAGTCCAGCTTCTTCTTCTTTCTTCTTCTTTTCCACAAGCTTCTCCCTTGCAAGTCTCTTTCTCTCCTTCTCCATTTGATCTTGCTCTTTGTTGAAGAGCCATAAGATCGTATCACTGTTACGTGGAGACAACTCCCTTGAGAGAATCCTCTGGAGAGTAGGAAGGTGATCTTTCTCTCCTGAGCTGCAGATCAGCTTCTCTTTCCTTTCTCTCCCTTTCCTCTTCTAAGGCCAACCTTGCAGCCTCTTCTTTTTGCTGTTTTAGCAGCAACGTTGCCTTTTTCCAGCTCTATCAACTCCTCTAATGGTAGCAGGAGTACATCTTCAGTTGCAGCCCCTAGACTAACAAGTCTGTCTATAACCTATACCCTTCTTCTGTTGTTGACTGCCTCTTGGTTGGCTGCAGCTGCTTTGGTACTTGCAGCTAACAGTTTCCCAGTTGGTAGCCTACCTTTCCTTTTAAGCTTCTCCAACCTTTCTTCCTCCTGAAGCTCTTCCAAAGTCATCTTCCTCTTACCTTTGATGTCTTCGGAAGTGCTAGACTTTGGGGGTTCTTGGATGGAAGATCCAGGTTGGGTAGTAGAGGTGGGACCTGGAGTTAATGCTGATGTCAGAGCCAATGGTTGGGTGAGAAAATCCTCTCTGTTAACCTCAGATGCAAGTTCCAGAATTGCATCTGTGACTATTAGATCATCGGATAGAGAAAATAGTCCTTCCGCAGCAGCAATCTCAGCTTCGGAAGTTTGAGCTTGTTCTTCCGAGGCTTTGAATTGTGCTTCGGAAGTCTGTGAAAATACACTTTCTGTCCCAACTGTTTCGGTTGCTGGGCCATCAGTCCTTGTTTCCCCTTCGAAGTTAATCTCAGGTTCCACTTGGACCTTAGGTTGGCCAACTTCCTCGACAGTGGTAGAAGGTGCATTTGTCACACCCCCAACCTTGACGGCGGAAACGTCGAGATGTGAGGGTTAAGATTGTTCACAGCCACATAACGCTATATTTAAATTGCAAATATTATTATCATAAGTATTAAAATGAAATACAACCATAAGTCACAAAAAGAAATAAGTTCAACATAACTCAAACATAACATAATGTTTTGTTTATTTAACTAGGTCCAAGTCCTAGTTTTTTAGCAAGCTTCAACTGTCCACTTTAAACTTGGGGATTTCCTGAAACATGATGAAAATAAAAAGTCAACTAAAAATAGTTGGTGAGTTTCCAAGTTTTCATACATAATAAGATTACAAGTAGCAATTCATGTCATGGATTATAAGCTAGTAAGGTTATAGAACAAATATCGTTACAACCAAACCTCGACTTGATTACAAGTATAAAAGATTGGCTAAGTGTATTTGGTTCCCTAGTGCACAAGCGTACGGCCCCTAGGAGTCGGCAATACCTCGACTTTAGCACCAAATAGGCTTGTCAGGCCCAAAGATCTAAGACGTCGCCAGGCTAGCAATAGTTAATGATTGTAAACAAACTATGTATCTCATATAAACACTTACAATACACAAATAACCATGACCAAATAATAAGTAGAATTGCATGTGCATTACAAGTCTCAAATGTTTAAACGTGTATGTAATATAAGCATCATGTTTCACCCCAAATAAGTGTGAAATTATAAAAAGGGGACAAGGAAAACTCACGTATCAAATAAGTATAGAATGAAGTTAAATAAGAATAATGTATGCCGTTCCAAGATAAAACGTCACAATGCACCTAAATATATAAATATAACAAGATTTAGGCTAATAACAAGATTAACGAGTTAACATGAACTAGGGTATTAGAATTTGGGGATTTTTACAAAGTTAATAAATTCTTATAGAAATACCTTTTATGAAATCTATAAGATTTATTATTATTATTATTTTTTTTTTGTTTAGGAAATTGATTCTTTGTAAATAACTTGTGATTTTATTTATAAAAATTATATTTATAACCTTCATGATAAATCCTTAAACAAAGATAACATAAGGTCTAATATTAATTTAATATCTCTAAGTATTATATAACAACCTAATTTTATAAAAATGTTTAATCATAACATTTGTAAATAATTTTATATTAAAATATTAAAAGGTTTTACAAGAATAAATTTTTAAGAAATGTTTAGATGTCTTTAAAATATTTGAAATTTATAAAAGTTATTTTTATAATTATTATAAACTTTCTATAATTAATTTAAGGCTAAAAGGTTTTAAAAAAATTACATGAGGTGCCCGGGTTTCGAACCCGTGACCTCATGTATGGGCAACAATGACTTAACCAGTGAACCAGGCTTCCAGCCGCGATGTGATTCTGTTTCTAATTGTTAAATACAACTTAAACAAAAACCCCCTAAATCCTTAAGAACCCTAGAACACAATCGATCAAATTGATCGTTAATTCGAGGTTGTTGATCAAATTAACCATGGGGCTTTTGTTCCCCTTGCTTAATCGATCACAACCATGTATCAAACTTACTTGGTTTCAACCAATTTGATGTGGTTATGCTCGGTACTATTTCGATTCTTTGCGCGATGAACAGAGGTTCAGATTTCGATCTTTTCGTTGTTATTTCAAGCAATTGAGTGTGGAATGAGTTTAAAGGGGTCAAATGGAACATTTACCCTCTGTTATATAGTCCTGATTTGTACGTTAAGATGCCGATCGGGTTTCAGTTTTTGTTCGACAATTTCAGTTTCAATTGAGTGTTTAATTGATTGTTTTAAATCAAATTAAACTATGCATTAAGCTGGGTAATGATTATCTGAACGTTTCTGTTCAATTAATTCGATTAATCATCAACATTCGCTCGTTTAACGGTTAATAGTCGATTGACGTTTTCGTTTCAGTTAGATTTCTTTAATATCGACTTCAAGAGTCCAATTAAACCGTGGGTTCGAGTTCGCGAAGCTTCCCCGAGTCGTTTGATACTTCTAATATGATTTAAAAACGTTTAATTTGACATTTTGGGGGTCACCGGACTCCGGCCGGAGAGTGGCCGGAGTGGTGCCGGAAAAACGGGGGAAGGGGCGGTGGGTTGGGTGTGTTTTTAATTAATTACAGAAATGGTCCCCCAACTTTGAATTCTTATTATTTTATGCCCAAACTTAATATTTTAAGTTTCTAATTTGACAATTAGGCCCCCTTGAACTTAATTAAGTTTTAACTTGTTAACTTTTATAACTTATTATTATTATCTTTATTATCATTATTATTTTATTACTATTATTATTATTATTATTATTATTATTAGTATTATTATTATTACCATTATTATTATTATTATTATTATTATTATTATTATTATTATTATTATTATTATTATTATTATTATTATTATTATTATTATTATTATTATTATATTTTATTTAATACTTAACAAAACAAATTAAGAAATAAGCATGCATAATTCATAAATTTTATAAATGTCAACGACGAACACTATAAGAATAAACGAAAATTAACTTTTAGTTAACAAAAATACGGAATGTTACAGTCTCCCCAACTTAAAAGAATTTCGTCCCGAAATTTAAAAGAAATGAAACTATACAAATAAGAACGGGTATTTCTTCTTCATGTGTTCTTCACGTTCCCAAGTAAATTCAGCGCCACGTTTATTCTCCCAACGAACCTTGACGATTGGGGTTGTTGTGGTTCTCGTCTTCTTCATTATACGGTCCATGATTTCAACAGGTTTCTCGACAAAATGTAATGACTCGTCAATCTGAAAGTCTTCCAACGGGACGTACAGACTTTCGTCGGCCAAACACTTTCTCAGATTTGAGACGTGGAACACAGGATGAACTCCACTAAGGTCGGAAGGTAGTTCCAGTTTATAAGCCACTTTCCCAATCCTTCTCAGGATTTTGAAAGGCCCTACAAATCTTGGAGCCAGTTTGCCCTTCTTTCCAAAGCGAACCACACCTTTCCACGGTGAAACCTTAAGAAGAACCATCTCCCCAACTTGGAATTCCAATGGCTTACGTCGCTTGTCAGCATAGCTCTTTTGACGACTTCTCGCCACTTCAAGGTTCTTGCGAATGATAGAAACTTTATCGGTCGTCTCTTGTATAAGTTCAGGACCAGTGATGAAGTTTTCACCAATGTCGGTCCAACAGATCGGTGAACGACATTTTCGACCATAAAGTGCTTCGAACGGTGCCATCTTGATACTCGAGTGGTAACTATTGTTATACGAAAATTCCGCAAGCGGTAGATGCGTATCCCAATCGCCACCAAAGTCAAGAACACAAAGGCGTAGCAAATCCTCCAAGGTTTGGATCGTTCGCTCGGTTTGACCATCGGTTTGAGGATGGTAAGCCGTGCTTAGATCTAGTTGTGTACCCAAGAGTTCTTGCATAGACGACCAAAAATGTGAAGTGAAGCGAGCATCTCGGTCGGATATGATGTGCAGAGGTACCCCATGACGACTTACAATCTCATCAACGTATATACGAGCTAACTTTGATGTTTTGTAAGTGTCACGTATAGGTATAAAATGCGCCGACTTGGTCAATCGGTCAACGATCACCCATATGCTATCATGTCCTCGAGAGGTTCGGGGTAGCTTTGTTATGAAGTCCATGGATATGTGTTCCCACTTCCACATAGGAATCTCGGGTTGCTCAAGTAATCCACTTGGACGTTGATGTTCGGCTTTAACCTTCGTACACGTGAGACACTTAGCTACATAAGTCGCTATGTCTTTCTTCATTCCAGGCCACCAATATTGACCACGTAGGTCCATATACATCTTATCGGAGCCAGGATGAATAGAATAACGAGTTTGATGAGCTTCGTTCATGATGAAGGTACGGAGATTATCGCGATTTGGAACCCAAATTCGATTTGCGAAGTACATCAATCCATTGGGTTTCGTTTCCAATTGAGTTAGAAGATTATGCTCCAATTCCTCCTTCATTCTTCCTTCTCGTTGCACCATTTGTTGAGCCTCCAGGATACTAGACTCGATGTCACTATCTATCCTCAGGTTTTGTAGCAGTACGGTGGTCTCGTTGACATCAAGTCGGATCTCAGTATCGAACTCACCCAAAGTGTCAAACCATTGCCGTCGATCGCGAATTTCTTGGAATGAGATCATCTTGTTGTGAATCTTTCGGCTTAGTGCATCGGCTACAACGTTTGCTTTACCAGGATGGTAACGAATGTCACAATCGTAATCACTAATCAACTCCACCCAACGACGTTGTCTCATATTGAGATCTTTTTGATTGAAAACGTGTTGAAGGCTTTTGTGATCGGTGTAGACTATACATTGCGTACCATACAGGTAGTGTCTCCAAATCTTCAAAGCAAAGACAACAGCACCAAGCTCGAGATCGTGTGTTGTGTAATTCACCTCGTGAACCTTCAATTGTCTCGATGCATAAGCTATGACCTTCCCTCGTTGCATGAGAACACAACCAAGGCCTTGTTTAGATGCATCACAATACACGGTGAAATCGTCGTTTCCATCGGGTAAGGTCAAGATAGGAGCATTGCACAACTTGTGCTTTAACGCTTCAAAAGCTTCTTCTTGCTCGGGACCCCACTCGAATGGTTTATTCTTTTGTGTCAAAGTAGTGAGCGGTTTCGCGATCCTCGAGAAGTTGGCAATGAATCGCCGATAATAACCAGCAAGACCAAGAAAAGAACGAACTTCGGTAGGAGTTGTAGGAACACACCAATTCTTCACAGCTTCCACCTTTGCAGGATCAACGTGAATTCCTTGGCTATTCACCACGTGTCCTAGAAATTGAACTTCCTCGAGCCAGAAATCACACTTCGAGAACTTCGCGTACAATTGCTCTTTCTTTAACAACTCAAGAACCAATCTCAAATGCAGTTCATGATCGGTGTTGGACTTGGAATAGATAAGTATGTCATCAATGAAGACGATCACAAACTTGTCTAGATAAGGCTTGCATACTCTTCATGAGATCCATGAAGACAGCAGGAGCATTGGTTAAACCAAAAGGCATCACCATAAACTCATAGTGCCCATATCGAGTACGGAACGCGGTCTTTGGGATATCATCATCATGGACTCGCAATTGATGATAACCAGAACGTAAGTCGATCTTCGAGAAGATAGCAGCTCCTTGAAGTTGGTCAAACAAATCATCAATACGAGGAAGAGGATAACGGTTCTTGATGGTAAGCTTGTTAAGCTCACGATAATCGATGCACATACGAAACGTTCCATCTTTCTTCTTCACGAATAGTACAGGTGCACCCCAAGGCGAAGAACTAGGACGGATGAAGCCCTTCTCGGATAACTCTTGAAGTTGACTAGAGAGTTCTTGCATTTCCGATGGTGCAAGTCGATATGGTGACTTAGCCACGGGGTTTGCTCCCGGTATCAAGTCAATTTTAAACTCGACTTCACGCACGGGAGGTAAACCACTAAGGTCATCGGGAAATACTTCAGAAAAGTCTCGTACAATAGGGACATCCTTAAGTTCTTTCCCTTTGACTTTCGTGTTGACCACGTAAGCCAAGAAGGCCATATACTTCTTGCTTAAGCACTTTCGGGCTTGAGTGCAAGACATGAGTTTAAGCCCTTTGGAAGATTTTTCACCGAACACTTTCAAAGTATCTCCAGAGGGTAACGGTATACGAATGCACTTCTCGAAACAAATGATCTCGGCATGGTGTTTGGCTAACCAATCCATACCAATGATGACGTCAAAGCTTCCAAGTTTCATAGGAATAAGATCGATAAGAAAATCATGTGTGTCAAGACTTAAGATGCAATCACGAATAACGACATCAACGGTGATCGGTTCTCCATCGGCAACTTCAACGGTAAGAGGTCTTCCTAGTTTCGTATGTGGCTTAGCAAGTATGGGTTCAAACTCTAACGAAACAAAACTCTTATCGGCTCCAGAATCAAATAGGACATAGGCATAAGTTTTATTAATAAGGAACATACCTGTTCAATTTTAAAGGTATTTAACGACATAGGTAACACATGAAAAGAATTAGGTCACAAAAGTTAAAGGTAAGTGAACATACCATTCACCACATCGTTGTTTGCTTGTGCTTGATTTGCGTTGATGTTGAAAGCACGTCCTCGGGCTTGTGGAACATTACCCACAATACGAGGGCATTGTGGGCGGAAATGACCAGGTTCCCCACAATTGTAGCAAACACGGTTCGTGACCACGGCGGCATTGTTAGGTGCACGGTGACAAGTCGCCACCAAGTGACCATATTTACCGCATAAAGTACAAATACGGCATGGTTGATTTCCCGGGTGATGGTACCTACAAATGTTGCACATAGGCTGGGGACCAGCATAAGCCCTAGCCCCAGGCACTTGTGCCACAGGTGCAGCCGCAGGTACAAGTTGTCTTTGAGGTTGTTTAGGTGCAGCCACAGCATAGTTGCGCGCCGGTGTGAACTTGCGCTTCTTGTTGTTGTTGTTGTTGTTGTAAGACGGTTCAGCTTTGGTTTCTTTAACAGCCTCGGTAGCCGTCTTCTCTACCTTCTTTGCACCCTTCACAGACATGGTGCCCGCTCGTATATGATTCTCGGTGAGTTGAGCGGTGATAGTAATGGCTTCTTCCAAAGTTGTGGGTCGGCTACCCACCACAGCATCTTGAATTTGGGGTGGTACACCCTTAATGAACTTCTCGATGTTGCGGGGGACAGTGTCGACCATGTGAGGCAGCAGTAAGCTCAACTCATGATGCCTAGTTGAGTAGGCCAAATGATCACCATCATTTTGCTTCAAGTTCCAAAATTCTTCCTCCAACTTTTGCAACTCACTTCGTGGGCAGAACTTCGCGATAGCGATGTTCTTGAACTCCTCCCAGGTAAGTGCTTGCACAGCTTCGGGTCCACGGTTTCTCTTCTCGCTATTCCACCAGGTAAGTGCCCTTTGTTGGAGCACACTAGTGGCATAACGAACCTTGAGCGTCTCGGGACACTCACAATTGATAAAGGTATTCTCCATGCTTTCGAACCACTCAAGAAGACCAGTGGCTCCTTCCTTGCCACTAAAACTAGTGGGCTTGCAAGAGCTAAAGTGTTTGAAGGTGCAAGTTCGATTGTTCCCGTTTTGGTTGTTCCCATTTTGGTTGTTGCTGTTCTCTCCATGACCATTACCATTGTTGCTACCATTGGTCAGTAAGGTGCTATTAAGTTCAGCAACCATGGTCGGGATGACAGCAGCCATTTGACGAGCAATCATGGCGGCTAGTTTACGATCGGAACTTCCACGCTTTCCATGATGACGAGACATGCTGGAATATACAAAATGAGTTAGATACGAGAATTGGGATAACAAGGATCATAATTCAACAAGGATAAGGCAAAAGTTGTAAGGCACATGGAATGGTTCCATTTGGTAACGCATTACCATTTGGAAACGTTGACACGTCAAGGTAAGTTGACCCACTTGCCTTAGAAATTTGTGTATGTTGACCATAGTTTATCACTCATCCCAGAAATCCCCAGGTAAGCATAACTAGTCCCGTAGGATTTATGCGATATGCTTGCCTTAGCCCGAGGGCCTTTTGCCAGGAAATCCAGAATACAGGTGTCTATGTGTCACACAAATATCTTAGGTTCATGAAATCAAAACCTTGATGAGATTTTACATAGATTAGACATAAGTCTAAGGATTCAAGTCATAAGCATAAGTATACAATTCCACGTGTCGACGAGAATAAGATTAAGAAGTTTCATTTTTCGGGGAGAGTCAAAGTGTCAAAGGTAAGTTTAGGGAGACGAGTAACTAAGTTTAAACAATTACAAGGCAAACCTATGCTAAGGCATCAAGTTGCACATAAGTAAGGTATAGCATTATGTAGCATGTAACAATATATATATTACCATGAATATAAATATTATTCTAAGAGGTTCATGCATAAGCTATAGTCTAGGTCACCATTTCTAATAACCTAAATCCCTATAGTTATGGGCTCTGATACCAATCTGTCACACCCCAACCTTGACGGCGGAAACGTCGAGATGTGAGGGTTAAGATTGTTCACAGCCACATAACGCTATATTTAAATTGCAAATATTATTATCATAAGTATTAAAATGAAATACAACCATAAGTCACAAAAAGAAATAAGTTCAACATAACTCAAACATAACATAATGTTTTGTTTATTTAACTAGGTCCAAGTCCTAGTTTTTTGCAAGCTTCAAATGTCCACTTTAAACTTGGGGATTTCCTGAAACATGATGAAAATAAAAAGTCAACTAAAAATAGTTGGTGAGTTTCCAAGTTTTCATACATAATAAGATTACAAGTAGCAATTCATGTCATGGATTATAAGCTAGTAAGGTTATAGAACACATATCGTTACAACCAAACCTCGACTTGATTACAAGTATAAAAGATTGGCTAAGTGTATTTGGTTCCCTAGTGCACAAGCGTACGGCCCCTAGGAGTCGGCAATACCTCGACTTTAGCACCAAATAGGCTTGTCAGGCCCAAAGATCTAAGACGTCGCCAGGCTAGCAATAGTTAATGATTGTAAACAAACTATGTATCTCATATAAACACTTACAATACACAAATAACCATGACCAAATAATAAGTAGAATTGCATGTGCATTACAAGTCTCAAATGTTTAAACGTGTATGTAATATAAGCATCATGTTTCACCCCAAATAAGTGTGAAATTATAAAAAGGGGACAAGGAAAACTCACATATCAAATAAGTATAGAATGAAGTTAAATAAGAATAATGTATGCCGTTCCAAGATAAAACGTCACAATGCACCTAAATATATAAATATAACAAGATTTAGGCTAATAACAAGATTAACGAGTTAACATGAACTAGGGTATTAGAATTTGGGGATTTTTACAAAGTTAATAAATTCTTATAGAAATACCTTTTATGAAATCTATAAGATTTATTATTATTATTTTATTTTTTTGTTTAGGAAATTGATTCTTTGTAAATAACTTGTGATTTTATTATAAAAATTATATTTATAACCTTCATGATAAATCCTTAAACAAAGATAACATAAGGTCTAATATTAATTTAATATCTCTAAGTATTATATAACAACCTAATTTTATAAAAATGTTTAATCATAACATTTGTAAATAATTTTATATTAAAATATTAAAAGGTTTTACAAGAATAAATTTTTAAGAAATGTTTAGATGTCTTTAAAAATATTTGAAATTTATAAAAGTTATTTTATAATTATTATAAACTTTCTATAATTAATTTAAGGCTAAAAGGTTTTAAAAAATTACATGAGGTGCCCGGGTTTCGAACCCGTGACCTCATGTATGGGCAACAATGACTTAACCAGTGAACCAGGCTTCCAGCCGCGATGTGATTCTGTTTCTAATTGTTAAATACAACTTAAACAAAAACCCCCTAAATCCTTAAGAACCCTAGAACACAATCGATCAAATTGATCGTTAATTCGAGGTTGTTGATCAAATTAACCATGGGGCTTTTGTTCCCCTTGCTTAATCGATCACAACCATGTATCAAACTTACTTGGTTTCAACCAATTTGATGTGGTTATGCTCGGTACTATTTCGATTCTTTGCGCGATGAACAGAGGTTCAGATTTCGATCTTTTCGTTGTTATTTCAAGCAATTGAGTGTGGAATGAGTTTAAAGGGGTCAAATGGAACATTTACCCTCTGTTATATAGTCCTGATTTGTACGTTAAGATGCCGATCGGGTTTCAGTTTTTGTTCGACAATTTCAGTTTCAATTGAGTGTTTAATTGATTGTTTTAAATCAAATTAAACTATGCATTAAGCTGGGTAATGATTATCTGAACGTTTCTGTTCAATTAATTCGATTAATCATCAACATTCGCTCGTTTAACGGTTAATAGTCGATTGACGTTTTCGTTTCAGTTAGATTTCTTTAATATCGACTTCAAGAGTCCAATTAAACCGTGGGTTCGAGTTCGCGAAGCTTCCCCGAGTCGTTTGATACTTTTAATATGATTTAAAAACGTTTAATTTGACATTTTGGGGGTCACCGGACTCCGGCCGGAGAGTGGCCGGAGTGGTGCCGGAAAAACGGGGGAAGGGGCGGTGGGTTGGGTGTGTTTTTAATTAATTACAGAAATGGTCCCCCAACTTTGAATTCTTATTATTTTATGCCCAAACTTAATATTTTAAGTTTCTAATTTGACAATTAGGCCCCCTTGAACTTAATTAAGTTTTAACTTGTTAACTTTTATAACTTATTATTATTATCTTTATTATCATTATTATTTTATTACTATTATTATTATTATTATTATTATTATTATTATTATTATTATTATTATTATTATTATTATTATTACCATTATTATTATTATTATTATTATTATTATTATTATTATTATTATTATTATTATTATTATTATTATTATTATTATTATATTTTATTTAATACTTAACAAAACAAATTAAGAAATAAGCATGCATAATTCATAAATTTTATAAATGTCAACGACGAACCCTATAAGAATAAACGAAAATTAACTTTTAGTTAACAAAAATACGGAATGTTACAGCATTCAACCTCTGAGGCTCTTGAGCTCCGAAGTAAATCACAGACATATCAGGGCTGGGCTGTTCTATGAGGGATTCCAAAAGGAACTTGTTGAAGAACCTATTGAGATCCTGGAGCATCCTTTGATCCACTTGAAAGACAACTGGAGGAGGCTCAGGGAAGATAGCAGCTTGTTGCATTGGATACCTTGAGCTCAAAGAAATAAGAGCTTGACTTTGGGTTTCCTGTCTTTGACTTTGTCTCTCAACACTCTCCCCCTTTTTGGTAGCATCATCCTGAGAGCTTGATGAGCTAGAGGAAGAGGTCAAGGAGACCTGAACTGGTACATGCCTAACAGATCTCTCAATCTGTTTCTCAGCTAGTTTGGCCTTGAGAGTTTCAATCTCAAGTTGCTGAGTGGCAGAACTATCCTCTAAAGTCTTAACCTTTGATTCAAGGTTTGAGACTTTAGAAAGTAGGTCTTGAATGGTGAGTTGCATACTTCCCTCATCTTCTTTTGAAGAATCACGGGGAGATGAGGTAACATACCTGGTATGTTCATCCTCACCACCAGATGTGGTTTCTTGGCGCCCTGGTTTCCCTTGCATAATGATGTCTCTTTCAGAGTCATCAAAGGGCATGGTTGCCGTAGATTCAGTCTCAGTTTCGTTACCACTGTCCTGAGGATCCATTGAGGCTCCTTCAGTAGTGGCAGCTGAATCTACATGAGTCCCCTCCACATCAGTGGGACTCACCTCAGTAAGGCTTTGCTGGTGGGGGCTAGAGATAAGGGGTCTCTCTAGGCTCTGTTGATCCTTGAGAGGGTGTTGTGGATCAACTTCATTGCCTTTAAGAGACATAATCTCTTCACTATCTCCGGTCAAAAAATCAGTAAAAGATAAGGAGTTAAAACCTAATGACCCGGGACTTTGATCAATGTCAAGAGGCATTGAGCTGTCCCTTTGTGGCTGCTCAGGGGAGTATAGAGACTCTCCCTGAGGGCTATCAGCTTGGGTTTCGGGCTCATAGGTTTGAGACTGAGGAGACTCAAGACCCATATTGAGGTCAATTGTGAAGGATGGGTGGACCTCTGGCTGAGTGGGAGCCTTTGTTCCACTCTAGCCTTTTTGGATTGAAGAGGAGGGGCTTGTTCCATCAGAGTAGATTGAACAAGGTTTCGTTTGGGACGTCTCTGGTATGTAACAGTAATGGGTGGAGAAGGTAGATTTGGGATGGTGAGGGTAGTTGCTGGTGTGGGTTCATCACCTGTAGGGTGAACAGGGATGTCACCAGGAGCCATTGGCTCAATCATACCTGGAAGTAGTGTGGTATCTCTTCCAGTGTAGTTGGTAGACACTCTCTTCAAAATCTTGAAGATGGTCGGTCTCATTTGGGGAGCAGTTAGAGCAGCTGCACAGACAAGCTTGCCCTGATCCAGCTCACAGCTGATAATGTGCTGGAGAAACCTGGGATACATGAAGAATGTGTCCCTTTGAAGATTTCCCATAAGGTTAGTCAGCACAAACCTTGAATAGTTGAAGCGGAGGCTTTGTACCAACCCATGAACTAAGCACCCAAGTTCATACGGGATTTGATCCCATCCCCCTGATTTATTAGATAGACAGTGAAGAACCACATGCAGCAGGAACTTCCACTTGTAGGAGAAGTTGAATTTGTAGACTGTTGACCTGCTAACATCTCCACTGATGGAGCGCCCTCATCATGGAGCGCCCATTTGGAGATAAGAACTGTCTAAATCTGTTTTGGGGAAATCCGTTGGAGCGCCCTCATCATGGAGCTCGAGATGCTCCCTGATGATCTGTTCAGAGATGACCAACTCTTGGCCACAAATGCTTGACCTTATAACACGAACCCCGTTTAGGGTTTCAATCCGACCATTTGCCCAAAATTCGGACATTTGGTTTGAGTAGATTGTAGGGTTTATAGTCAAAGCAGTGTAGTATGAGGATTGGGTCAGGAAAGAATGATATCTGAGAAGTCAGCATCCCTTGAAGAATCAAGGAGTGCGACCTGGTTATGCTGAGGGTTTAGTGCCATTGAAGAAGATGACAGAGGAATAGTTCAGAATAAGGTAAATTGGAGAAGAAGAAAGCTTTTAGGGCAGTAATTTGGGTAAAAAGAGTGTAAGTGATTAACCGAAAGTATTTAAATGGGTGAAATGGCGGTTTAAAGGATGTTTTGGATAAGATGATGTGAGGGTTCAGTGGATGATGTGACATGGGCGGTAAGGTTAGACCATTTAAATAATCCGACATCATTAACAAAATCTTTACTTTTTACAGTGTGGGGCCCAAAAGATTTCCGTTACACAGTAGAAATCTTTCTTCCGAGTATAAAGCATTTCCGAAGGTAATGTTCTTCCGAAGACAAATTTACTTCCGAAAGTAAATTGCTTACTTCCGAGAGTATATATTGCTTTCAGGTGGAGTGTGTTAAATGCTTCGGAAGTAGATCTGAGATGAACTCAATCGCTTCTTCCGAGACTTAACACTCTTCCGAGAAGAAAATTATCCTGGGAGAAATTTGCTTCAGAAGATATGCAAGATATCTTCCGAGGGTTAATTTCTCTTCGGAAGAATTCATACTTAGATAAAATTTAAGAAAAGATCTTTTGTAACAGGGCTTAGATTGTTTTGACATAAGACTTTACACATTAAAAGGTTTTCAAATGAGATTAACTAATCAATATTTATCATCCCAATAGCTGTAATGAGATATTTGAATCTTTGTTCATCAAAGGCTTTGGTGAACAAATCAGCATATTGTTCATTTGAATCAACTTTGATTAGTTTGATAAGATTTTTCTCATGAATATCTCTAATGAAATGATACCTGATATCAATGTGCTTTGTCTTGGAGTGCTTCACTGGATTTTCAGTAATGGATATAGCACTGTTGTTGTCAATGTGGATAGGAGTGCTCATGAAGTTGAATCCATAGTCTATCATCTGGTTTTGAATCCACAGCAGCTGAGCACAGCAACTAGCAGCAGCAATGTATTCAGCTTCAGCAGTTGATGTAGAGACACAGGATTGCTTCTTGCATTGCCATGAGATGATCCTTCCACCAAGAAATTGACATCCACCTGATGTTGATTTCTTGTTGATGTTGCAGCCACCATAATCGCTGTCAGAGTAACCATAGAGATTAAAATCACTATTTCTTGGATACCAGAGACCTAGTTTAGGTGCTCCTTTGAGGTATCTAGGATTCTCTTGGCAGCAATTAGGTGAGACACCTTTGGAGCAGCCTGATATCTTGCACAAATGCAAGTTGCAAACATGATATCAGGTCTACTTGCTGTGAGATACATCAGAGAACCAATGATTGCTCTATACTGATGTTGATCAGTATCCTCCCCCTCAGAATCAGGGCAGAGATCGTGGTTTCTGGGTATAGGTGTCTTTGCTGCTTTACAATCCTTCATATCAAATCGCTCTAAGATATCATTGACATACTTAGATTGATTGATGAAGAACCCTTCCTTCAATTGCTTTACCTGAATTCCAAGGAAAAAGTCCATTTTTCCCATGGAACTCATCTCGAACTTCTTCTTCATAATGCTCTCAAAGTCTTTGCACATTTGGTCATTTGAGGAACCAAATATGATATCATCAACATAGACTTGAACAAGCAAAATGTCTTTCCCAGACTTTCTTATGAAAAGAGTCTTATCAATGGTACCTCTAGTGTAACCATTCTTCAGGAGAAATTGAGACAATGTCTCATACCACAGCCTAGGTGCTTGGTGCAGCCCATATAGAGCTTTATCCAACTTGCACACATAGTTTGGATGTTGTGGGTCTTCAAATCCTGGAGGCTGGCATACATAGACTTCCCTATCTATATCCCCATATAGAAAGGCACACTTGACATCAAGCTGGTAGACAGTGAAATTCTTGGATGCAGCATAAGCAAGGAAGATCCTAACTGCCTCAAGTCTTGCAACAGGTGCAAAGACATCAGTATAATCGATTCCTTCCTCTTGAGTGTATCCTTGAACCACCAGTCTTGCCTTGTTCTTGATAATCAAGCCTCTATCATCTCTTTTGTTCCTGAATACCCATTTGGTGCCTATAGGTACTTGACCAGATGGTAGCGGACATAGGTTCCAAACCTTTTGTCTTTTGAATTGAAGCAGCTCCTCTTGCATTGATTCAACCCAGCTACTATCTTTCAAGGCATCTTCCACCTTCTTGGGTTCCATTTGGGATAAGAAGCATGAGTACAAGCAGACATTCCCATTATGAGTTTGTCCTCTTGTTCTCACACCCTCAGAGACTTCCCCTATGATGTTTTCAGCTGGATGAGTATTATGAATTCTGAGTCTAGGAATCACCTCCAGTTGCAAAGATAAGTCCAAGTTGGACATATTTTGCTCAGGAGCTTGAATACTTGGTCCAGCTGTTGTTTCAAACTCATTCAATGAGGACTGATTGAATGAAAGAGAAACATCATCATTTCTTTGCTGTGAAGCATCATTAACAGTTGCCTGTTCCTTCAAGATGGTGCTTCCATCAGCTTGGTGTTGTGCAGGATCACCTGAAGAGATTTGAAAATCAGCAGGTGAATCCCTTGTTGAAGTACCACTATCTCTTGAAATGGTTATGCTGTCAGATCTTTCAATAGTGGGAACTTGATTTGTTGCAGCTCTTGGAGAACTTGGAATAGGTCTGGGAAGCTCAAACAGTTGATCTTCATCAGAATTACTTTGAGCACCTGTTCCAGCTGAAACATTCTCACAAGATGGTTTAGAATAGTTTGGAAACAATTCTAAATCAAAGATATGATCAGGGCCATTCCCCTAACACAAGGAGTGTGCTCATTAACTACAATGTTGGAAGATTCCTCAAATTGTTGGTTTTTAATATTATAAACTCTGTATGCTTTAGAATAGGAGGAATATCCAACAAAGATAGCATCATCTGACTTTTCAGCAAATTTTGCCAAATTGTCTTTTGTGTTAAGTATGGTACACCTGCTGCCAAAGGACCTTAGAAAGCCAATGAACGGTGGCCTCTTGTTCCATAACTCATAAGGGGTTTTTCCATGTGGCTTTACTACAAGAACTCTGTTCTGCACATAGCATGCAGTGCTGACTGCCTCTGCCCAGAATGTTAGAGGCAGCTTTGAATCAGCTAACATAGTCCGAGCAGCCTCAATAAGTGTCCTATTTCTCCTCTCAGCAACACCATTTTGTTGAGGAGTTCTAGGAGCACTATATTGTCTGGCAATCCCTTTTGAGTTACAAAATGAGTCAAGAACTAGGTTCTTAAACTCAGTCCCTTGATCACTTCTAATTATTTTAACCTTGTGATCAACTTGATTTTCTATTTTAAGAATAAAAGATTTTAAAGTTTCAGCAGTTTCATCTTTAGTTCTTAAAAAGAATACCCATGTAAATCTAGTAAAATCATCAACAATCACAAGGCAATATGATTTCCTTCCAATGCTCATTATACTTGTGGGACCAAATAGATCCATGTGCAATAAGTGTAATGGAGTGGTGATAGAGTTAACAACTTTGGATTTATGAGAAGACCTGTGTTGTTTCCCTTTCAGGCAAGCAACACAGTTATCTTTGCAGAAAAATTCCTTTTTAGGCAAACCATGTACCAAGTTATTTTTAGCCAATTTATTCATTGTCTTAAAATTGACATGACACATTCGTTTATGCCATAGTGTTGACTCATCACCATCAGCTTTGGAAAGAAAGCATGATACTTCTCCCATTGGGGAAGCATTGTTCATATCAAGCTTGTACATATCCCCTTTCCTGGGAGATCTAAGAAGCACCAATTCCTGAGGAATTGTCATCCCGGGTTTGAGGATAATGCACTCATGTTCTGTGAAAAGCATTTGATGCTTTTGATCACAGAATTGAGAAACACTTAACAGATTGTGTTCAAGCTGTTTGACAAAATTAACTTTGTCAACTTTTAACTTTCCATTGGATATACTTCCTCTGCCAGAAATATATCCTCCGGCCTCACCTCCAAACTGGACAGGACCTCCATCATAATGTTGAAATTGTTGAAGGAGAGATCTGTTCCCTGTCATGTGCCTGGAGCATCCACTATCTACAATCCAAATGTTGTTATTCTTGTCATATGGATGTCCCTGCACATAAGGTGAGATAATTAGTTTTGATTGGAAACCCAAGCCTTATTGGTCTTGGGTTCTTCCAATGATAGTGACATAATTGAACCAAAATTTATGCATGGGGTTCAATGGTGTCTTTGAAGAAGAGGTTTGGGCTACAGCATCTTCCTTGATCTTCCATTCCATCCCTTGGTTGATCATAGAGGATGAGCTTGTTGAAGCTTTTGTAGCTTGGCATTCTTCCGAAGCTTCTTTCTTTTCGGAAGAGACCTTCACCACCTTTTCTTCCGAAGCAGTCTTCTTCTGGGATGGTTTCAAGGGGACTCTTTTGTTTTTCTGAGTCTTTACAGCTTTAACTTCCGAAGCCTTTTTCCTTTCGGAAGAAGAATTTTCTTCCGAGAGAAGCCTTGCTTCGGAAACAAGCTTTCCCTTTTTCATCACTTGAACCATTTGATATGGTCCAAATGTGAAACCTTCCCTGACTCCTTCTCTTTTAACATTATTTGCATAATGTGTGCTAGCAGGATTGTAGTAACAATCTTTAGCCATGTGGTTTTGCAGACCACACATTATGCATGCAATGTTAACTTTCTGGGAATGAGAGGATTGCTGTTTCTTGTTCTTTTTCTCCTCATCAGCAACCTTTCCCTTTAATTTCTGATCCTTTGGTAGGATAGGAGTACTGGTACTGTACTCTTTTCCTGAATCAGAAGGTCCAACCACCTGGAATCCAGCTGATATGAATACACCCTTTTGCTTTGGGTCTATCTTTAGCTTGGATTCAGCCACTTTCTTGGCAGTTTTTCTGGCTGCCTTAGCTCTGCTTCTTCTGGCTTTGGTGGTCAGGGTTTGATCATCATTGGCTGGGGAGGGCACAATTACCTGTTCCTTCCCTGTGATGGTCTCCATAGTTGCATCATTCTTTGACTCTTGAGAAGGTGGGTCAACAGATGGAACCTCTTGCTCTTCAGTACCACACCTTGGTTGTCTTACAGACTCATAAGAGTGTGGTGGAGCAATTTCATTGGTTCCCAACCCACCTTTGTTTTGATAACAAAGTTTTGAGTGAGAGGATGATGCAAGAATGGCTTGGAAGTTTTGCTCGGAAATAGCATACTTCCTGGCTTGAGCCTCAGCAGTGACAAGCTGGGCTTGAGCCTCAGTCAATTTGGATATTAAATCCTTGATTTGAGTCTTGTAGTTTGTATGTTCATGTTTTAAGAGGGACACAGTTTTCTCTAACTCCTCAATTTTTCTTTGGTAGTCAGATTCAGCCCTTTTAAAGTCAGATTTTAAAACATTTAAAGACTCAATATCAGATTTAATTTCCATATTGTAGTCCTGATACAGTTTAACCTTAGCAATACAAGCAGGGGTACAGAGATGTTCATATACCTTGTTTTCATCTGTTCCTGCCATGAGTGCTTGAGCAGGAGTCACATCCTGAACCATGAAGCTCCAGTCAACTTCTTGAGCCATTGCAGCAGTCTCTGTTGACTTTCCGGTGGGCTTTGGTGTAGAAGGATGTGTGGAGGCCTGTGAGGTTCCCGGGTTGGACTTGGGAGCCTTGCATTCCCTTGCAAAATGACCAAGTTGGTTACAGTTGTAACATTTGGCCTTGCTTTTGTCAAACCCAAATTTGCTGGTGATTGGGTTCTGAGGGAATTGCCTTCCAGTTCTTTTAAAGAACTTCTTCGCTCTGTAGGTTAGAAGAGCCATTTGTTGGACTATGTCCACATACTCTATGTCATCCGGGCTAAAACACTCTAGATCATCAAAGCAGTATTGATAGTCATTTGAGTGCCCACTCCCTGAGACAAATGCACAGCCCTCCTGAAAGGAGCTTTGCTGAGCTTGTTGAGACCTTGGAGTCTCAGGAAATGTGATGTAAGGCCCAGAGGAACAAGATGGCTGTGGGTGTAGGTCAGGTATTGCTGAGACTGGGAGATTCCTGAGCCTTCAGCAACCATTAAAGCGTTGCTAGCAGGAAGACTCAAGGGTCTGCTTGTCTGGTGACCCCTCTTGCTTTCCATTTCCAAACGGTATCCATCAAGGATCCCATAGAGTTCGGTCATGGTGAGTGTATTCAGATTCTCTGTTCTCTTGATGGAGACACAGTAGAATGTCCACTCATTGGGTAGAGCACTCATAAACTTTCTAGTAAGGTCTCTGAGTTCATGAGTGATTCCCACAGATTGAAGGGAAGAAATGAGATCCATGTACCTGAAATATTGCTGGCTAAGAGTCTCTCCAGCAACATAGGTGAAGTTCTCAAACTGCTGCTTCAGTGAGTCCTTCTTGGAATCATTCGAGCTTGAGTACATTTGAGCAAGAGCATCAAAGAGTTCTTTGGCAGACTTACAATGCTCAAACCCCACCATGATGGAGTTTGGGATTGCAGTCATAAGAACAGTCATAGCATTGCTGTCTATGTCAAGCTTCTTCCTGTCTTCATCAGAATAATCTTCAACGGCTTTCTCAATCATGGCACCGTTTCCACCAGCTACTTTTGGTTTATACCGGCCATTGACGACGGATTGCCACATCTTGCTATCTTGGTACCTGATGAAGCCTTCCATTCTTCTGCTCCAAGACCTGAAGTTTTCAGGGGCGATGATGGGAGCTTTGGTCATCGTTCCCATCTTAACTTCAGATTTGTTGAGGGCCACTTTGAGTGAGGTATAAGGAGGAGTGAAAAACTGGTTGATTAGGATGGTAAGACATCAAGAGCCTAAAAAGCTCTGATACCAATTGCAGGATCGGGTTTGTCACTTAAACACTTGTATTTCTCTCAAACTCACTTATAATAACACTCAAATCAGATGAAGCAAAATCTTTTGCAAGAGTTGATAATAATATAATAAGTAACAAAGAAACAAGCAGAGATATATTTTCAAGGTACTTGTATATATTAATTCTCAACTCAAGATTGCAAGACACTTACAAGCATACAACAACAGTTACAATGAGAAACTATATATACTAGATCCTACAGCCGGATATACTTGATACCAGCTGGAAACCTAAGACTAAAGCATATACTACAATGCTATAGTTAAGGTATCTTAGATAAAGTATTATCTAAGATATGGTAGTCATGACATGTCCATGACTTACCTTTTGTCACCAACTAAAGATGGCAACTGTACTTAACATAAAAAGGTAAACAGTGGATTAAAGTATGGTCAACTACATGGCTTTTGAGAAAACGCCATGCAGTATCTCAGAGATTTGCAGTGGAGTGTCAGAGAGGCCATACTTATGTCCACTGGATAATAGAAGTGTCTTCCGAAGGTTAACTGGCTTCGGAAGAACTTGTTCTTCCGAAGCCACTTATACTTCGGAAGATGCTTCTATGCTTCCGAGGCTTTGAGGACTTCTTGTACTTCGGAAGTTGACTTCAGATCTTTATCTCTAAGTCTTGATCTTCGGAAGTAGGTTCTTTATATGGTGTTTATATTAAATTTGATTGTTTGTTATCTTAATTTTTTTAAATGCATACGGTGTCTTTGGCTTATGTTTAAAGTGTAAGTGGTTTATAGAATCTTAAAAAGTTATGTGATGTTTAGTTCATCTTACAAAATTTAAATGGGTATAGTTTGATATAAGTTGTATGGTGTTTTTATTTGATCTTAGAAAAGTGTATGGTGTTTATTGGATCTAAGAAAGGTGTATGTTATGTTTTACATCAATTCCACATGGCTTAAGGTTTTTATAAAGGTGTATGGTGTTTTATTATATCTTACAAATTGTACATGGTTAAGTTTTTTACAAAGGTGTATGGTGTTAATTTACCATTAAACACTTTATGGTGTTTGTTGCAACTTACAAAAGGTATATAGGCTAAGGTTTTTTATAAAGGTGTATGGTGTTTAATGAAGCATAGAAAAACTGTATGGTGTATATTGAAACATACAAAATGTACGTGATTTAATTGTTTTTATAAGGTGTATGATGTTTATTGAATCTTTAAAAATACGTATGGTGTTTATTGCAAATTTATAAATATACATGATTTTAGTTGTTATAAGATGCGTGGTGTCTATTACATCTTAGATGGCTAATGTGTTTTTTTTAAGAACTGTATAGTTTTTTAATTGTGTAATATTCAAAAACATTGCATAGAGAAAAAGTAGAAAAAAAGTTTGAGAATTGCTAAAAGATCATCAAGGAAATTATCTTGGAGGTTGAAGATAAAACTAAATCATGTAATATGTTGTGATGTTTATGATGATTACAGTGTGGTATTTTATATAAGTATATACATTTGAACTAATATATAGTTGGAATTACAAACGATGACAAATCAAGTAAGCAAGACAAATTATGTTACACACCAAAAAAGACAAAAAATACTAAGCAAGAAACATCAACTGTTGTAAGTAAAAAAGATGAAAGATATTATTCTGAAGGAAAGAGAAGATAGTAAGAAGGAAGGAGAAAGAAATTATCAAGAAAAAAACTATCACCAAAGCACAAACACCAAAAAATTATGATGATGATGATTTTACTGATCAACCACCAAAATCTTAGCCAATTCAACAAGAGGTTTAGCGTTTAGCCCTTTATGGAATTCAATGGGTAAAAATATTACCAACAATAGCACCATCAAATTTAATCAGTTGGGTTCAAATACTAACTGAAAAACAAACGAAAACTGTGAATGATTAGTTCAGGACAATACTAAATCTAAAGTTAGAGAGTATCCCCATAGCTCTAGCATTCTAATTAGTACAGCTAGAGTTATGATTGTTAATAAGGTTTGGTCAAAGTCAACCATGATATTAGTTTTTCATTGTGTTTGTAACAATGTAATAAGTATAGGGGTTGAAATTGTCAACTTTAGAAATGAGGTTGTTAATCTTCGGTTAGCATTTGGGGAAAAATAGAAGTTAGTTGTGGTTTGCTGTGTAATCGAAAATTGAGTCTTGTAATCGAAAATTGAGTCTTGTAATTGTTTCCATTAGTAAAGATTGAAGTTGTGAGTTGATTAGATTGTGTTGGTTTTGGTGTTCATTCGTAACAAGTGGTATCAGAGCCACAGCGGCTCAATCAAAAAGGTAACAATCCAATCGGAGGCTGATCAACAATCGATCATAGGAAACGATGGTGTCGACCAAGTTTGATCTCGAGAAATTCGACGGAAGAAATGACTTCAGCCTATGGCGACTCAAGATGCGTGCACTCCTTGTTCATCAAGGGGTAGTTGACGCATTGAAGGGCGGTGCTGTAGTGATTCCGCCAGAACAACGGCGGAGAAGGCTGTGGAATTGCAAGAGAAATGGAAAGACATGATGGAAAAGGCACATAGTGCCATTATCCTTAGTCTCGGCGATCGAGTTCTCCGAGAGGTCTCGAAAGAGACGACGGCTGCCGGAATCTGGCTGAAGTTAGAGACCCTGTACATGTCAAAGTCTCTGGCCAACCGCCTGTACCTCAAGAAACGATTATACACCTTCCAAATGGTACCAGGTAAAGGTCTCAACGATCATGTAGATGAGTTTCACAAACTCATCTTAGATCTTGAGAATATTGATGTCAAAATTAAGGATGAAGATCAAGCGATACTATTCTTGGCTTCATTGCCTCAATCATACGAACATTTTGTGGATACACTCATGTTCGGAAGAGACACTTTAACCATGGACAATGTATTGGTTGCCATGAACTCAAAAGAGTTACAAAAGAAGAGTGAGGTAAAGGATGAAGGATCTAAGGGGTTAATTGTCAGAGGTAGATCTGATCAAAGATCCTTCAAACCCAGATTGTCAAGCAGATCGAAGTCGAAGTTCAAGAGGAAGTGTTACATATGTGGATCAGAAAAACACTTGAAGAGGGAGTGCCCTGATAGGAACAAGAAGAAGAAACCAGAGTTCAAAGTTCAGGGGAATCAAGTGTTTGATGACAACATGGATGGTTATGAAAGTGCAGAGGTTCTAGTAGTATCCAGTAGTGAATCTAAGGATGAATGGATCTTGGATTCAGGCTGCTCCTACCACATGACCCCACACAAAGAATTCTTTAAAGAATTGAAGTATGCAGAACTAGGTGAAGTGAAGTTAGGGGATAACAGACCACAGATGATCAAAGGCCATGGAAAGATAGACTTGACCTTGGATAATGGGTCTCAGGTGGAGCTTTCCCATGTGAGGTATATACCAGGCCTTGCTAAGAATTTGATATCCTTAGGAACATTTGAATGTGCTGGTTATACAGTCAATTTAAAGAATGGGAAAGCCAGGGTGGTTAAAGGGTCAATGATAGCACTCTCAGGAACCAGAAGAGGTAATAACCTCTATGTGCTGGATGGCCATGTAGAATGTGCAATGGCTAATGCTGTCAGTTCAGATAAGTCTGGTTGTGCCTTACTATGGCATCAAAGGTTAGGCCATATGAGCCATCAGGGGATGACTGAGCTCCAAAAGCAAAATGTCATAGATGGCCTAACCAGTTGTGAGTTTGGATTCTGTGAAAACTGTATAATGGGAAAGGCCCATAGAGTGAAATTTCATAAAGGGAGACACTTATCAGCTGATGTACTAGACTATGTACATGCTGATCTGTGGGGTCCGGCTAAAGTCAAGTCACTTGGTGGTGCTTTGTATTTCCCGTCAATAGTGGATGATTACTCTAGAAGGGTATGGGTATACACCTTGAAGCACAAGCATGAAGCATTTGGCTGGTTTAAGGAGTGGAAGATCCTAGTTGAAACACAGAAAAACAGGAAGGTCAAAAAGCTTAGAACAGATAATAGGTTGGAATTCTGTAGCAGGGAGTTCAATCAATTTTGCAAAGACCATGGCATTGCTAGGCACCTGACCATTCCTGGTACCCCACAACAAAACGGTTTAGTGGAAAGGATGAATAGAACCTTAATGGATAAGGTTAGATGCATGTTGATTTCATCAGGACTCCCATATACATTCTGGGCTGAAGCTGTATCAACTGCTGCATACCTGATTAATAGGTCTCCATCTTCAGCTATAGATATGCTGGTGCCTATGGAGAGGTGGTCAGAGAGAAAGGTTAACTATGATCATTTGAGAGTGTTTGGGTCCTTGGTGTATTCATACATTGATCAAGGAAAGCTTGAACCTAGAGCTCAGAAATGTATCATGGTAGGTTACCCTGAAGGTGTCAAAGGGCTTAGACTTTGGAGGCCAGATGGCAGTCCTAGGATCATTGTAAGTAGAAATGTGACGTGTAAAGAAGATGACATGTATAAGGACTTGAAAAACCCTCACGCTACTATGGAGGGAGTTCATATTGAGGTGGAGCCAGCTGGTAAAATGATAGGATCGGATCAATTAGATTTGAATTATGCAGCGGAAAATCACGGATTAAGATCGAATTCAAGCAAGAAAAGTAATGAATATGCAAAGCACTCAATCATAATTATAGAGAGAATATTTCTGTTAAAGGGATGTTTTCATTCACGCGTAATGCTTCGGTTAGAATACAGCTAGGTCAACATCCCTTATATCGAGGAATGTGACGTCTGCTGATGTCACTTGACAGTGACATCTAACAGAATTTACAAAACAATTGAAATATGCAAACTACTGAGATGTTCTCAACAACTGATTACATCTCAGAGAATGCTAAGTACAATTACATAAAACTACTAACTAACAACTACTGAAACAATAAACTACTGAAATGTAAAATTACAAGTACTGAAAAGTAAAACCATCACAACTACTGAAGTTAACAACTTCAGCTGTTGTGACAACTGCTGATCACTCTGGTCTTCAGTCTTTGTCTTCAGCACTTCATCTTCAGACTTTGTCTTCAGCTCTTTGCTTTCAGACTTTGTCTTTAATTCTTTGCTTTTAGACTTTGTCTTCAGACCTTTGTAATCAGCTGATGTCTTCAGCTGTTGTGATCTTCTTCAGTAGTTGTAATGTTTGTAGGACTTAGAGGTTTTTCTGATCAGGCTCATTGGTTTTTTTGGTCCAACAAACTCCCCCTGAACCAATGCAGCCAAAACCTCTAACTTTATTGAAGATCCCACTTATTCTTTGGCAAAAGTACTCTCTTGATCAGCTTCAGAGGTAGACAAATAAGCATAGGCCAAGAAAAGGTTTCTAATCATTTGATTGGCTAAGTATGGAAGGGAACTCTGTCTTGGGGAAATTGGACACAGAGTCTTGTCCCAACCATGAAACCTATTTCCCATTGATGAGTCTGAAAGACTCCCTTGCATAGGCCTCAAGGAGAACAACTTGTTCCTCCTTAGTGAGTTCTTCTGCTTCTCCCTCAAAGAAGAACTCAGGCCCATAGTATTCAGACAGATATCTCACAGTCTTCCCATTCTTCAACTCAACAGTTGTTATCTCTCTATATGCGAATTCATCTGGATGAGAGCCTTCAAGCAACAACTGGAGTTCACTCTTCTGAAGATCTTCAAGTCTTTTGTACAACAACCCCTTCTTGATCATTTTGTTCTCAAGAATAGACATAGGGGTTGATTTGGATGTGTGAGCTCTCTTGAATTCTTCAATGATTTCCCAGGGTGAGACCACCATGGCCAACATGATTGCAGCATTCAAAGTCTTTCTTACTTGGCCATGATATCTATTGGTAAGTTTTTCTTGTGAATTCTAGAACTTACCCTGGGATCTGGCCAAATCCTCACTCTTTCTTTTTGATGTTGAAAAGTATGTCTGAGAGTGTACAGCCTCTGAGCTTGAATCTTCATAGCTTGAATGGATGAGGACTGAGGGAAGTCCTTGTCAACCATTCTAAGAAACTGCTCATCATGCTGCTTCTGTTGTTCTTCTTCTTCAATTTTGACCTTAACTGTCTGCCTTTGAGTTTCAGGAGTTATTGCTTGTGATTGACTCCTAGGCTTCAGTTTCTTCTTTTCAAGAACAGCAGATATTGGCAGATTGTTTTCTTCATCCTCTTCTTCTTCTTCTTCCATCCTCAGCAACCTTCTTTTTCTTTTGGGTGCTTCACTGGTGGAATCTTGGATGGGTTTCTTGGGTGAAAGGATTGGTTTAGATGGTTGTGAGGTTGATTGTTTTGGAATTTGAGAGGTTGGTTGTTTTGAAGGTTTTGAGATTGGCTGTTTTGGTTGTGAGGTTGGCATGGAAGATTGTTTTGGTAAGGGAGATTTTAAGGGCTGCTCTATCATTTTGTTGGTGAGGGTGGCTTTGGATAACTTGGCCATATCAGTTCTCTTCCCAGCACCAGCTTCATCCAGAGCTTCAATGATTAAGCCTTTGTTGAAGCTTTCAGATAAGCATATTTTGGTGGTTATCTCCAAGATGCTATCTCTGGACCATGACTTAATCTCAATGATAGGTCTTCCCAAATGTTTAGAGAGGAATCTAATCATAGCCTCTAATCTCTCCCTTTCTTCTTCATTGCAACTTGCCCATCGATCCTCAATTTCTTGAATCTCAAGTCTCCTGATCTCTGAGTCAAGTTTGGCAGTATCAAATCCTTGCCTAAAGAGCTGATCAATGATCCTGTCCATGGATCTGCTATGTTGGTCATCAGCTTCTTTGATCATCTCATCTAACCTCTTCTCATCTTCAGTTTGTTCACCAATACTTTTCTTTCTTTTGTAGGTGAAGATCTCTTTGCCTTTATTCTCTTCCTTAGCTTCTTCCTCTTCAGCTCTTTTCCTTTTATCATCCTTTACTGACTTAGACTCCCCCTTTTTGGTTGCATTGGATTCAGGGGTTTGAATGTCAGAAAGGTGCTTGGACGCAGCATCAGTCACAAGGGATTTAAGATCTGAGGAGAGCCTCTCATCAATGGTTTGATGAACAATAGATGTGATAATGGGGGTGATGAGAGGTAAGGATAATTTGAAAGCAGCAACCATTTGCTCAGAGGGGTTCTCTCCCTGAGAAATGGTGCCTGAGCCAGAGGCTGGTGGTTTGTTTGATTTGAGTGGCTCAGTGTTTGGTGAAGCTTCAATAGAAGCTGCCATCTGTGAGTTTATTGGGGCAGATGGTCTTGATTCCTGAGGCATGATGGGAAGCAGATCTTTTAATCTACAAACCTCAGCCTCAAGAATAGTATTTTGGGCTAAGACTTCAAAGAAAAAGCCCAGGTCATCATCAGTATAAACTGAATCAGCGACCTCCTGAGTGAATCAGGATGAACATGTGCTGAGTGTAAATCAGTGATCACATGTGCCCCTTTGTCTTGGAGCTGGGGACTTCCTGCCTCAGGAGCATGTCCTTCATTGACAGTTGCCTCTGGTGAGGTCTTAGAGATGATACCTGCTTCATCCTGTTCATGTGCTGAAACAGGGGAAGAGGTAGCCTCACCAGATGTTCTAGTCTCCACATCTACACTAGGAGACTGAACTTCAGAATCCCTATGATGTTGGGTATCAACTACATTTTGATCCTCTCCCTCAGCTGTTGAGGTTTTCCCAGTAGTAACAGGTTTCTGGGGAGGGGTAGAGGAATGTAGTTGAGTCAGCACTTGTGCAATGACTGCAGTTGGGCTTGTAGGGGTGGTATCAGTGGGAGATGGGGGTGAAAAGGTTGCACCTGGGGAGAGTGGTGCTCTTTAATGGCAATCTTCTCAAGTGAGATAGATTCCAGCAATGTGGTTTCCCCAATATTGGTTGCATTAGGATCCTGTTGAGAGGATACCTGAGCGGTTTCAGCTGGTTGAGTCATTGAAACTACAAGGGGATTAAGGCTTGTAGTCTCATCCTGCGTTTGTGCTACAGGGGCATCATCAGGGGACTCAACTCCCTGAGTAGCCTTTTTGGTTTTTTTTGGTTTTGGTTTGGAGGGCACTTTAGATTTGGAGGTGGAGGCTGTGGGTTCCCTCTGCTTAGGTTTGAGCAGTTTGGCAGCCTCTTTGAGTTGTGGGTTTGAGTTATGCCTGGAGCATACCTCTGGCAAAACCAGCAGAGCAGGGACTCCAAGGCCAACAAGGCCATCAGATTTTAATTGATTCAAAATGATTGCCATAAGAAACCTTGGATATAATATCCATCTATTTGCCACAGGCTTCAATGCCAAATCTTTAAGTTCCAAAAAGATAATATCAGAAAAATTTAGATTTTGATGTTCAAGGATAGAATATAATACCTGTTGCCACCTGGATGACATTTGATCCCAAGAGGATGTTTTGGGAGCCAGGCAGACATTGATCATGTGAAATATGAGTCGCTCAGCATCATGGAAGTGCTTCTTCAGGATGGTAGTAGCACTTAGGTCACCTTCATAACCATGATTAGCAAAAGAAAGATCAATGGTGCCTTTTGGGTACTTGGTGGGATAGGTGGCATCATTCAGGTCTAAGGTTCGACGAATGATCTCAGGAGTGATGATCACCCGTTTCTGGTTAACAAAAGACTGGAGAGTGATGGTGGCATCATTCTCAGCAGTATGAACGGTAACGTTCGTCCAGAATTGGCACAGGGTATCGGGGTAGATGGTTGGATTGAGGAGAAAGGTTGTGCGGTATTGGGAATCAACCATCAAGTCGATAGCAGCATCAAACTTGTTCCAGAAAGGTGATTTGGTAAGATGAGCAACACAGTTGTGTCGAGGTTTGATTTGCATGGTCGCCATTAATGGAAGATGAACGTTTGGAAAGTGGGTTATGAAAAGGTTGAAGTTAGGGTTAGGTATATATAGGTTATGAAACGCTGAGGGAAAACAACTGAAAGTGTTGGTGTTAGTCATCAGGTGTTAGAAAACAACTGAAGACATGGTTTTAACTTTCAAATGTTGTAAACAACTGAAGACTTGGTGTTGGTCATCAGTAGTTGTAAAACTACTGAAGACTTGGTTTTGGCTTCAGTTGTTTGGAAATGAAACAGTAGTTGTCGTCAATTCACAAAGTTCAGCTGTTTCAATGACCTTGACACTTACTCATCAGATCATCTGATTTTCAGATGTTTCATTGGTCATCAGTACTTATTTATTATAAAAGACATCAGTAGTTTGAACTACATCAGTATTTTCTAACAAATAAGGTACTTCAGTACTTTTAAGTAATTTAGTCTTCAGCAGTTGTAAAACTACTGAAGATAAAATGACTTATCAGCACTTATTTTTGACAAAAGTATACTAATGCTCATCAGTATTTATGAACTAAGAGCATCAGTAGTTGTCAAATTATTCTAGTTGCAGCATACCAAGCCTGAGTACAAGATTATGAAAAGTTGCACTATCCAAAGGCTTAGTAAATATATCTGCAAGCTCATCAGCACTAGGCACAAACTTTGGATCAATCAGACCTTTTTCATAGTAATCCCTAATGAAATAATGTCTGATCTTAATATGTTTGGTCCTAGAATGCTGGACAGGATTCTTAACAATACAAAGAGCTGAAGAACTATCCATTAATAATGGAGTCTTAGTCTCTGTAATGTCATAATCCAATAACTGATTTTGAAGCCAAAGTACCTGAGATGTACAGCTTGCAGCTGCAATGTACTCTGCTTCAGCTGTTGATGTAGCAACTGATGTTTGTTTCTTACTCTGCCAAGAGACCAAACAGTTGCTTAGAAATTGGCATCCACCAGAGGTTGATTTTCTGGTTAACTTACACCCTGCATAGTCACTATCAGAAAAAGCAACTAATTTACAAGAGTGCCCAGTGGAATACCATAGTCCTAGAGATTTAGTTCCTTGCAAATATCTAAAGATCCTCTTGACTGCAATCATATGGGAGTCCTTAGGAGCAGCCTGAAATCTAGCACAGACACAAGTTGCAAACATAATATCTGGTCTAGAAGCTGTTAGGTACATCAAGGAACCAATCATACATCTGTAAAGAGTTTCATCAACTGCTTTACCTTTTTGATCAGCATCCATTGTGTGTTGCTGCACATGGGAGTAGAACAGGTTTTACAGTTTTGTAAATCAAACTTGGTTAACAAATCTTTTGTGTATTTTGACTGATGAATGAAAGTTCCATCAGTCAGTTGTTTGATTTGTAAACCCAGAAAGAACTGTAATTCTCCCATTGCACTCATTTCAAACTTTTGTTGCATCAATTTTGTGAATGCATCACACAACTGTGGATCAGATGATGCAAAAATAATATCATCAACATAAATTTGAACAAGGAGCTTATGCATGCCAGCTTTCTTTATGAACAAAGTTTTATCTATGGAGCCTCTAGTGAAATTATTTTGAAGAAGAAAGTTAGATAATGTTTCATACCAGGCTCTGGGTGCTTGTTTCAACCCATAAAGAGCCTTATCAAGCTTATACACCCAATCAGGGTGTTTATGATCTTCAAAACCTGGTGGTTGACACACATAAACTTCTTCTTTTATTTTACCATATAAAAATGCACTTTTGACATCCATTTGAAAAACTTTAAGGTTATGAAAAGCAGCATAAGCTAAAAACAATCGAATTGCCTCCAGTCTGGCTACAGGGGCAAAGGTTTCATCATAATCAATACCTTCTTCTTGTGAAAACCCCTGTACAACCAGTCTGGCCTTGTTCTTGACAATTTGGCCTTTTTCATCAGTTTTATTCCTAAACACCCATTTAGTGCCTATTGCACACTTACCTTGGGGTAGAGGAACCAGTTCCCACACCTGCTGTTTTTGAAATTGAAGAAGCTCAAGCTGCATGGCTTCAACCCATCCATTGTTCCTTAAGGCCACATGATAATTCTTTGGCTCTTGCTGACTGATGAAGAGAGCATAGAGACAGAAATTGGACAATTGATTTCTTGTTGAAACACCAGCATTTATGTCACCAATGATCTGGGACATGGGATGATTCTTCAATTCTTGATATGCAATGATATCTGTGCAAGTGTTTGTAGAAGATTCAGCAGCAGCAGATGTTGATGTAGACTCTTGAAACCTAGACTGAGATGGCAGTTCAAATGAAGTAGAGGATTCAGAGATTTCATCAGCATTTGTTGTGGATGGAGCTGCTGAGGCTACAGGAACATCAAGTGTAGTAGAAACAGGCAGATGATCACTACAACTTGCATTTGTATCTTCAGTTGGAGAGGATGGAACTTCAGAGACTACAACAGGTGGAGACTGATATGGAACATATTGCAGTATGTCCAAGTCAAACATCTCAACAGGGTTTTGAGGAATCTTGTCTTTTGGGGATTCATTAAACTTGACATGCAAAGTTTCTACAACAATCTTTGTTCTGAAGTTGAAAACTCTGTATGCCTTGCAAGTAGATGAATACCCAACAAAATACCCTGCATCCACCTTGGAATCAAACTTCTGAAGGATACTCTTTGTGTTAAGAATATAACAAGGACACCCAAATGCTCTAAAGAATGAAATCAAAGGAGCCAAATGATGTAAGAGCTCATAAGGAGTCTTCATCAACCTCTGATTCACTAATACTCTATTCTGAACATAGCAAGCTGTATTGACAGCTTCAGCCCAAAAGGTTAGTGGCAAACCAGAGTCAGCCAACATTGTCCTTGCAGCTTCAATCAGGGTCCTGTTCTTTCTCTCCACCACTCCATTTTGCTCTGGAGTTCTTTGAATACTATATTGTCTTTTGATTCCCTTAGACAAATAGAATTCATCAAGAGTGTGATTCCTAAACTCTGTCCCATTATCACTTCTCACACACTTAACTGGAAGTGAATGCTGCTTTTCTACAACAATCTTTGTTCTGAAGTTGAAAACTCTGTATGCCTTGCAAGTAGATGAATACCCAACAAAATACCCTGCATCCACCTTGGAATCAAACTTCTGAAGGATACTCTTTGTGTTAAGAATATAACAAGGACACCCAAATGCTCTAAAGAATGAAATCAAAGGAGCCAAATGATGTAAGAGCTCATAAGGAGTCTTCATCAACCTCTGATTCACTAATACTCTATTCTGAACATAGCAAGCTGTATTGACAGCTTCAGCCCAAAAGGTTAGTGGCAAACCAGAGTCAGCCAACATTGTCCTTGCAGCTTCAATCAGGGTCCTGTTCTTTCTCTCCACCACTCCATTTTGCTCTGGAGTTCTTTGAATACTATATTGTCTTTTGATTCCCTTAGACAAATAGAATTCATCAAGAGTGTGATTCCTAAACTCTGTCCCATTATCACTTCTCACACACTTAACTGGAAGTGAATGCTGCTTTTCCACATGTAACACAAAATAGATGATACTTTGAGCAGCCTCATCCTTGGAGTGCAAGAAGAAAGTCCATACATATCTTGAGTAATCATCCACAATTACCAGACAGTACTTTTTCTTTGCCATGCTCATTACTCTCACAGGACCAAAAAGATCCATGTGCAGTAATTGCAAGCAAGCAGTGGACTTAGGTTCTTCTATAGAAGGGAATGAAGCTTTGTGTTGCTTTCCTTTTAAGCAAGCTGGGCAGGTGTCATCACACTTGAACTCCTTCAATGGCAAGCCTCTCAGTAAACCATGATGAATGAGCTGATTCATGTTCTTGAAATTCACATGACCCAGCCTTCTATGCCATAGTTCAGATTCTTGAGGAGAGGCTTTGGAGAACAAACATGGATGGCCTTTTAGATCAATTTTCTTTGATAGATCTAAAGCATATACTCTTCCAATCATGTTGGCCTTCAGGAGAGTATACTCATCTAATATTTTGTCAATCTTGTGCAAAACTGTGGAAGACAGAATCCGACAGTTTTGACTTGTGAAAAGTGCAACATGCCCTTTATCACACATTTGACTGACACTCAAAAGATTATATTTGAGGTTCTCCACATGGTTAACATCATCAAATCTTATCTCTCCATTTGAGACAAAACCCTTCCCAATGATGTAACCCTTGGCATCATTTCCAAAAGAAACAAATCCCTTCTTCCTTTGGGAATAGTCATGAAGAAGAGAGCTGCTCCCTGTCATGTGCATGGATCCTCCACTATCCACATACCAGATGCTTCTTTGGCATGATGAAGAACCCTGCATTTATCACAAACATTAGTTAGCCTTTGAGACCCAAACCCTTTTTGGTTTTGGGTCTGTTTTCATCAACAGATGTTAAACTAACAGGTTGTGCATGATTAACAGCTTTTGAAGATGTAGATGATGCTGAAAAGGATTCCTTGGATTTTGGCTTAGGTATCCTTTTCAGTGGTTTAATCACAGAAATATCTAATTGGTTAACTCTCCCCAATAGATGTTGAACCATCATCACAAGTTGTGTCTGATTTGTTGACAGAGTTTTCAACTCAGTTGACACATCAGTACTTGTAGATGATTTGTTCTTGTTATTCACTACATCCTTCTTTTGAAAGACACAGACTTAGTCTGAGTTTTCAATATTCCCTGAGGAATATTTGCAGCTGTTGTTTGAAAAACCCCTTCCTCCTTAGTGACTTTTTGAGAAAGCTTAGGTTTATCAGAATGAGATGATTGTGGTACAAACTTGGTTTGAAATTCATTTTTCATTTTATGCATTTCCTTCTTAATGATTTTCTCTTTATTGAATTTTAAACCCTTGTTATACCAGCATTCATCAGTCAGATGATTAAACAAACCACATATTTCACATGGCTTTCTTTTCATCTTTTCTTGATCAACTGCTGAAGTTGATGAAACTACTGAAGATTTGTTCTTCAGTACTTTCTTCTTTTCAGTACTTTTGGGAAGTACTGAAGGATTTTCAACAACTGAAGATTTTTTCTTCAGTGGTTTTCTATCAGTACTTTTTAGAATCCTGATAGATTCTTCAGCAGTTGTCAAGGAATGCTTGTTTTCCTCTGATTTAAAATGCTCTTCAGGTGTTGTGTTTTGCCCTTCAGTACTTTGAGTACCTTGTGGAACAACACCTGAATTTCTCAGCCTCTTCTTGATCAAGTGTTTCGAAACAGTGGGATCATCAGTTATTTGATTAACTGAGATACTCACACTATCTTCATCCTCAGATTTTGAATTTTCAGTTAAGGATGAAACACCTGATGATGTGGTTTGGGAATGACTCTCAACCTCAGATTGTACTTCTAACTTGGGAGTAAAATCTGTGGGAGGTATGGTATGATTATACCCAATCCCAAACTTCACATTGGAAGCAGTTTGCTTACTGAGAAGCATTTCAAATCCCTTGCAGGATGTTACCCATCGTTCACAATCAACTTGGGTAGCTGCAAGTGTTTCCTTGAGATTCTTGTGATTTTCTAGAATGACCCCTACCTTTGCCTTTTCATCAGTAATTTGACATTTAAGTTTATAAATCTCCTCATCCTTCTCTTTTTAAACAGACTCAAACTCAGATTTTCTTTTGGAAATTGCTTTTCTAGGTCAAGATTTTGATTTATTAAAGCTACATTTGCTTCCCTAATAGAAACAAAAGCAGCTATGCATGATTCAGAACATAACTTGGCCTTAGCCTCAGAAGATACCTGTGGTACCTATGATGATGAAGGATTGTCATCAGTAGATTCTAGGGCCATTAAAGCAAGGTTTCCAAAAGGATTGTCACCACCATGTTGACCAGCACCAGCAAATTGCTCAGAATAACCAGAGAAATCATCTAGTAGGCTGCTCCAGTCAACAACCTCAGGGGTGAAAAAGCTCTGATGAGATTGAGGTTGAGATTGCTGATTTGTTTGGGATAGCTGAGGGTCAGGTAGAGCATGTGGTTGTTGAGCCATTGGTACTGAAACTTGACCAGACTGAGGCATGTAAAAGCATGGATAAGGATATGGCATGGGGCTTTGAGGGACAAAGTATGCAGGAGATGATTGATGTTGTGAATGATGATCAGAACTGGTAGGATGTTGCCCTTTGGATTGTGAATTATTACTTGGAAAAGTCACAAATGGTGTAGATGAGTTAGATCCAGATGATCTACACTCTCTAGCAAAATGTCCAAGTCTGTGGCACTTGTGACATCTCAACTTACTCTTGTCAAAACCAACCTTGGTTTTGCCAGAGAGACCAGGAAATTTCCTACCTGTTCTCTTATAAAACTTTTGAGATCTGATATTAATCAATGCCATTTGGCTCAAAATATCCATCTCTTTCAGATCATCATTAGCAATTTCTTTCAAATCATCCATCATAAAACACAAATTATCAACATTAAAGCCTGAGTTTCCCTCAACTCCAACAAAAGCATGATTTCCACTGTTTGAAGAGAAATCAATATGCTCATCATATGAACTTTCAGATGAAGCATATTCAGACTCATGACCAACCAGAGCAGTATTGCCTGGTACAAAGTCATCAGTGAGCTTTTCAGATGAAGATAGTTTCCTTTTCTGTTCTATCTCTCTCTCAAATGTTAAGAGTTTCCCATGAAGTTGGGTGAGAGATAGAGTATCCAGATTTGCACTAGAGCGTAGGACAATGGTGTAAGTGTCCCATCTCTCAGGCAGGGATCTAAGGAATCTGTTATTCATCTGGCTGTTTGTGTATTCATGTTGAACCATTTTAAGCTCAGAAATTAAACATGAAAACCGCTCAAACTGTTGAGTCAGTGTCTCACCCTTCCTATGAGAGAATGTCTCATATTGCTGGGCAAGGATTTCTCTGTTGTTTGCTAAGACCTCATCAATTCCTCCAAATTGTTCCTTCAGAGCAACCCAGAGATCATAAGCAGTTTCATGATGCATGAGCCCGGAATAGATTTCATTAGGCAGTGCCATGGCCAGAATTTCATGGGCTTTAGCATCAATCTCAAACAGTTTTAAATCCTCATCAGAATATTGTTCCTTCTTTTTAGGAACCATCTCCTTGGTTTCAGAATTACTCACCATAGGCTTGTATGGTCCATGAACCACAGACTTCCAACAACCTGAACTGTTAACAGACAGGTGATGGAGCATTCGGCGTTGCCATATGTTATACTCACTCCTAACAAGCATTGGAGGCTTAGTTGAGGAGCCAGTATTGTGAGGATCATTCATTGAAGTAGTCATTTTTACTAATTCAATTGAATCCAATGAGATTAAAATCAGTCTAGTTTGAAAACTCAACAACACACTTAGAAAACACAAATAGAATCTCAATTAATTAACCGGAAGCACAGAAAATCAATCTCTATAATCAATTCTTGCAAAAATACTAATTCGGTCAACCTTTGCTATCAAAAGAACAGTTTCAATGATCAATTGTTAGATCGATCAATGATTAACCTGCTCTGATACCATTTGATAGGATCGGATCAATTAGATTTGAATTATGCAACGGAATATCACGGATTAAGATCGAATTCAAGCAAGAAAATTAATGAATATGCAAAGCACTCAATCACAATTATAGAGAGAATATTTCTGTTAAAGGAATGTTTTCATTCACGCGTAATGCTTCGGTTAGAATACAGCTAGGTCAACATCCCTTATATAGAGGAATGTGACGTCTGCTGATGTCACTTGATAGTGACATCTAACAGAATTTACAAAACAACTGAAATATGCAAACTACTGAGATGTTCTCAACAACTGATTACATCTCAGAGAATGCTAAGTACAATTACATGAAACTACTGACTAACAACTACTGAAACAATAAACTACTGAAATGTAAAATTACAAGTACTGAAAAGTAAAACCATCACAACTACTGAAGTTAACAACTTCAGCTGTTGTGACAACTGTTGATCACTCTGGTCTTCAGTCTTTGTCTTCAGCACTTCATCTTCAGACTTTGTCTTCAGCTCTTTGCTTTCAGACTTTGTCTAAAGTTCTTTGCTTTCAGACTTTGTCTTCAGACCTTTGTAATCAGCTGATGTCTTCAGCTGTTGTGATCTTCTTCAGCAGTTGTAATGTTTGTGGGACTTAGAGGTTTTTCTGATCAGGCTCATTGGTTCTTTTGATCCAACAACCAAGGTGAGTGAGATGGTGACAGATGAGGCTGGTACAAGCCACACTGGTGAAAGAAGCAGTGATCTTCATATAGATAGGCCTGCTTCTAGCTACTCTATAGCCAAGAACAGGCCTAGAAGGGAAATAGTTCCACCTGTCAGGTTCAGGAGTGATGAAGTTGTATCTGCTTTTGTGTTTACAGCTGCAGAACAAGATAACATCTATGAACCTCTTACTTTTGAGGAAGCTATGGCATCAGTAGATAAGGAGAAATGGGTGACTGCTATGGAGGATGAAATGAACTCATTGTACAAAAATAATGTGTGGAAGTTAGTGGATAAACCTGCAGGGCAAAGAGTGGTATCCTGCAAATGGTTGTTTAAGGTGAAAGATGGGTTGAAGGGTGAACTACCTAGATACAAAGCTTGAATGGTAGCTAAGGGATTCACACAGCAAGAAGGAGTTGATTACTCAAAGATATTTTCACCGGTGGTAAAGCATACATCTATAAGGATGATATTGGCATTAACTGCATATTATGATTTTAAGTTGGAACAATTAGATGTCAAAACAGCCTTCCTATATGGTGATCTAGATGAGAAGATCTATATGAATCAGCCTAAAGGTTTTGAGGAGAAAGGGAAGGAAGACATGGTTTATCTATTGACAAAGTCCTTGTATGGTTTGAAGCAGTCACCAAGGCAATGGAATCTAAAGTTTCATGATCACATGGTAAGTAATGGGTTTAACAGGAGTCAATATGACAACTATGTGTATTTTAAGGAATATGCTCAAAAGGAATTCATCTCTCTGCTGCTATATGTTGATGATATCTTGTTGGCTTGTAAAGATAGAGAAGTCATAGATGAGACTAAAGAGATGCTCAAGAAGAAGTTTGAAATGAAAGAACTTGGTGAAGCTAAAAGGATATTGGGGATAGAGATCTCAAGAGATAGAGTGAAGCATATGATTAAAATTAGACAAACTTCTTACATTAAGAAAGTGTTGCATAAGTTTAGAATGGAGGCTTGTAAAGCTGTTGCAACTCCATTGGCTTCACATTTTAAGTTGTCAGCTTTAGATTCACCTAAAACTGATGAAGAAAGAGCTTATATGTGTAATGTATGCCAATTTAGTGGGGAGCCTAATGTATCTTATGGTCTGCACTAGACCTGATATAGGCTATGCAGTAAGTTTGGTGAGCAGATATATTGCTAACCCTGGGAAAGAGCATTGGAAGGCAGCTCAGTGGATTCTCAGGTACCTTAATGGTACACAGAATATTGGGTTGGTGTTTGATCAAGAGTCATGCCAGGAATGTGGTGTGGTGGGTTATTCAGATGCAGATTTTGCTAAAGATCTGGATAAGGGTAGATCAATGACTGGATATGCATTTACAGTGTTTGGTTCTTTGGTGAGTTGGAAGGCTTCATTACAATCTACTGTTGCGTTGTCTTCTACCGAAGCAGAATATGTTGCTTTAAATGAGGCTGCTAAGGAAGGCTTATGGTTGAAGAGGTTTATGACAAAATTGGGAATTGAAGTGGAGAGTGCTTTGGTGGTGTGTGATAATCAAAGTGTTGTGTTCTTGACAAAGAATCCAGCACATCATGAGAAGACTAAGCATATTCGAGTTAAAGTGCATTTTATTCGAGATGAAGTTGGATATAAGGAATTGGTTGTCAAAGAGGTAGATACTTTGGAGAATGCTGCTGATATGATGACTAAAGTTCTACCAGGACCCAAGTTTAAGTTTTGTTTGGAATTACTTAATATTGGTTAACTATGCCAAAAGGTGGAGATTGTTAATAAGGTTTGGTCAAAGTCAACCATGATATTAGTTTTTCACTGTGTTTGTAACAATGTAATAAGTATAGGGGTTGAAATTGTCAACTTTAGAAATGAGGTTGTTAATCTTCGGTTAGCATTTGGGGATAAATAGAAGTTAGTTGTGGTTTGCTGTGTAATCGAAAATTGAGTCTTGTAATCGAAAATTGAGTCTTGTAATCGTTTCCATTAGTAAAGATTGAAGTTGTGAGTTGATTAGATTGTGTTGGTTTTGGTGTTCATTCGTAACAATGATAATACTAAAAGCACACTGAATATGGATACACATATAATTCACATCACACCAAAATTAGCGCATGACCTTTCAGGGATACTTATAAGTACAATGAAAGTATAAGATGTAACGTCGCCTAAAAAGTATCCTGAGGTAGCTAAATGGAGAGACCAGTTTAAAAACACCAATTAGACTAAAAGACCATATGTGCTAGAGCTTTTTTACTGGGTAAATATGAAAAGGTAGAAAAATGAAAGTCATATTAATCACCATGGGCTTTGAGATCAACTAAACACCATGGAAGCTAAAGAGGAAATTCAAATGTGAAAAAATAAAGAAGGTTGGTATGGGTGATAAGGAATTAGAAAAAACTGCTTCTAAAGATAATGATAATGTCTTCAATCAAACACAACAAACTACTTCTAAAGATAATGATCATGTCTTTGATCAAACACCACAAACACAGTCCAATGAAGATTTTGGGCTAATGTGGGTAAGAGTGATATTGAATACGATACAAGTAAACAAAAAGCCACTGAAGAAATAAGACCGATATGATTTGATGGACTAAAATTTGAGTTGATTATTTCTCTACAATGGCGGACATATGTAAAATTGAGGGGTAGCCTTCGCTACCCCACAACTTGTTACGGATAATGTAAAAATTTTTTACGGTTTTACGTTACCCCTAAGAAGAAATTACGTTACTCCTAAATAATTTTAAACTTAACACTTCATAGAAAGTTTTAAATTTTATATATAAAAGTCTAATAATTTATAAAAAAAACAATACATTCTATAAAAAACATAAATAACCATTACCCATTACCCATTACGAAATAACATAAAACTCAAAATACCCATTACCCAACCCAATACAATAATAAGCCCAAAAATAAAAATTATATACATACTATTTATTTGTATGCATTGTAAGTTGTATTATGTGCTTTATGAGATGTACCCATTTTTTTAATCTTTAACATTTTAATTTTAACCCAATACTTTTACATCTTTTATAATTTAGCCTCAATATATTTTTTTTACTTTCAACTTTGGTCTTCTATACTTTTAAAATTTTACAAATTTTCCATTATACATTTCGGTCTAAACTTTACGAGATAACACGCTGCAACGCGCGTGTGTGGTTCAACGTTGTTTCACTTACTTTTCCTAGTTTAAGGTCACGTCATAACGCGCTGGTCCTAGATCAATATACTTATTGTTTTATTTTTTGCTTGCGTAAGTGTATGGTTCAATGTTGTTACGTCTACTTTTCATTCAATTTATTTTTTCGTTTTATTGGTTTCTTCAGTGTTGGTGGTCACTGACGATGGTGTGCCATTAATATTACTTGGCATGGTTTTACGTCTCGTGTTGTAACGTGAGTGAGCTTAATACTAGTATATAACATAATAAAACAATACATTTTTTTTCAATGATCATACACATTTTATTTATTCTTTTATGCAAAAAAAGGAAAAAATAAGAAAGAAAATAAAATAATTGATATTTCTGTTGTTTTTTGTTTAAAAACCTTGACAATTTGTATCAAAACCTTAGAAAGTTATTAGAATTATTAGTGTACGACTCATATTCAAACTTTTATAAAAATTTATTAAAACTTAATTTTAAAAGTAAATGATAATAAAAAATAGATGATATAAAGAGTGTATAAATCTACTATGAATGCTCTTATATGGTTATTTGTTTATCACGAACATTTTATGTTTAATTTAATGATTCTAGTTATTGTTTAAACTTGAAATTTAGAGAACATGAATCGTTTTGTTGTGAAAATAAAGCATCAAAATATGAATACATGTAAGGAACACTATAAATGTAAGTTTTTTATTTATTTTGGTATTGTATTTTTGTTAACAATTCAATGCAATTTAGCTACGTCTATTCCGACCCGATTAGACTCGACTCAATCAAACAACCCAAAATTCTTTATGTTGTTTCCTTAGAAGCTAATTATAAAAAATAGTGACCCCGTAAGAAATAATTAATGGTTCCGCCACTGCATGTACTGTAAAAAGAAATTTTACGTTACCCCTGAAATTGTCTTCTAGATTCGCCACTGTTTCTCTAAGTAACAACTAAATCACATGTGTATAAACAAATGGTGTATGATCAAACACCACAAATCGTGATACAAGAGAAACAAATTGTAGTTATTGAGATGGCAGAAACATAGTATCTTTAAATCTTTTTTAATTTGGAAGAGCTTGAGAAAAAAACATCAAAGTTTGCTGCAAGAAGTCAAGAACAACAAAGGATGACATTAAAAGTCAAAATGAAGAAGCCCATGAATGAAGTTGTGATTAAAGAAGTGAAGGTGGATGTTTCTAATCAAATAAAAGTAAAGACATTAGTGAGAACAGAGGAAGAGAAGACACCAAATACACCAAAAGAAGTTGAGGTGGATGTTTCAAGATCAATAAAAGAAAACAAAATTTATGAGAGCTGTGGAACAAAATACACCATGCACACCAAGGATAGAGCCTATTCAAGATCAACAACTTCAAGAGTTGAAAAGAAACAACAAGTCAAAAAGGAAAACCCGAATCGATTTAAACATTTGGCGCAGGTCTTTTGCTCGCCATATGTTAGTAAAGAGGTTTCTATTATTGAGAAAGAACAGGTTTGGAGAACAACTTGTCAAATTATTTGTTCTCTACAGATAGGGAACGATGGTATGTCTTGACATATAATCATTTAAATTTGGTAAAAACTTTATAAACACCATGTTCCTAAGGCTATATTTGAGAGCATCCGGGACAGTATATGGATTATGGTGTTTTGCAGGGACATTTTTTTCAGTGTTACAAATAAAGCTGATGTTCCTAAGGTTATACTTGAGAGCATCCGGGACAGTATATGCATATGAAAAAAATTCACACTTGGGCAAACATCTTAAATTATGAGGAGAGAAGCCTTATGTTATATTTTCTTTCTAGTGGTGCCATTTCAAATCAAGTATAAAAATACTGACATTTTTTAAGTCATAATATTATTCATACTTAGCAGAGGGACTCTTATGCTATAACTCTTCAGATAAAGGGGGAATTTATTACAAACATATATGGAAACTATTCTACCACATGTGGGAAGGTTAAGTATTAATGATTTTGAACTTATGTTACACCAAAATTATCTCTATTTAATGTGCTCAAATCTAAAAACAAAACAAGTTCATGTTACAGACAACAATGCAGTTAGGGATAACATGGCAAATGCCCAAAAGTATGTTTGATGGCCTGAGAAAATGGTAAACAATTTTGCAGTAATAAATTTCATATCATGCACAACAAACCACCATAATTAATATTTATTCTTATTTGACAAAAACTACATTTGTGGAATATGTGATACAAAATCACAACAAGATTGACTATGGGTTGATTGTGACACATGGAGACATACAAGGGTACGGAGGTAGGTGGTTGGGACCGTAAATTTTGTAAGGATGAAGAAGAAAATGCTCAAAGTGTTCAAATAGATGACTTGAGATGTAAATAAATCATAAAACTGTGTTGCATGAGATAAATGAGAGTAAAGAATGGATGATGAAGGATTCAAAGAGGTACTTGCAACAATCTGTGGAAAAAAGAAAGGAGTGGGAAAAAAAGGCAAGTGAAAGAATTGAAAAAAGAATGGCTGAATATGTAGACTTATTATTAGTAGACTGACTTTGAATGATGATAATAGAATTGTAAAGTGTTTTGAACATCTAGAACATTTGATGACTTCTATAAATCTTTTGGAAAAATCATGTAAACTGATTCTGAAATGGCTGAAAGAATCTGTGCTAATGTATGTTTAGTTTTGGTTAGTGAATCCATCGACACCATAAATAATCTTTAAACACCATAAAAGATCTTTAAAACTTTCTATGTAATTAAAACACTATTTGTCTTAAAACACCAAATAAGTATTATGTTTGTGACTCTTTATGTTAGGTTTGTAAGACATCATCTTACAAAAAACATAAAGTAACTTTACATCATATGTTTTAAACACCATAAAGTAACTTAAAAAAAAACACATTGGATCATGCAATTAAGTGTACAATGTGCTTTGGTATCTGCCGAAGAAAGTCTATATGCCGAAGAAGTTCAGGGGTGCAAAGTGTCAATATTGTATTCTGTTATAAGAGTTGTTATGTTGCTTCTTGTAACAGTTTGATAATATAAAGGGTTATTTGTGTAAAGTTGTAATGTGGTTGTTATAACTGTTGTTCGGCAGATGCAGACGCTTATCTGCTGATCCTATGTGCCGATAGTTCGACCAACAGTATATAACCGAATTTTGTAATCATTAGGAAGAACCCCGATCAATTAGAGTTTTCAGTTGTATTACTTTTGTCTTTCTTGTTCTTGTATTAATCCTAAATCAATTCTTGATTTAGTGAGTAATTGAATACATTTTGTTCTAGTTCATCGTGTGTTATACTAAACTAGCAATCGTGATTTAGTTAACAATTGGTATCAGAACCTTGTTGTTCAATCGATTGCGAAGAAGGTAAAATTGGTGTCGACCAAGTTTGATCTGGAGAAGTTTAATGGCAGGAACGATATAAGTATGTGGAGACTGAAGATGCGTGTGTTACTAGTGCATCAAGGGTTAGTTGGTGCGCTAGCCGGTGAATCAAAGCTTCCAGAGGGGTTGACAGACAAGGAAAAGAAAGACATACTCGAAAAGGCCCATAGTGCGATAATCTTGAGCCTTGTGATCGAGTATTGAGGGAAGTGTCGAAATAAACTTTAGCCGCAGGGATATGGGCTAAGTTAGAGACTCTGTATATGACGAAATCATTAGCCAATAGATTGTACTTGAAGAAAGAGGTTGTATACCTTTCATATGAGCGCGGGCAAGACTCTTGAAGATCATATCGACGACTTCAACAAACTGGTGTTGGATCTTGAAAACATAGATGTGGAGTTAGAGGAAGAAGATCAGGCAATAATTTCTTGACATCTTTTCCATCAATGTATGAACATTTTGTTGATACATTGTTGTATAGTAGAGATACCCTCACTATGGATGAAGTGATGGCTGCTTTGAATTCCAAAGTATTGAAGAAGAGGTCAGATCATGTTGATGAAGGTGGAGAGGGTTTGTTTGTCAGAGAAAGACCTAATAGAGTCCCTAAGTCCAAACGGCCATCAAGATCAAAGTCGAAATTCAAGAGGAGATGTTTTGTATGTAATTCAGAATAACATCTTAAAAGGGATTGCCCCGAGTGAAAGAAGAAGAAAGGTGAAGCCAGTAGCTCTAAAGGTTAAGAGGGTTACCCGGTACAAGATGATTCTTCTAAGGGTTATGATAGTGCTGATGTGATAGTTGTCACAAACGGAATACATAGTCATGACTGAGTGATGGAGTCAGGCTGTTCATATCACATGACCCCTATTAAAGGCATGTTTCAACATGAATGTGTGCATGAAGCAACTCCAAAACAATGTGTGCATCGAATTCAGTCCTCTTAGGAGAATTTGCTTTTATAGTCTTCTGTTTAATAGTCTTGTCATGCATCAACATTTAAACCGTCTTTAGTACAAGCATAGTATTTCAATTTCTTCACCCCATTATGATCGTTGTATTCTGCACTCTTACAAATAGCAAAACCAACCGCTTAAGCATACTTTTGATTAAATAAATTAAACATGATCAAGAGAATCAAAATTCTTTCCAAATATAGGCTTTATAACATTAACGTCAGAAATATATAACTTTCTTCCAATAGTTAGTGAACATCTTTCAATTCTAATAAGAGTATGTCTTCGATAATCTAAAAAACTGTAATCAATAGTCGATAAAGACCATACTCATAATACAGTAAATAATCATAATACAGTTTCTATTGGTAACAAATTTAATTAAACACCATACTCAATGTACACATGATTACTATTTTGCACATCAAAACATACAAAGCATGAAAGTAGTTTACAGAAACAAAATTAAAGTATTTTCAAATAAAAACACCTACATTAGTCATAATAATCAGAAACAATATAATTACCAACATTCAACGAAGCGATAACATGATTCACTACAAAATGTCGTCCAAATTGATTGAAAATTAACTTAATTGTGCATCAAATAGTCTGAGTAATTATAAGAAAACGATCAACATTACGATATGCAAAATGAAGATCCGTAAACTAATTAACAAAAGTGGTGAATTAACTTCAAAATCATCTGCTATTGTGTTCGACATTAAAACATCAAAATACGAATCAATTTTGCCTAATTGATCGCGTAATAGAAAGGGATTCAATAAACTAATTGATGCACCCTTTCTAAAGTAAAACCAAAATTTTTGAAAGTACATGTGACAGCCTAAAAATCATTCCTACCTTTCTAAATTATCTCCCTTCTTAGCCTGACCGCATTCTATATATGTGTGTAGAGAAAAAATTAATTGCAAACCAATAGTAGCAACAGAGATTGTGCAAATTTTATGTAAATTTATGAAAAACAGTCGAGATCACTCCAAATCATTATTTTTATTGTAATATAAACACTATTATACATATACAACATATGTGTTAAAAAACTAACATATGTATAAAATGTTACTTACACGTGTAAAAAAGTTCCTAAAGTTCTCATGAAAGACAGAATTTCCCATCATATAACACATTTACCGACAAAATCAAAAACTAAAGTAAAATTACAACGAAAGAACGAAAAGGATATAGAGGTAAAACTACACCCTCACTTAACGGTCGCAATGTTGAAATTAAAGTAAATGAGGAAAGGCATCACAAGAGCGAAGCATGCGAAACAAACATAACCAATACCGAATTCGAAATTAGATTTTAAAACCAGTTTTGTCGGGTTAAGCTTACAACGGACAAGAAGCATGAGTGGTGATGTTTGGGCTAAGAATCTCTCACCTATCCAAAAACATTTACGGAAATCGGATATCTGCAGACATCAAAATACATATTAGAACCAGAGAGATTCAGGACACCATTTTTATCTACTTGTTGCTAACTAATTTACTAAACTATTCTGTTCCAAATTTACCCCCCATTCAAAATCCCAAGTCAAGCTTGTATTTCTCAATAATAAAGGCAAAAGATCATCATCATCATCATCAAACCGCCATTCGTGTTGTTTACTGTAATCACCTTCTCCTGCACTTCCCATAAATGGTGGGTCCCATGGTGCATGTTAGCAATGGTCGGTTTTACGTGCAACAAAATCTATGAGGGGTCTGGAATAACTGAAAGATCACAGTGACAGGCATTGTACCCTCTCTGGAAGATTTTTGGTCAATGGTACTGCAATAACATATCTTTGAGGGAATGGTTTTGGTGCATTTGCAGCTGCATCAGATAATGATGAAGTTTTGCCATCTCCTTGCCCCCTTCCGTGGAATTTAGCAAACCGATTGATAATAGAGAATTTCTCTACATCTTGACATTCCACTCTTAAATCCAAGATTGATGCTCTCTGATCCAGCCTGGAATGGTAAGAATATTAAGAAACCAAAGCTGACAATATATTAAAAAGCTGAGTGATATGAATGTATATAATTATGTATTGCATCTTGCTGTGATGATTAAAAAAGAATAAATATAGCCGACTCTTTAACAAAATTCTGATTTTCCTTCCAAGGTAAATGATTATAGGAGCTGAGGTCTCACTTGAAGCAGCCTCTATCCCCTCGGATAGGGGTAAGATTTGTCTACATCTCACCCTCCCCAGACCCCATCTGTAGCCTTGCTATGGACGGGATATACTGGGCATGGTTACGGTTATGGTATGGTTCAAGGTAAATAATTAAAAGATGAACTTATCAATGTCATGAATATCAGAATCAATTCCTGAATGAGGATAGCGTCTAGTCAATTTAATCATTTGGTCAAAACTCAAAAGTGATTGGTGTTCTAAAAAACTGCTTATTGCAGCATCCTAGAGGTGGCTAACTGGGCAGGTACGCAGATTGGGTTGTGTTGACCTGAACCGTTCTTTGTCCAAAAGAGTTAAATATTTGTATATATAACCAGTGCGCAGAATATGACAGAGAAATCTATATTATTTCAGAAATAATATCATATTATGAATAAAATAATTTAGGAGGTTTAATGCATTAGGAATACACTTTGGATAACTTTTGACCATGGTTTTAAACTGCATGCATAATGCGTGATGCGCTACTGCGAGCACATCGCAACATCTTATGCGTTGCGTTTACATGATGCGCCAATGCGCAAGATGCGCCCTGATGCGTGCATTATGCACTGCTATGTTTTTTTTTTATTTTTGAACCTGGGTCGACTCTTTTCAACATGATATGGGTCTAACCTCTCACCATTAGGGTGTTTTGTTTCATATTTCTGTTCATGCTATATATTTACGTGCGTTAAACTGTTGTTTCAATAGCCTGTGCACAGTGTAATAGTATTATATTTGAGTTTTTGTGTTAAATATGTTTTATGAGTGTGTTAATAATTAGTTTTTATGTAATAATATTTTTTAATAACTAACGCATCGCATAGGCGAGGCGCGCGCATCGGGATTTAGGACCAATACGCATCGGAGCGCATCGTGCAATTTAAAACCAAGCTTTTGACATGAGTCGGCCTATTCTTAAGTAAACTGGTCAAAATTGCCACCTCTATGGGTATATCTAATAACCTCTATATTAGCCGCGCACATAAACGGTTACGGTCCGTATAATTGTCTTTATTCTAGTTTGTAATCAAAGAAATATTGTTATACTAACAAGCTAAATGTAGGGATTTTCGTTTATTTCTATATAAATTTTGAGATTGTCATTTATTATTTTATATAAACACCTAATATTATGTGGTCAAGCAAAAATTACCTTGAAAAGTCACTTTCTACCCTTTTGGCTTTACTCATGCAATTTACCACAGCTTCGGAAAAACGATTATCGTCGATTTTCTCGGATTCTCTGCTTTTATTGGAGAGGCTGCATTTTCCCCACCCAAAAGAAAAACAACCTTATCAGCTATATAAACATGTAAATGTTTAAAAAAATTAAAACTTGCAGAATTGCTCTTACAAATTTGATTACCTCTGAGAAACACAAGATACTAGATTGCATGCATCTCCCAGTGCCAATCGAGCAGCATAAAAGACCACACTTTCATAGTTTAAAGTAGCTTCAGTTGAAATAAGAGTGTGTGGTGGAGGGGGAAATAGTTGCTGCATTAATTGTGTTGCCAAGATAATACGTCTCTTAGGTCTTGGTACATCTTCAACTATTTCCCCGTCATCTTTCACCTGCCATGACCATATTTTTATTAGAAATTGCAAGACAAAATATACACAAAACTTGAGAGTAAAGAAAACATAGGGTATCCTGCCTTCTCCATCAAACGTTTTGTTGCTTCACACCATTCCATCATAGCAGTCCTGCGGGTTAAAAATTATATACCAGGTTAACAAAAGAATTTTAATGAAATCTTATGTTTTGGTGTCCATCTTTACAGCCACCAAAGGGAAAAAAAACTTATTTACAATGTACGAGAGCACTAGATACTAGAGGAGGCAAATTTAACCCATTCACCTATAAAAAGTTTAAATGGTTATATTCTAACAAGAACATGTCAGATGGATTATGTAAGACTTAACATTAAAAGGAAACGGGCTGAATGGGTCAAACTGTTTGAAAGCACCCCAAATTGCAACTTTAATGCATAAACGTAAATTATTTTATCCATGAACTTATATATTAACATAAGTTTTTATAGTCATATTTGACACGCTGATCGTTCACTAACCAGATGCCTTGAAGATTTTTAGAACTCCCTGATACTTCCTTGAGCCAAGACTGAATTTCATCTCTAGACCATTTGCGCTTTTTTAAGGTAGCCAAATTTTGAGCAGTTATGCTGGGTTGCAGTGGGTGGAAGGTCAAATGGGGGTCAACCACCAGAGATGATGAAACCGGTGTTTTCCAGATAACACCATCCTGGCTGGTATTGGCCACACCACTTGCTGATGGCTCCTTTGAATCATGTGTTGCCTCCAAACCACCGGAAACTTTAAAGGGCTGTGCTATAGTCCTTACAGCATCAACTCTTTGTGAAGACACTTGACCGCTATTCAACGTTCCATATTGATTAAACCATGATGGACCCATTTGAGAACTTATGTTAGGGTTCTCCTTTGTACTGTTATTTAGATCCTCCTTATCTGAGCTATTAAATGATGACTCAGACACTTGTGGGCCCTTACTATTTAGACGATGTTGTGTAATCTCTGAATTATCACTTCCTTTAGATTTCACTAATGAATCAACATGTTTCCAGTAGTTAGGATGATAGTTGTTGGAAGTGAATTGATTAGAATGATTACCACCCTGCTGCATGTTGCTTAAATGCGGTATAGCAGCAGTGTTCACTCTCTTCCAATCATTATTCTGAGATTGCTGCAATGAATTATCATTCTCATTCATATTGAATCCAGAGTTCAAAGATGGCGGAACGGGTTTGCTTGCATTCCAATTATTTGTTTGTTTATCCGGATGGCTAGTTTCATGCTGCTGAGGTGTCCTCTGACCTGGCACAGAATTTTCAAATACTTGGTTTTGTTCAGCGTCTGCCTTTTGTAGACCACGGTGTAACCAATTGCTTCCTCCTGAAGAATGTTGGAACCCCTTGTTACTATGATGCTTATCATGTATATTAGGCAAGTTACTATCAGTTAAAGCTGTTGGGGTTTGATGTTTCCCACTGCTTTCATTAGGGTGTTCGTCAGGTGGCAGTTCTGGGTTCTGAAAATTCAGGTCTTCTTGTACGCCTACATCACCACCACTAGAAGTTTCTGCCACTGCAGATTGCATAAGAGCACTCCAGCTACCACTCTGCATAGATGGCAAACCGCTTGCAAATTCATTATCATCTAATAAACTTGACACTCCTCCAGCCATGTTTTTGCCACTTCCAAACGCTTCCCATATGTTATCATCTGAACCAAACAAGATCTTTTCCTCTTCGGGATCCAAAGGAGCTGCCTCCATAGCTAACTTATTCTGTACCATCTCTACTGGGGATTCTTGCACAGATGGATTTATTTTCTGAATGTGTTCCATATTCATCATGCTGTTTGACCCTTGACCAAATGTGTTTCCAAATAAACCTTTATTTGGAACCATGTGTTGTTCTGGAATTACAGCATAGTTGTTACCTGGAAATGAATTACTAAGAGGAAACTGGCTAATAGGTCCTCTTGAAGTAGAAACAGGAACCCCGTGCAAAGATGGTTCAACCTGCTGCTCAGGGTGTAAAACTGGTGAGGCACGGTGCAACCAGCTTGGGTTAACCATGGCAGGCTCAGTCCAACCATAACCAGATGAATTAGAAGTTGGAGTGTCACTAGCGAGCCCGTGTGAAAGGCTTCCAGATGCATGTTGCCTAGCTAATTGAGATGCTTGATTTAATGTGTTTTGTTGCCTAGCAAATTGAGAAGTTTGATTTAATATGTGTTGTTGCCTTTGAAGCTCTTGCATTTTTCTGAGCATGAATTGCTGTTGCAATTGTTGTATGTCACCAAATCCAGACTGTTGTTGTAATGGTTGTTGCAGTAAACTAGGATGTTGACTATTAGTCTGATTTTGACCACCAAAAAGATCAAAACTACCATGAACCTCAGAACTCTCTGATCTGAAAGGATTTTTTAGAGGTTGTTCGGGAACAGGTTCTTGTTGGGACTCAGACAACAGAGAACCCCTTCGGTTCACATTATTATGACCATATTCTGGGTTAACTCCCATAAAATTTGCTTCACCTGTCCTTGTTTGAAAATTATGGTGTCCATACATGTAGCCATTGGAGCTTGGCTGTTCATGGTGAGACTGAGACATACTTCTAGCAAACTCAGGCCTTGTATTTGTTTGTGTAACATTGATGATATATTGATCCGGAACATGTTGACCACTGTGTCCTCTCTCAGTTTCTGCTTAAGTGAGGATAGAATTATGCAAAGTTAAACATGTAATAATACAGACAATACTAGTAGAACTAGAGGTGACAATTTCAATCACTGACCTAAAACAAGTTAAATTTAACCTCCATCGTGTCAAATAAATAAATCTCAAAAACTTGGTTTAAACTTGTTGAAAGCGGGTCAAACATACTGAAAGTGTCCCCAAATGTTTTTAATGCTTGCAGCCTCTCAAATAACTTTATGCAAGCAAATTATATTAGTGATTTAAAGGTGGACCAAACCACTTTTAAACCTGTTACTTGATCTGTTGGACCTGCCCATATTGTCACCTCTAGTTAAAGCAACCTTCTATTATTAACTCAAGAAATTGAAAATAATAACAAGAAAAACACCAAGTAACATCAAAATCTTGCAATTAAGAGCTAATAGTGTACCCGGTTGTTGCGGATTATAACTTCTTGGACTGGAATCTGACACACCAAACTGTTTCTGATTGCCACCCCACAAACTATCATTTAAAGGCCAGTTCCCATCCTGGGATCGCAGACCCTGGGACAGGTTTTCTTGTGCAAAGAAATTATGAACCCTGTCCCCAACTCCGTTGCCAGGCATTAATGATGCAAACGTCACAATTTCTAAGACTAAAGGTGTCCTGTAGATTTACCTACAAAAAGTATGCAAAATAAAACCTCAACCACCTCAGGTTCTAACTCCAGTTACTTGAGGCCCCAAAACTGGATGTAGCTTCAACCCATATACAGTAATATATTATCACAGTTCCATTGAGATAACCGAGTAAACAACCTTGTGTATGTAATCCTGAACAAAAGAAAATTATTAGTTAGATATCAATTCGCTGCCAAAAAGAATCCCTCTACGCATATATTAAGAAGAGTTGAAAACAAGATCAAGTACCGAGTACGAATACAAAACCATCTATAGCATACAGTTATAAATGTATCTGTATTTTAATAGGTTCATGATGTTATGCACCTCTTTCCAGAAAACGTTATTTACTAATTTCTTTTATCTACCAGTCAGTCCTATATAACATACCCTCCAAACAAAAGAAAAGAAACAGAAAGCCTTTCAGAGATCAAAACCATCATAAAAGATAGATTAAAAAGATAAACTTTAACAACGATGGAATGGATAATACCTGTGATTAAACATGTATAAGAACCAATACAAATATTATATCCCCAACAAACATGAGGAGCATGACAAAAACGATAAGTTAAGCTAATAGGACTCTTCCCCCATATATGATAGGGTATTAATAAATCTAGGTTTTTTAATAAGCTATTAATTTTTTTGTCATAAAAAAGATTCAACTTCTAGCTTTTAATTTTTTTTTAAATCATATCTATTGTACTAATTTGAACATTATTAAACCCTTTCTAATGAAACTAATTTGACTTCTTTATTGGTGATGTTACAAAAAAATGAAAAGAAACTTATCACGTAAGATTCTAAGAAAAATAATCATAGTCACGTATCAAGGTTAAATTTTGCCTACCTTTTTGTTGGCTCTTCTCATTGTATATCTCAGTACACACCACATCAAAAGAAAAGTACAGGGTCTATTTGGGAACCCCAATAAAAAAACTAGCTATCAGCAACCATCTGGATGTAATCTTGAAGAAAAACCAAATTGGGGGTAAGTGGCACATAACAATTTCAAAATCACCAATAATTTGACTTTCGATTCCAGTTCACCTTTTGAAGATATACAACATGCTCCCGAATGTATATCAATTAGAATTCTCATTAGCGCATTGAACTATACTTAAAGTTGACAAAATGTATCAAGAACTTTATTTCTTTTTATAATTCCAACAATATGTGTTTGAGCTTTATGTTTTCACATTTCCTCACCCAAGGGCATGATCAACATTATTACTCATATCTTTCACCACATGACATTGATTTGGTTTGATATATCATATATCATCCACCATGAATTTTAGGAGTACATAACAAAAAACAAGATTGACCATGTTAAAAACAACTCAGATACAAATGGACAAGCAAGTAAACCATGTAGTCGATTTGGTTATCATATATTCGTTTATGCCACACCAAAACCAAAATCGAACAATTTTCGATTAATTGGATATGGCTTAACTGAACCATCAGTTAATTGTTCCGTTAGATTAATTAGGTTAATTCGGTTAAGTAGGTGAATTTGGTTATCTGCTTCCCTAACTATTGGCAAGAAATAAAAAATAAGAAAAGAAAAGAATGGGTAGCAACAAAAAGAGAATGGTTTGTCGAACTATTACAGAAAATAGAAGTATAGTTTTCACTGTTCTTTCCTAATTTAGTTTCTGTTTCATGAATGAGGTTGAGGTTAGATAATACTAACTCCAGTAGTATCTAACTGTATATCATGTCAGCTCTAATTGAAAACACAAAAAAATATGTATGAATAGAAAAGTACAAAACATCTAAATAAGAACAAAAAAAAATTACAAGCCAAAATGTGCCTACATTAATAACAAGAGATTGTATTGACTCTTGTCTCAGTAGTCATTCATTATGACCTCAATAAACATCATCAATAAATATGTTGACTTGTCCACTAATACGAACTAATAAGTTTCAGTACGAAAAATTATCTACAAAATACATGATTTAATAACAAGAGTGTTTACTAAAACAACAGCCAAAAAAGCTAACACAGAAACCCACATAAAAACTACAGGACTGAAGTAAGAAAGTTAGGTAGAATATATTAAATCATATAGTATGACTTGCTGGTACTGATATAAGTGAATTTGTCAGACTCACAGAAACAACAAAATAGGAGTCTTGATGTGATCTATCTAGTAGCTAAGATAGATAAGGAAACTTGAGATTGAGATATTCTAAAATCAATATAACAGGTATTGACTAACAGCAATAGAAACCTCGATATATATGTAAAGTGAATCCCTTTAAAGGTAGCATAAATATCCAGTATTTACAAAGAAGAAATGTCTATCAATAAATGCGAACTTTTGTAATTAGAACTGCATTCAACTTGTGTAGGTGTTTTGTAACACCAATAGAGCACTCACCATGCACCTAACTTGCAAGAGACCTTCCTATCCAGAAACTACTAACTAGAATAATGTTTAGCACCTCACTGATAATTCCATGGGACCATTCAATTAAAGACTCCTATTCCTCATCCCTAACCATTCAAAATTCAGAAGATCCCACGTCACTAATAACTTAATAATGGGTTCTGTGTGTCCAATGTTTAAGAATATACTCAAATTCTAGAACTTAAAGTAACTAGAGGCTAACCTAATGTTTGGTTACCATGAACACAGTTGTAGAAATACAATTAACTAACTATTTGCTAACATATAAACTGCATATAGGGATTTTTTTTTGTAGGCCCTAGTGGACTCATATCAACTCAAACAGTTAGCTATGTGGCTCTTGCTTAAACACACTCTCATACGCCCCTGTCCTGAAGTTACAATCCCTGATCTTTTCATAACAAACCACTGATACAGAGATAGCTAATTACACATCACTGGGCTTAAACTCTAAAAGGGTTCAACCACACAAAGTTTAATGAATTCCACCAGTAAGCAAAAAAGAAAAGTAAGCATATCCTCCGAACAAACACACTCAACAGAGCACCACAGTTGCCACCCAACTACCCACTTCAAAACCAGCACAAACAAACAAACACACATACATTGCATGAACACAAAGAGAAACCCAACGTTCAAACCCCAGAAATTCTCACCAAAACGCAAAATCCCCCCAACACAGCAACAAGATCAACCTTGCTAAACGTTTCAACACCAAATTCCAAGCAAATCAACCGTTCATTCAACCAATTACAACAAGATAAACACAACGGCAAAGGAGATTCCCTCAAAAAGAAAAATCAAAGCTTTTGCCTTTTAGATGATTAAAAATTAGGGTTTTGAACTTACTCACGAACATTGAACAATAGAGGCCGGTGGAGATCGAAATCGAAGCTTTCAGTGAGCTATAAGTCTGGAACTAGGGTTTGAATCGGTGAGAACACGAGGGATTGAGAGTGATAAAATGAATTGATCGTGCAAGATTTTCAACGAACAGTAGAGTGAAACTAGACCCTCGACCGAACCTGAGGTTCGGGTGCATACGAGCCGTGTGGTTCGGATCGAACTTACCTACTACCTTCAACAGTTGATGGTTCGATGGTTTAATGGTTTTATGCTACTTGCTGCATTGATCTCATGATTTAGAGGTTTCTGTAGTTGGGGCTTTACAACATACTCAAAGAAATTAGCTTTTCAAGTTTCAACTACTGCTTGTGTTAGGTCTAGTTTTGTATTCATGAAATGGGTTGATACATGGTGGACCCTCTACAAATTCTTGAGGTTACCTCCTGCAATAATTCTATGGGTTGTGTTTTTATGCACAATCTTTAATTGTATTGTTCTTCTGTTCCTCTATTGTTGCTACTTTCATAGTTTTTATAGGTTGTTTGCTTTCTTTTCCGTTTTTATTGTGGGCTTATAATAAACGGTGTATCTAATACTTGACTTATCTTTCATTTTGCGTAGGGCTCGGAGAGGGGCGGATTGTGAAGTGATCTGACGTACTCAACCTTACCCTGCATTTATGTGTAAAGGGTTGTTTTTCACGACTAGATTTAATGATGTTAAGGTCACAAAGCAACAAATTTATCGGTTGTTTCAAGACTGCGCTCTCTGGTTGTGAGCTTAAAATATTCAGTGTAAATATGGTTTGGAAAACTACACTATGATGATGCATGATTTTGGATTGCAATTACTAATGTTATTTTATTGGGTGTGGTCAAGTTTTGGGTGGTGTGTAACATACTATATTTGCCTAACTTCTTGCTTGCTGATTTTGAATGAGATGTTGGCGTTTAATATATCTATATAATATTAGAGTAGGATAATGTACGATCAAATATCTTGTAAGAATTTTAAGAATCCATATTATTTTATCATGTGGATTGTTTGTTTAGTAGGTAGGAGAGGTAATTTTATCATAATAGTTAGTTTGTTTGATAACTGTTTAGTTTATGCAATTTAAAAGAACTAATTAAATCCATTTCCTAATTCAGACCTAACCATCACAACCTGTCCTTTCATTTTCATTCTCAATTATCGAAGCCTTCAAAGATTCCATCTTCATTCTCATTCGCATTGAAACACATGCTATGATCATATTTTTTCCAGTCAATATTTTTATACTCTTTTATCCCTCAAAAAGTTGCACGTCCATCTTCATAACACATAGTTTTCGGAACCAGTCATATAATTAAGAGGTGTGTTCGAGTTTTAGAATCAGTTCAGTAATCAAGAGGTAGCATTTAAATTTGATTTGAAAGTTATAAACTTATGATTTGTAATTGTGAATGACATACAGTGTTGAAAAACGTGTGAGTAATTTTTATTTGTGAGACCGTTATTCATAATAAATTCATGGCTAATAAACTAGAAATTGTTATTAGAAATCATATCATCTTAAATTTCTAATCATTTGCGGGTTTTTTATTAGTCTGAGAAATCTATTATAATTGTTATGGTTTTTTAAAATTAATGGTATGTTAAGAAAGGACTTGATCAACTCCCTTGCTAATACTAAGTTATGTTTTCAGAAATCATATGTTGAAAGGGTACACAATTATTACCTACATCACTAGAGGCTCGGTGGTTATGTTGTAAGTGACTCGATGCAACTTTCCTTATTACTACAGAGCTGGTTTACGATAACTCTGCGCTAGCTCGCGTTTATAACATATAAACATTAATATAATTATATCAATCAATATCTTTAATCACACCACCAATTTATCACAGTTACTAAAATAGAACCTAACTTAGGATGATAGTCTTGTTTCACTAAAAGAATCACCAAAAGTCTCAATCTTTATCAATTTTTGTTTATCGTTATCTATTTAATTTATCATTTAAAAAATCATAACGGTTTGGTTATCTCAAAACAAACTTACCATTTTCTAACCTAATAGTCAATTACTAAGGTCGCTGAGTAGACTTAATGTGCTCACGGATTGGAACTCAGTTCTTACCAACACTATATTATCACATGAAATGTATACTATCTATTGTGTGTGTAGTGTAGTATTAGTAAAAACCATTTAAAAAAATTGAATTTGTGCGATAAACCTTTTGCAAAATATATATACTATTTGCACACACCAAAAGGCTCGGTCATCCGTGATCACCTTGTCAAACGGATCACCTTTCCGCCTGAAGCACAAATGAACCAGCCATCCCGCCTAACAGAAAACCCACAACTATAAAGAAAATAAGTGGCTCACTCGAAGCATATTGTCTAAATGAGACTTAAACGCACGACCTCCTATTTTGAAAGCCATGAGACTACCACTAGGTCAGAAGGCTTTGTGGTCCTTGTCCTTATTAACTATAAGACTAATTGAAGATTAAGAACTTATCATTAATCTTAGCCCTTAACATATTTAATCAATGTAGTTTATACATGCATGTATACATACATACATGCATACATCCATCCATCCATGCATGCATACATACATACATACACACACATGCACACATACATACTTGAGTACATACACACATACATACATACACACATGCACACACACATACATACATGTGTACATACACACACTCATACATACATGCGTACATATACACACACATGATACAGAAAAACACATACAAACATACATATATACATACACACACACATACAAACACACACACACAAACATACATACAAACATACATGCATACATACACATAAATATACATACATATGAATAACATTTAACTTATATAAATGAGTATTACACTATACCAGACTCATAACTGCCCTATGACACCCCCGCCTACAAGAAGCAATGTGGCTCACATGGTCACCAAAGCCAACGAACATGGTTCGAACTATTATCATTGTCGTGAAATTGCTTTATATTATAACCTTGGTGTAGGCACCCGATTAACGCCATGACTGGCCACCCCAAGATGTGAACCTAGTAGGGATCGAACCTGGGTCTCCTTCGGAGAACCCAAGTCGCCTACCACAAGGTCACCTTGAGGTGGTTAAAATTTAACCTATGTATTCGAATTTTTAACATCATCAAAATAAGCATTTTATAGTAGGTATATACACCAACACCTGATATCCCTCGATTTTAGTTAGAGTTAATTAGATAAATAGTCCACGTTGTTTGAGATTTGTAATTCAGTTTGTAATATGTTTAGATTCTAAAATTAACCTCTATTAAAAATTAATTAAATTTCTGTAATATGATAGTTTTATCCTTTCATTCCAAAAAGCAAAAAATAAATTTAAAAAGTCATAATTTTCCATTCGCGCCATGACTACTAACTTCATCTTGCTAGAAAAAGTTTCTCATTTCAGTTCATGTCGCTACTCTACTGCCTCTCCTCCGGTACAAATCCGTCAATCAATCTTGAAATCAAACAATCTAATTTGAGTTCTTCGTCAAAATTCACATGACAAGATCATTACTATTCGGTCTCCCTAATCAAAGACCTCGATAAAAACCTCCCAACTCATTTTGTTGTTCTTAATAATGAGCGGTTGGGGCGGGAACTAAAGAAGTGAGAACACAAAGGTTGAGGCAGCAGACCAACTATCACAGGGAGGAATTGGGAGGAAACCTCCCAATACATTAGCATCTTCTTTTAATACACGATTATGATGCTCATTACCATAACCTTTTGTAATTTCAACTCCAAACCTTTTGTATTATCATGGAGTCATAAATTATGAGGTATAGGAAGTATCAACGTAAATTCTTTATACCTTTATATGCTTTTGCAGTTATGCATCTCAAAGTCATGGGTTTATACCATTAGATATGCTATTTAAATTTTTGCAAGTTTTTTTGGCTACAGGTATGTGAAAGATATGAAGTTGGGTGTTTTAAGTGACATGCCTGATTCTAAACAATAAAATATCAAGACTAGTATAAAATAAAATAAAAATAAAATTCTAGATTTAGTAAATCTTTTTAAATAAATTGCCGTATATTTCAGATGAAAAAAAGTTGCATAAAGTTCAGATTTCATGTTAAGAACATATTTATTCTTGATACATATTTTATTAGATAAAGACAAAATTAAAGAAAACGTTTTTTAATTTTATAAAATTGCAGGTATCATCCTTTATCTTTAAAAAGTACTCTCAATATCCTTTATGTTAACATTTTATAACATATTCCATCCTATAAACTAACCGTTAAGTCAAGAGCAATTTATATATAATACGTGTATGAAAATAAATAATAAATAAATAATATATATTATGTTATATAAAAAATCATATTTGTATGTATAATTCTAAAAATACATAAATTAAGTAAAAGATAATTAAAAGGTTACAGATTACGTCCTTTATGTTTGTAAAAAATTGCATTAATAATCTTTTAGAGGTAAAAGGACCAAATTATTAGACTTAACAAAAAAACTTAACACTTAGTCTAAAAGATGAAATCCATTACAAAATGTTATCATAAAAGATGTTTAAAGTATTTTTTTAAAAATAAAAAATAATACGCGCAACTTTATATATACTTAAAGCACGTCTTCTGTAATTTTATCTTGGATAAAAGGTCGAACACGACTTCATGAGTTGCTATTTTGATTCATGTAGCTTGACAGACTGAACAGCCCTTGTGCCAAGGATGTGTTATTGAAATTTATGACCTATGATGATAGGATGAAAACAATGCTGAATAAGAATTAGCAGATGTTGCTTTTAAGCCTCTGCCACAAGTAATCAAAGTTTCTTAATTCCACAAGGAGTATGGTCACAAGACAAAATCAAAGTTTTTAAGGTTCTGCAAGGAGTATGGTTGCCAGGCTGAAATTAAACAAATGGAGGAAAGGTATCACAGCGAGCGGAGTTTGCTACTTAGCTGAACAAACAAAAACCAAAAACCGAATTCGAACCTAGATTTCAAAACTGGTTTTGTTAGGTTAAGCTTACAACTGACAAGAAGCATGAGTGGTGATGTTTGGCCAAATAATATCTCACCTATCCAAAAACATTCAGGGAAATTGGATATATTGCAGCCACATAAGAATATCCATCCCATCAAAATACATATTAGAACCGGAGAGATTCACGACAACACTTTTATCTACTTGTTGCTAACTAGATTGCTAAACTTTTCAGTTCCAAATTTAACCCCCCATTCGAGATCCCAAAGTCAAGCTTGTATTTCTCAAGAGTAAAGGCAAAAGATCATCATCATCAAACCGCCATCGTTTTGTTTACTATAATCACCTACTCCTGCACTTCCCATAAACGATGGGTCCCATGGTGCATGTTAGCTATGGTCGGTGGTATCACGTGCAACAAAATTGATGAGGGGACTGGAATAATTGAAAGGTCATAGTGACAGGCATTGTACTCCCTCTGGAAGATTTTTTGTCACTGGGACTGCAATAACATATCTTTTAGGGAATGGTTTTGGTGCATTTGCAGTTGCGTCAGATAATGATGAAGTTTTGCCATCTGCTTGCCCCCTTCCATGGAATTTAGCAAACCGATTGATAATCGAGAATTTCTCTAAATCTTGACACTCCACTCTTAAATCCAAGATTGATGCTCTCTCATCCAGCCTGGTATGGTAAGATTATGACATGTAAGCTGCTTTCAGAGGACATATTAAATAGCTGAGTAGTGTGTTGCATCTTCCAACCCCCCCCCCCCCCCCCCCCCCCCCCCCAAGGGCGACTATTCTTATAGTAATTAAATTTTGTTTGTCGTTCAAAATAAATGATTCAAAAAGATAAAGTTATCAAATTTCATGAATATTAGAATCAATTCCTGGATGAGGATAGCCTCTAGTCAATTTATTAATTTGGTCATAACTCATGAGTAATTGGTGTTCTATAAACTGCATATTGCAGCACCCTAGAGGTGGCCAAATAGGCAGGTACACAGACTGGGTTGGGTTGACCTGAACCATTCTTTGTCCAAAAGAGTTAAATATTTGTTGACAAGGAAGACTATATTATTTCAGAAATAATCCAATATCATGAATAAAGTAATTTAGGAGGTTTTCTGCATTAAAAATACACTTTGGAAAACTTTTTGACATGTATGAGGATGGACACATTTAACCCGGTTCCCTTTTTAGCTATAATATTTTACCTGGAAAAAGTAAAACATGAGTCGACCAATTCTTAAGTGAACTGGTAAAAATTGCCACTATGGGTATCCTATAACCTCTATATTAGCTGCAAACATGAACACGTATGGTCCATATAATTGGCTTTATTTTAGTTTGTAATCAAAGGGGATGTGAACTAAATTTCAGGTTTTCATTAATTTTTTTATATAAACATTGGATTTTCTTTTATTATTTGATATGAACACCTAATAATTTGTAAGGAAGCACAAGGTACCTTGAAAAATCACTTTCTACCCTTTTGGCTTTGCTCATGCAGTCTACCGCAGCTTCGGAAAAACGATTATCATCAATTTTCTCGGATTCTCTGCTTTTATCGGAGAGGCTGCGTTTTCCCCACCCAAAAGAAAATTAAAATTATTAGCTATATAAAAATGAAAAAGTTTAAAAAAATTAGAACTTGTAGAACCATTCGTACAGATTTGATTCCCTGTGAGAAACGCAAGATACTAGATTGCATGCATCTCCCAGTGCCAATCGAGCAGCATAAAAGGCCACACTATCATAGTTTAAGGTAGCTTCAGTTGAAATAAGAGTGTGTGGTGGAGGGGGAAATAGTTGCTGCATTAATTGTGTTGCCAAGATAATACGTCTCTTTGGTCTTGGTACATCTTCATTTAATTCTCCATCATCTTCCACCTGCAGCACCATATTTTTATGAGAAACTACAGGACAAAAAATATACAACTTGAGAATAAAGAAAACATAGGGTATCCTACCTTTTCCATCAACCGTTTTGTTGCTTCACACCATTCCATCATAGCAGTCCTGCAGGTTTAAAATTTATACACCAGGTTAACAAAAGAATCTTAATGAAAACATATGTTTTGGTATCCATCTTTACGGCCACCAAAGGGAAAAAAACACTTATTCACAATGTAGGAAAGTACTAGATACTAGAAGAGGCAATTTTAACCCACTCACATATGAAGGTTGATGTGCGTAATGTTTTACCAAGAACATGTTAGGTGGATCATGTAAAACTTAACATTAAAGGAACTGGACTGAATGGGTCAAACTGTTTGAAAGTACCCCTGATTGCTACTTTAATGCATAAGCCTAAATTATTTATCCATAAATTTAATATAACGTAAGTTTTTATAGTCATATTTGACATGCTGATCATGCATAAATACGATTAGCTTAAGGAGAAACTAGCCAAAAGTTACCTAACCTGTAAACTTAATGCATAAAACCTCCTAATTTATATTATTATTAGAAAATTACGAGTTTTAAAACCATATTTGACACACTAATTATATGTCAATTTTATATTTTGGACCATGTGTTTCAGGTCTATCTAACCCGTTTTTGACCCGTTATCCAACCAGCTTATTTTGCTACCTCTGCTAGCTACAGATTGAAGGTTGATAAGTTTTACACTAACCAGATGCCTTGAAGATTTTTAGAACTCCCTGATACTTCCTTGAGCCAAGACTGAATTTCATCTCTAGACCACTTGCGCTTTTTTGGTCTCTTGGTAACCAAATTTTGAGCAGTTATGCTGGGTTGCAGTGGCTTGAAGGTCAAATGGTGATCAACCACCAGAGAGGATGGAACTGGTGTTTTCCAGATAACACCGTCCTGACTGGTATTGGCCACACCACTTGCTGGTGGCTCCTTTGAATCATGTGTTGCCTCCAAACTACCAGAAACTTTTAACGGCTGTGCCATAGTCCTTACAGCATGGGTTCTTTGTGAAGACATTTGATCACTTTTCAACGTTCCATATCGATCAAACCATGATGGAGCCATTTGAGGACTTATGTGAGAGCTCTCAATTTTAACAGAAGTAGGCCCATTATGATCAGATGCAAGTGAGTCTTTTGAAGGTGGATTAGCAGGTAAAGAAGCTAAACTTCGGTCAACATTATCTGTTGGCAACGTTGATCTAGCCATTTCAGAATTTCCAAGCGGGACAGTTGCTTGCGGACCACATAATAAGTTATCTGAAATTTTCAATCTCTTTAATACCCTGTTATTTGGGTCATTATCTGTATGTTTATAAGCCTTCATTTGGTTTAGTAATGAAATTTGTTGATGAAAATTATTTGGTGTAAGAGAACGACCAAATGCTTCAAGATCTTTCTGAGATGCAGTAGATGAATCATTGCCTGTTGCTGGTCCATTCATCATTTGACCTCGGTCAACCTTTTCAGTTGACTCATCCCCTACAGAAGTAATAATCCCCGGTGCATTCAAACAACTTCTATTCCCTCTATTTTCTGCTTCTTCTTCCCCTAGATTCTGCTGGCCTAAAGAAGTTGATTCCACAATATTGAATTGACTTTTGCACGGTGGGGTTGCTGAAGCAAGTTGTTGACTTGGAAGATTTGACAATGCATTAGGCAACATTTTTGAAAATGCACCTTGTTGAGACGTGCCAGAACTAGCACAAGGGTGATAGGCATGTAAGTTTTCTGCAGTTAAGGAATGTGAAACATGCACTCCTTCATCTGCTTGCCTGGTTTGAGAAGTATATCCATCGAAAGATTCATTGCCAGCCGTTGGATGATTTTGAAGATCATTTCTCAAATTAGGAAAATCCGTACCACCTAATGCTGCTGATAGGTTGGTCATCATCTTATTCCCTGTGGTTTGACTTTTACTTTGACCTGATATACTCATTCTATCATTCTTGAATTCTTCATGTGATGTTTCCTGGAAATTAGGAAAAGAAGACAGCTCAGCATGACCCTTGCTTCTTGAATTAGCAGAGGCTTGAGGTTGACTCAAAGAATTATGTTTGACAGCCTGCATAGCCATTGGTAACCGTTGTGACGGTGGGCCTAGTTGTAAACCAATACCCTGAGAGTTGGATGATTGACTTCTTTGGTGACCACCAAAAGACCCATCAGAATTTTCGGGTTCAGGGATCTCAGATGACAAATCACGTTCTAATGAGTTCAAATGCCTTGCAATTCCACCATCTCTTGATTGATCTACCTTGTGAAGAAGCTCAAGCATATTTTGACTTTGACTGCTCAAGCTAACAATGAAATCAACATATTATACATCAGGTATTAATTAAAAGACAGAAAACGAGAACCAGACAATTAAAATCATACCCAGGATGAGATGCCTTGTCTGATGTAGATAAACCAACAGATCTGTCATGGGAAGCAATAATATTACGCAGATGACCAGGAACCATGCCCTTGAAACGCATATCATCGGATCCTTTCAGGACTCCAACCTCAGGTGCAAACCCCTGTAAAATACAGCGCTTGCATAACCAGACTCATAAGAAACAAATATGTTTATGTACATTAGAGGTTGCAATTTTTAACCACTTACTTATAAAGGGGTCAAATTGGCCTGTGTATAATCTAAAATGAGTAACCAAAGTCTATTTATAAAGCAGACAGCTTGGAAAATCGTTTTTAAAGATTTAATCTAATGATGTAGTCATAGTTAAAGCATTAACTATTTATAGAAAAAATACAAACCTGGCCACTACTTTTGTGAAGTCCAAAATTTCCTTGATCTTGAGCTCCCAATGATCCAGAATGCTGCTGGGATACAGGCTTTGTATTGCCACCTTGTCTTGTTCCATAAGGAACTCCAACATCTTCATCCAGGTTTCCCATTGGATGATACAGAAACTTCCGTGGGCCCGGCCCTGAAATCTTCCCACCCGCCTGATTAGATAAACTTTGTTTTGTTCCAGCCAAGGATCTGGAGTAACTGGCGTCTGATGATAAATGTTCCCGTTGCACAACCGTGTTAGGAAGGTGAGATGAACTTGACCTATAGCTGTCATTAGAGTTCTCCTTTCTACTGCTATTTAGATCCTCCTTATCTGAGCTATTAAATGATGACTCAGACACCTGTGGGCCCTTACTATTTAGACGACGTTGTGACATGTCTGAGTTATCACTTCCTTTAGATTTCACTGATGAATCAACATGTTTCCAGTAATTAGGATGATGGTTGTTAGAAGTGATTTGATTAGAATGATTACCACCCTGCTGCATGTTACTTAAGTGTGGTAAAGCAGCAGTGTTTGCTCTCTTCCAATCATTATTCTGAGATTGCTGCAATGAATTATCGTTCTGATTCATATTAAATCCAGAGTTCATAGATGATGGAACGGGCTTGTTTGCATTCCAATTATTTGTTTGCTTATCTGGATGGCTTGTTCCATGCTGCAGAGGTGTCCTCTGACCTGGCACAGAATTTTCAAATACTTGGTTTTGTTCAGCGTCTGCCTTTTGTAGACCACGGTGTAGCCAATTGCTTCCTCCTGAAGAATGTTGGAACCCCTTGTTACTATGATGCTTATCATGTATATTAGGCAAGTTACTATCAGTTAAAGCTGTTGTTGTTTGATCTTTTCCACTGTTTTCATAAGGGTGCTCGCCAGGTGGCAGTTCTGGGTTCTGAAAATGCAGGTCTTCTTGTACACCTACATCACCACCACTAGTAGTTTCTGCCACTGCAGATTGCATAAGAGCACTCCAGCTACCACTTTGCATTGAAGGCAAACCACTTGCAAATTCGTTATCATCTAACAAACTAGATACTCCTCCACCCATGTTTTTGCTATTTCCAAACGCTTCCCATATGTTATCATCTGAACCAAACAAGATTTTTTCCTCTTCAGGATCCAAAGGAGCTGCATCCATAGCTGATTTATTATGTACCATCTCCAAAGGGGTTTCCTGTACAGATGGATTTTGTGGGCCATTTGTTTTCTGAATGTGTTCCATTTTCTTCATGCTGTTTGACCCCAGACCAATTGTGTTTCCAAATAAACCTTTATTTGGAACCATGTGTTGTTCTGAATTTACAGCATACTTGTTACCAGGAAAGGAATTCATATGAGGAAACTGGCTAAGATGTCCTCTTGAGCTAGAAACAGGAAACCCGTGTAAAGACGGTTCAACCTGCTGCTCAGGGTGCGACACTGGTGAGGCACGGTGCAACCAGCTTGGGTTATCCACCGCAGGCTCAGTCCAACCATAACCAGATGAATCAGAAGTTGGAGTACCATTAGTGAGCCCGTGTGAAAGGCTTCCAGATGCCTGTTGCCTAGCAAACTGAGAAGCGTGATTTAACGTGTTTTGTTGCCTAGCAAACTGAGATGCTTGATTTAACACGTGTTGTTGCCTTTGAATCTCCTGTTGCCTCTGAAGCTCTTGCATTTTTCTGAGCATGAGTTGCTGTTGCAATTGTTGTATGTCACCACCAAATCCAGACTGCTGTTGTAATGGTTGTTGCAGTAAACCAAGATGCTGACTATTAGTCTGATTTTGACCACCAAAAAGGTCAAAACTACCATGAGCCTCAGAACTCTCTGACCTGATAAGATTCTTTGGAGGTTGTTCGGGAACAGGTTCTTGTTGGGACTCAGAGAACAGAGAACCCCTTCGGTTCATCACATTATTATGACCATATTCTGTATTCACTCCCATAAAATTTGCTTCGTCTGGCCTTGTTTGAAAATTATGGTGTCCATACATGTAGCCATTAGAGCTTGGCTGTTCATGGTGAGACTGAGACAGACTTCTAGCAAACTCAGGCCTTCCATTTGTTTGTGTAACGTTGAAGATATATTGATCCGGAACATGTTGACCACTATGTCCTCTCACAGTTTCTGCTCAAGTGAGGGTAGAACTTGTTAAAGTTAAAGATGTAATAGTGTAATACAGATAGTAATACTACAACTAGAGGTGGCAATTTCGATCACTGACCTAAAACAAGTTAAATTTAACCTCCACCATGTCAAATGGATATTTTTCGAAAACTTGGTTCAAAGTGGAATATGTCAAGTGCATCAAACGGACTGAAAGTGTCCCATAGGTTTTTAATGCTTACAGCCTCTTAGATAACTTTATGCAAACAAATTATATTAGTGGTTTAATAGTGAAACCACTTATAAACCTGTTACTTGATCTGTTGGACCTGCCCATTTTGTCACCTCTAGTTAAAACAACCAAAACTTTCTGTTATAACTCAAGAGATTGATAACAAAAACAAGAAAAAACCAATAACATCAAAAAATGCAAATAAGACCTAATAGTTTTACCTAGTTGTGATGGATTATAGTTTCTTGGACTGGGATCTGACACACCAAACTGTTTCTGATTACCACCCCACGAATTGTCGTTTAAAGGCCAATTTCCATCATGGGATCGCAGACCCTGGGACAGGTTTTCTTGTGCAAAGAAATTGTGAACCCTGTCCCCAACTCCATTGCCAGGCATTAATGATGCAAGCCTCACAATTTGAGGCTAACACTTAAGGTGTCCTGTAGATCTACCTTCAAAAAATATGCAAATTAAAACCTCAACCTTCTAAATCCAGTTACTTGAGGTCCCAAAAGTGGATGTAGCTTCAACCCATATACAGTAATATAATATCACAGTTCGGTTAAGCTAACCAAGTAAACAACCTTGTTATGTAATCCTGAACAAAAAAATAATAATCAGGTAGCTATCAAGTGGCTGCCAAAAAGAATCCATCTACTTTACGCATATAATAAGGAAGAGTTGAAAACAAGATTAAGTACTAAGTATGAATACAAACTTGGTTTTAAAAAGCGTTAGGCGGTCCGAGACGTTTAAGTCTGAAAAACCGAGGCGCTATGTGTGAGGCATGAGGCGAGAGCCTCACGTATGCGAGGCGTTGTTCTATGCAACAAAATAAGCCATATATACAGCCAAAAGTTGCATTTGTTTAAACTTTTTTAAATATTGGCTTTTTTTTACCATGTAAATCATTCATAATCTCATCATCACTTTGGTTATTTCTACGTATCATCCTTTTATAGACCCCACTCTTTAGCAATGTTGACCAAACTTGACCTAGATGTGCATGAGGCGCTGCCTCAAAGCCCTGAGGCGTTTTCCTGATTGCCTCTAAAGCCTCACGCCTTAAGCGCGCCTCAGACGCTATTTTTAAAACCAAGAATACAAAACATCCATAGCATAGAGTTATAAATGTGTGTGTGTTTCAATAGGTTCATGATGTTATGCACCTCTTCCCAAAAAACGTTATCCTAATTTCTCTTATTCACAAATCCTATACAATGTACCCCTCAAACAAAACAAAAGAAACACAAAGCCTTTCAGAGATCAAAATCGTCATAAGAGATAAATCAATACGATGAATTTTAACAACGATGGAATGGATGGTATCTGTGATTAAACATGTATGAGAAGCAATACGAATATGACATCCCCAACAAACATTGCAAGAATTATGATGCCTCCACGACAAACAATAGAAGCAATACAAATACTGTTGAGGTGTGAAGGCCTTTGGGCTTTCGGGTGAAGTTATGGGCCTGGCCCATTGAAGCTTCTTAAAACCCTAATTATCTCTATATATAGTTCATGTCATTGTATTATAATCTTGTCCCTTGAGCTTAATAAAATACCTAGTTGCAGAGAGTGGACGTAGGTCATCTTGACCGAACCACTATAAATTCTCGTGTTCTTATTGCTTTCGTGTGCGTGCGTATAACAGTGTGTTTATTTCCGCTGCGTAAAGATACCTAACAAATACAACTCTTCCACAATACATGGTAGAGGATTAACAAATCTGGGTTATTTAATAAGCTATTAATTTTTTGTCCTAAAACATATTCAACTTCTAACTTTTTATTATATCTTAATCCTTTCTATTATACTAATTTGGACATTATTAAACCCTTTCTATTGCCATCTAATTTGACTTCTTTATTGACGATATTAAAAAAACAAAGAAACTTATCATGTAAGATCCTAAGAACAATAATCCTAGTCACATCTTGAGGTTAAATTATGACTACTTTTGTGTTGGCTCTTCTCATTGTATATCTCAGTAGGGAACCCCAAAAGAAACTAGCTATCAGCAACCATCTGTATGTAAACCCAATTGGAGGTAAGTGGCAGATAATTTCAAAATCACCAATGAATTGACTTTCGATTCCAGTTCACCTTTCGAAGAGACATAACATACTCATGAAAATATATCAATTTGAATTATCATTAGTGCAGTTGAACTTCACTTAATGTTGACAAAACGTATTAAGGGAGAAATATGCATTTGCTTTGCAAGCACAACCACTCTAAATAAAAATATATATTTAAATAAGCTTATTCCTAAGTGACCAACAATTTCTAATAGTTCTTGTCTAAGCGCACACATGATTGAACATATGCCATCCAGGAAACATATATCAACTGACTAGAAAGTTGATTATTGGTATCTACAAGTCCAATGCTCCAAGAAATGAGTTACCCATAGTATCTTTGGAACGAATGGACTTGGTTTTATAAGGCATGAGACGTTTTGAGATGGTTAGGATCCTGGAAGCGCTAAGCGAGGTGCTAGCCTTGCACATGGAGGCGCTCGCATAAGATATGAATCAAGATAATATTTTCTACCTTGGTAATCTTTGGAAACCTAAAATACAATACATAAGATACACACAAAAGATTTCTATGTACAATCAAATAAGATTAGCTTTAAGTACAACCCAAGAAAATCCATGTACAACTCTATGGACGACTACCCCAAAGCTCTCTCATCTCATCTTTTATCTATCTCGTTTATCTTTTTTAGATTCCATGTATCGCTCCAACTCTCTCGCTTGCCCCCTTCAACACTAGCTCGTCATTATTTCCTGCCGACCACTACCCTAAAGCTCTCTCAAGGGTGATATAGAGCTATCGTGGTGTGTAAAGGCACGTTATACAAGTTACTAGAGCATCACCTCACCTGAGACAAAAAACAACCGCCATCTCTCTGTTTCATCCGCCTTGAAAGATTTCTAGTTCTACCTAGTGCTTTAGGTGCTCTTCTTTAAGCCAAGGGAGTGGATTACACATAAAGAAAAAGCACGTAGATCACTTTAAATATCTCTAATTACATGCTACTTTGTTCTCCATTAGTCGTCTATGTTGTGTGGGCACATTAACCGAGAAATATTATTTAACAAATAAGACCAAAGAAATACTTTAATTTTTGAATTTTCAATTTTATCATTTTAACAAGTACCTCTTCTAATTCATAGCATTTCTGGTTAATATTACAATGTTGACGAAAATCCTTAGTTGAATACCTAATAAAGAAAATGGACCACTTATCATAGAACATAGTGTGTACAAATTAGTATGAACATGTAGACAAAAATAACTGATCATGTAAGTTAGGACAGCTTTAACTATATAGTCTTAACTATGTCTACAATTCTCACCCAAAGACTCGAATCGGGTCCGTTTAGACGGTTCATATAATATAATGTGATGTTTTAGGTTAAATTATTGGTAAGGGTGTGACGGGTCGGGTCGTTTTGAGCCCAAATTCCAAGAACTTTGTTTCTAAATGTAATTCCACCAATATGTGCTTTAGCTCTATGTCTTCACATTTCCTCTAATCCATGTAAGGGCATGATCAACATTATTACTTATATCTTTCACCAACCTGTTAGGAAGTACTAAAGTAGTGAAGTACAAACATGATATTTATTTGGTTTAATAATTTGATATCATCCATCATGAATTTTAGGAGTACATAACAAGAGCTGGACACGCAAGTAAGCCATGTAGTTGATTTGGTTATCAGTTAATCGTTTATGCCACACCAAAACTAAAACTAAACAACTTTCAAATTAATCAGATATGGCTTAACTGAACCATCCGTTAATTGTTCGATTCGATTAATTATGTTAATCCGGTTAAATAGGTGAATTTGGTTATATGCTACCCTAACTATTGGGCAGAAATAAAAAATTTAAAAAAAAAATAATGGGCAACAACAAAAATGGTTTGTCTAATTATTAGAGAAAATAAAACTACAATGAAACTGGTCTTTCCTAATTTAGTTTATGTTTCATGAATGAGGTTGGGATTAGATTATACTAATTTCACTAATAGCAAACCACATATCATGTCAGCTCTCACTAAAGATACATAAATAACATGTATGAATGCACAATTATAAAACATAAGAATAAGAACAAGAATTCAGTAGTTTATAAGCCAAAATGTGGCTACACATTAATAACGAGAGACTTTCTTGACTCTTGTCTAATCAGTCATCCATTATGACCTCAACAAACATCATCACTAAATATTTTGACTTGTCGAGTAATAAGAACTAATACATTTCATGCCAAAAATTATCTATACAAAATCATGAATCCGTAACAAGTGTGTTTGCTAGAACAACAGCCGAAAAACCTAACACGGAAACCCACAAAAACAACACATTTGAGAAATCTTGGGTAAATATATAGAATCATGTAATATAATTTACTGATACAAATGGGTTTACCAAAAGCAAAAGCAAAGATAAAGTGATAAACAACATAAAAACTACATGTCTAGAGTAGGAATGCTAGGAAGAATATGTTAAGTCATATAGTATGACTTACTGATACTGATACAAGTAAGTCTGTCACAGACTCACAGTATTAGACAATATATTATATATATAGGGGCTAGAGTGTAATTGTCTTTGTTATTTATATCCTTGTTGTCTCTTCATGATATTGCAATAACATACAACCAGTTACATTCTCTGATTTGGTATCAGAGCCTCATCGGCTCTCTGCCTTTACACCTTCACAATTCTGATCAAATTCTCCTCTTCCTTCCATGTTCACAATGGCTCCTATTATTGCTTTTTCACAAACCGAAAAGACCGCACACAATTCCCACAAGTTTGGATTCACTCTTTCACCCAGCAATTATGGTTATTGGAAGTTGATGATTCAACCATTTCTTGTTACTAACAACCTGTTTGCATATGTCGATGGTACAATTCCTTGTCCACCAGAAACCGTTCATGTTACCACATCTGAAAAAGGAAAAGATGATGCACTCTCTGTAGAAACTCAACTCAATCCCGATTTTGCTGCTTGGGTATCAAACGATGCTCATGTACGCATGTTGATTCTGTCCACTATTTCTGAATTGTCATTTCAACATGTTCATGGCACAACATCCCGGGAGTTGTGGTTGTCTCTTGAACGTGCATATGCTCCTCATACATCTTCAAGGGAATACACCCTCAAAACTCAACTTCTACGAATCACAATGAAAGGTGATGAGTCTGCATCTGCATATTTGGCCCGTGCACAAGAATATTCCAATGCTCTTGCCAATATTGGCGAGCCAATAAAGGAAAAAGATCTGGTTATGCTCGTGATCTCTGGTCTTCGAGATGAATATAATGGGTTAAAATCAACCCTCCTCGCGCGTCAACTGCCCACCGCCTTTGCCGAGCTCCCTGGATTATTATCTGATCATGAGTACATGATCAAAAAGCCATCAGAATGCCCCCCATCGCAGGTATATGCTACTGCTGCAATCTCCAGCAGTCTAACTACAACTGCTCCACCTCAATCTGAGGCTGTCCAGGCCATTCAACAACTTGCTACCCAACTTGGGTTACAACTTCAACCGATAAGCACTCCATCAGCCCAAGCTTTTTACACAAATCGCAACGGGAACAACCGTTCACGTGGTCGTGGATCAAACCGCTCAGGGCAGAACCGTGCGCGAGGATCTTACAACAATCGAAATCAAGGTAACCGAAATCAATTTAGTTGGGCTTCTAATCAAAATACTGTGTATGGAACGTGTAACAGGTGTGGTATTGGTCATGTTCCTTCCCAATGCCCAAATCGTGATCCTGCCACAATAAGAACCAGACAACCACCAGCAGCAAATTATAGTGATTATCGTTCTCAAGCATCTACCTCTTGGCTCCCGGACACTGGTTCAAATCAACATGTTGCCCCGGATCTCTCTAGTTTTGATCACTCTGAAGCATACTATGGTGATGATAATCTTCATGTTGGCAACGGTAAGGGTTTACCGATTCTCCATATTGGCTCCTCTCATTTTTACTCTCCAAAACGACAATTCTCCCTTAAAAATATCCTTCATGTTCCTGAAATCAAGCGTAACCTTTTATCTGTTCAACAATTTTGCAAGGATAATTCTGTATTTTTTGAATTTCACTCTTCTTATTTTTGTGTGAAGGACAAGCTCACCCGCACTACCCTCCTCACTGGTCCAAGTAATGACGGATTGTATTCGCTCCAACTACCGCGGATACAACCTGTTTCTAAAGTCTCTTTCTCTGCCACACGTGCTTCTTCCTCCACCTGGCATCAACGGTTGGGACATCCTCATCCTCATCTGTTAAAATTTATGCTTTCTAAGTATCATTTACCAGTATTGAATAAATGTTCTACTTCTTTGTGTGATGCTTGTTTTGTGGGAAAATCATCCAAACTTCACTTGGTCCCATCCACTTACAAAAGCTCCCATATTTTAGACTTGGTGTTTTGTGATGTATGGGGGCCCGCCCCTGTTGCTTCGTTTGATGGTCATCGATATTTTCTTTTATGTGTGGATCATTATTCAAGATTTATGTGGTTCTTCCCTTTAAAATTGAAATCGGATGTTTATGAAGTGTTCAAAAAATTCCTTCTTATGGTTGAACGTCAATTCCAAACTAAATTAAAATCTGTTCAAACAGATTGGGGAGGTGAGTTTCGAAACCTCTCTCAGTTTTTCTCTCAACTTGGTATTATACATCGTCTCTCGTGTCCGCATACAAGTGAGCAAAACGGTTTTGTTGAGCGTCGTCACCGCCATGTGGTTGAAACTGGGCTCACATTGCTCGCCCAATCAAAAGTTCCTCAACGGTTTTGGCACTTTGCGTTTGACACCGCTGTATATTTAATAAACAGAATGCCTTCTAGAACAAACCAACACATCTCCCCGTTTGAACTTGTCTTCCAACATCAGCCTAATTTCTCGTTTCTGCGTGCATTCGGGTGTCGATGTTATCCGCATATTCGGCCATACAACAAGCACAAGATGGACTTCCGTTCCCTGCCTTGTGTTTTTCTTGGATATTGTCCTGATCACCACGGTTACAGGTGCTTTGATCCCAACACTGACCGAATCTATGTTGCTCGACATGTGAGATTCAATGAACAACTATTCCCATTTGATACACCTTCTCACACTTCTATCCCATCATCTACAGACCCTTATGTCTCCTCCTTTCCTAATCCTCCACCAACCTATGATTCTTCACCTCAACACCAATTCACACCTACCTCAACTAACCCGCCGGATCAACTGCACCCTTCTGTTTCATCTCCCCCAAATCTGTCTACCACGTCACAACCCACTTCTGTTCCATCTACCGTTGACCCACCTGTTTCAGATGTCCACCCGCAACCATCCGCACCCCCCCTTCTTTATACATATCACCGTCGTCGCCCTTCCACTACTTCACAGCCCACTTTTCCTTCCCGAACTCGTCCAGCAAATCTACGACCAAATCCCAAACGCACCACACCCTTTTCCCCCTCTTCGTTTCATACTCATACCAAATCATGTGACATTGAACCACACACCTTTACTGAGGCCAACAAACACCCTGAATGGCGTAAGGCCATGGCTGAAGAGTACTCAGCACTTATGAGAAACGAAACATGGTCGCTTGTTCCACGTGTTCCGGGTTCCAATGTGGTCAACTGTAAATGGCTATATACATTAAAACATGATCCGACAAAGAATGTAACTCGGTATAAGGCTAGACTTGTCGCAAAAGGCTATGGGCAACAACCAGGTATTGATTATCACGAAACGTTTAGTCCGGTTGTAAAACCAACCACTATTCGTGTTGTGCTCTCCTTAGCGGTTACACAAAATTGGCCTCTCAGACAACTCGATGTACACAATGCTTTCTTACATGGGGATCTTAGAGAGACAGTATACTTGGAACAACCTTCAGGATTTGTGAATCCAAACAAACCGGATCATGTGTGCCTCCTTCACAAATCGTTATATGGGCTTAAGCAGGCACCTCGGGCTTGGTTTGAACGTCTCTCTACAGCCCTCCACAGTCTTGGTTTTCATGGGTCTAAGACAGACCCATCATTATTCATTTATTCATCTCATGGCACTTTATTGTATATGCTTGTGTACGTGGATGATATTATCTTGACAGGTAACAATCCACAACAACTTGAACATATGGTCACAAACCTACATCGCATGTTTGCTCTACGTGACATGGGGTCTGCTTCATATTTCCTTGGCATTGAACTTGTTAATCAAGGACGGGATGTGATATTATCACAGCAAAGGTACATTCAAAAGCTGCTTACTCGTGCTGGCCTTGATCGAGCAAAGCCTGTGACTTCTCCCATCACAACCACTGCAAATCTTGCCCTGGGTGATAGTGCCTTGTTTTCTGATCCAGTTAAATATCGGCAAACTGTCGGTGCTCTTCAATATGTCACCTTGTCCCGACCAGATCTCACTTTTGCGGTTAACAAAGTTTGTCAGTTTATGCATGCCCCGACCGAGAATCATTGGTCGGCGGTTAAACGCATCTTGCGTTACTTACAGGGTACTATGGCTTATGGTCTCCTCATCAAACATGACTCGGGCAATCGTGTTCATGCTTACTCTGACGTGGCTTTCCCCACTCTTCATGCATTCTCTGATTCTGATTGGGCTGGTTGCCCAGATGACCGGCGATCCACGGGGGGATATGCTATATATTTGGGGTCTAATCTTGTTTCATGGTCTGCTCGAAAACAGAGAACGGTCTCTCGGTCATCTACAGAATCTGAATACAAGGCATTAGCAGATACTGTGGCAGAACTCACTTGGCTTCAATCCCTTTTACATGAGTTGTGTGTTCAGGTTATATCTCCACCTACATTATGGTGTGACAACCTTGGTGCCACTTACTTATCGTCTAATCCCGTGTTTCATGCTCGTACAAAACACGTGGAAGTGGACTTCCACTTTGTTCGTGAAAAGGTCACACAAGGGAAACTTTCTGTTCAATTCATTTCCACAAACGATCAGATTGCGGATATCTTCACAAAGCCTCTTGCCTCTCCGCGTTTTCTTTTTCTTCGATCCAAGCTAATGGTCGTTCCCCGACCTTAGCTTGCGGGGGAATATTAGACAATATATTATATATATAGGGGCTAGAGTGTAATTGTCTTTGTTATTTATATCCTTGTTGTCTCTTCATGATATTGCAATAACATACAACCAGTTACATTCTCTGATTCACAGAAACAACAAACTAAGATCGTTGCGTTCTATCTAGCATCTAAGATGGATAATCAATTTTGAGACTGACATTCTGAAATCAATATAACAGGGATTGAGTAATTGACTAACATCAATAGAAACCTCGGTCTATATGTAAAGTGAATCCATTTTTAGGTGGCATCCAGTAATTACAAAAAAGAAATGTCTATCACAAAATGCAAACTTTTGTAATGAGAACTCCATTCAACTTGTGTAAACATTTTGTAAAACCAATAGAGCACTAACCATGCACCTAGCTTGCAAGAGACCTTCGTATCCAGAAACTACTAACTAGATGACGTTGAGCACTTCATTGGAAATTCTATGAGAGCTTTCGCTTAATGGCTCGTATTCTTCATCCCTAACCATTCAAAATTCAGAGGATCCCACGTCACTAATAACTCAATAATAGACACAAACCAATGTTTGTTTGTCCAATTTCAAGTATATATTCAAATTTTGGAACTAAACTAGCTAGATTGCTATCCTAATGCTTGGTTACCATGAACACAGTTTTAGAAAACAGCTAACTATTTGCTAACATATAATCTGCATATAGGGGTCATTTTTGTAGTCCCTACTCCCTAGTGGACTCATATCAGCTCTACAACAGTTAGCTATGTTGCTCTTGCTTAAACACACTCTCATATGCCCTTGCCCAGTAAGGTACAACCCCTGATCTTTTCATAACAAACCACTAATACAGAGGGTAGCTAATTATGCATCACTGGGCAAATAGGAAACCAACATCAAAAAAGAATGCAAATCAGAAATGGAAGTGTAGCTCCTAAGGCTCACAAAAAGCGCCAAAAGGGTTCAACCACATACATTGCATGAACAAAAAGAGAAAAACCAACGTTTAAACCCCAGAAATTCTTACCAAAACGCTAAGAAGATCAAATTTGCTGAACGTTTCAACACCGAATTCCAAGCAAATCAACTGTGCATTTAATCAAAAAGAAGAAGATAAACATAACGGCAAAGGAGATTCCCTCAAAAAGTGAAATTAAAGCATTTGCTTTTTGGATGATTAAAAAAATTAGGGTTTTGAGCCATATGAAAAGCGAGTGCAGGAGCTTACTTAAGAACATTGAACCATAGACGCCTGTGGAGATCGAAATCGGAGCTTTCAGTGAGCTTTTAACTTTGGAACTAGGGTTTGAATCGGTGGAGAAGATGAGGGATTGAGAGAGATAAAATGAATTGATCGTGCAAAATTTTCAACGAACAGTAGAGTGAACCTAGGCCCTTGACCGAAGCGGAGGTTCGGGTGCACACGAGCCGCGTGGTTCGGATCGAGGCTGAAATGTTGCACCTCACTTCATCGTTTGTAGGAGCCACTCCCATTAGGTTGAGACTCGAGCCACCGATTCACACCTAGACGAAACCAACGATCATATTGTTTGATAGTTTTTAACATTGTTGTTAGGACCGGATCGGACCTGCTGGTCCAACCGGTCCGATCGGGATCGGCTAGGTGGTCGGTCCGGTTCACTATGGATCGTTTTGGGCTAGTCGAACCGGCTGGTTCGTCCCGAACCGGTAGTCGAACCAGGAAACCGGACCGGTTGGAACCGGATTTTGATATCTCGCTCGCTGTTTACTAAATGAGCCTTTACTGCCCGCCCGGCCCGGAGTGTTGAACCATAAATTAGTGTGTTAGATATACAAATATAGTTAATTAATATATAACTATAAAATACATATATAAATCATATATATATTATTTATATTTACCAATGATCCTTAGCCCAACTGGTTAAGGTGAGGTACTCATGACATGTAAATAAGAGGAGGTCATAGGTTCAAGTCTCACTTTGAGCAAAAATGCTCAGAGTTGCCGTTCAAAAAAGATATATTACTATATATATAATATACTATATATATAATTATGACGTCATCCGGTTTTCAAATCCGATCCGACCACCAAACCAGTAAGGCGTCCGGTTCGACGTCCGATCCGGTTTTGAAAACATTGGTTTTTAATGGTTTACATAATTTTAATTGTTAAAAGATAACTTTAATTTTGTAATAGTTAAAAGGTAACCTCTTAACCATTCAATGGTATCTTTTAACCATTCAGCATTAGTGTTACTTCTTAACCTTTAAGAGTATAAATCATTAAGAGGTAACCTCTTAATGCCAGACAAACCATTAATTTTATTTAGGGGTAGAGCTTGAATCGAACCATATGCCATGTTTGAGATTGCTTATTTAGTTGAAAAGAATTTTCAATAAAAAGAACTTATACTTTTCAAAAAGTATTTTTAAAAAAATATTCAGATTAGCTTATAAACTAAAAGGTTGTAAAATGATAAAAAAAGACATACTTTTAAAAATTAAAGGGAGTTACAGGAGGTAGTAGAGTCGTATAATAAAAAATTTGACTAAAAGGATTTTGTTGGACCAAAAGAACCAATGAGCCGGATCAGAAAAACCTTTAAGTCCCACAGACGTCACAACAACCGCTGAAGTCCACAACAGCTGAAGACAACAACTGATTACAAAGTCTGAAGACAAGTGCTGAAGACAAAGTCTGAAGACAAGTGCTGAAGACAAAGTCTGAAGACAAGTGCTGAAGACAAATTTTGAAGACACAAGTGCTGAAGACAAAGTCTGAAGACAAGTGCTGAAGACAAAGTCTGAAGACACAAGTGCTGAAGACAAAGTCTGAAGACACAAGTGCTGAAGACCAAGTATCAGACGTTGTCATAACAGCTGAAGAGGACTTCTTCAGTAGTTGTGACGGTTTACTTTCAGTAGTTTTATGTTTTCAGTAGTTTTGTAAAACGACTGAAGAGCTTGTTCTTCAGTTATTGTAGTTTCAGTAGTTTCTTATCAGTAGTTTTATATTTTGTACTTAGCACTCTTGATATGTTCTCAGTAGTTGTGAACATTTCAGTAGTTTGTTAAGTGTTAGTTATGTTTGTAATAGATCTGCCAGTTGTCACTATCCCGTGATAATAGCAGTGATTGCACTCTATATAAGGAGTGTCAATCTTATTGTAATGTGTGAATGATTGAGCAGAAATATTTGGCATAATTGAAACATTCCTTGTCACAGAAATATATTCTCTCGTATTGTTTACAAATATCAAATTCTTGCTACAATTTGTCTAATTCTTGATCTTATTCCGCTGCATTACACTCTAATCCATTGAACTTGTGATCACTGATCCTGACAAATGGTATCAGAGCTGGTTAATCATTGATCGATCTAATAATTGATCATTGAAACTGCTATTCAAGATCCAAGTTTGATTGAATTAGCATTTTTGCAAGAAACGGTTATAGAGATTGAATTTTCTGTGCTTTTGGTCATTCATCCTGAGATTTATTCTTGGTTTTTCATTGAGTCTGTTGTGGTCTGTGTAAAATCTTTTAAAAGCTTGAATTAAATTGTTTTTGGACCTAAAATGACTACTCCTTCCAATGATCCTCACAATACTGGTTCCTCAACCAAGCCTCCAATGCTGGTTAGGAATGAGTATAACATATGGCAACGACGTATGCTCCATCACCTGTCTGTTAATAGCTCAGGTTGTTGGACATCAGTGGTACATGGTCCACACAAGCCTATGGTGAATAACCCGGAAACCAATCAAATGGTTCCGAAGAGGAAGGATCAATACTCAGATGAGGATAAGAAATTGTTTGAGATTGATGCAAAAGCCCATGGAATTCTGGCCATGGCAGTACCCAATGAAATCTATTCTGGGCTAATGCATTATGAATCTGCTCATGACCTCTGGAATGCCTTGAAAGAACAATTTGGAGGAACAGATGAGGTCTTGGCAAATAATAGAGAGATCCTTGCCCAACAATAGACATTCTCTCATAGGAAGGGTGAGACACTGACTCAACAGTTTGAGCGGTTCTCTTGTTTGATCTCTGAATTAAAAATGGTCAAACATGAGTACACCAATATCCAGATGAATAACAGATTTCTCAGATCACTGCCTGAGAGATGGGACACATATACTATTATCCTACGCTCCAGTGCAAATTTGGACAAACTATCTCTCACCCAACTCCATGGGAAATTGCTCACATTTGAGAGAGAGATAGAACAAAAACAAAAACGGTCTTCATCTGGTAAGCTCACTGAAGACTTTGTACCAGGCAACACTGCCTTGGTTAGTCATGAGTCAGAATATGCTTCATCTGAATGCCAATATGATGAGCATATTGATTTCTCTTCAAACATTTCTGATTCTGCATTTGTGAGTGTTGATAGTCAGTTCACTGGGTGTAATAATGACAATCTATGCTTCATCATGGATGATCTCAAGGGGATTGCTGATGATGACTTAAAAGAGATGGATATTATGAGCCAAATGGCCTTGATAAATATCAGATCTAAGAAGTTCTACAAAAGAACTGGAAGAAAATTCCCAGGACTCTCTGGCAAAACCAAAGTTGGTTTTGACAAGAGTAAGTTGAGGTGTCACAAATGCCAAAGGCTTGGACACTTTGCTAGAGAATGTAGATCATCTGGATCTAATTCCTCTGCACCTTTTGTGACTTTCCCTGGCAATAGTCAACAAAACAAAGGGTAACATCCTGTCAATTCTAGTCATCATTCTCAACCACAATCTCCTGCATATTTTGTTCCTCAGGGTCAAATGCCATACCCTTACCCTTGCTATTACATGCCACAAACCAGTCAAGTTCAAGCTCCTATGGTACCACAACCTCATGCACTACCAGAACCTCAACCATCTCATTAACCTCCTCAACCTCAACAACATAGCTTCTTCACCCCTGAAGTTGTTGACTGGAGCAGTTTGCCAGATGACATGTCTGGTCATGAACAACTGTGCCAGGTGCTGATCAACATGTGGGTGACAGCCTTTTGGGAATCTAGCACTTATGCTCTGGAGTCTACTGAGGGTTCCTTCTCAAATGTTCATCTTCACACGGTAACTCAGGTATCTTCAGAGGCTAAAGCCAAGTTATGTTCTGAATCATGCATAGCTGCCTTTGTCTCTATTAGAGAGGCAAATGTAGCATTAATAAATCAAAAACTTGAGTTTGAGAAAACCATTTCCAAAAGACAAGCTGAGTATGAGTCTGCTCTTAATAGTAAAAGTGATGAGATTTATAAGCTTAAATGCCAATTAAATGATGAAAAGGCTAAGCTAGAGGTTATTCTGGAAGACCAGAGAAGTCTCAAAGAAACCCTTGCAGTCACCCAAGTAGAGTGTGATCGATGGGTACAATCATGCAAAGGTTTTGAAATGCTTCTTAGTAAGCAATCTGCTTCCAATGTGAAGTTTGGCATTGGTTATAATCACACTGCTCCTCCTACAGATTTTGCTTCAAGCGCAGAAGTGAAATCTGATGGAGAAAGCAATAACCAATCCACCTCATCATGTGATTCACTTTTTGATAGAGCATCATCAAAAGTTGAAGTCAGCACTAAGCCATCTCAGAACCAATCAGCTGATGTTGATGGTTCCATTGCTGACACTCACATGATCAAAGAGCTGATCAACTCAGGAGTTATTTCTGGAAGTCCTGAAAAGACTGGAGAGCAAGATTTAACACCTGAAGTTCAAACTCCAACTACTGTCAGCACTGAAGAGAAGAAAACTGTCAGTAGAAAGAGTTTGAAGCCTACTAAAGAGGAAGTTAAGAAAGCAAATAATGCTTTCAAAGTACTGAAGAGCAAGTATTCAGTAGTTTCATCCTCTTTAGTTGATGATCAACATAAGATGAAGAAGAAACCATGTGAAGTATGTGATTTGTTCAATCATCTTACAGATGACTGTTGGTACAAAAGAGGATCCAAACTCAAACATAAAGAGGAAATTAAAGAGAAAATGGATAAAATGAAAACTGAGTTTGAAGCCATATTTGTACCAGCAACATCAAATCCTGTAACCCTTAAATCCAAAAAGGAAGGGGTTAAACAGGTAACAGCTGAGATAGCTCAAAAGAAGAAGGTGCAACATAGGAACTTATCAAACTCCAATGCAAATGTGTCTGAAGAGCTGAAAGCTTTATCACAAAATCAGACACAGCTGGTTATGATGGTTCAACATCTATTGGGAAGAGTTAACCAATTAGATGTTCCTATGTTGAAACCACAGAAAAGGAGGTCCAAGCCAAAGGATTCCTCTTCTTCACCATCTTCTTCCTCTCAGGCTGTTGTCTCCAACAAACCTGTTAGTTTACCATCTGTTGATGTGAACAGGCCTAAAACCAAAAAGGTTTGGGTCTCAAAATCTAACTAATTTGATTTGTTTTGCAGGGTTCTTCAACATGCCACAGAGGCATCTGGTATGTAGACAGTGGAGGATCCATGCATATGACAGGAAACAGATCACTTCTTAATGACTACTCTCAAGGAAGGAAGGGATTTGTGTCATTTGGCAATGATGCAAAGGGTTACATCATCGGCAAAGGCTTTGTTTCCAATGGGGAAATAAAGTTTGATATGTTAACCATGTGGAAAATCTCAAGTACAACCTCTTGAGTGTCAGTCAAATGTGTGACAAAGGCCATGTTGCTCTTTTCACCAGTCAGAACTGTCGGATTCTGTCATCCAAAGTTCTAAGTTTGATTGATAAGGTGTTGGATGAATACACTCTCCTAAATGCCAACAGGACAGGAAGAGTGTATGCCTTAGATCTTTCCAAGAAAATAGATCTCAAAGGCCATCCTTGCCTATTTTCCAAGGCTTCCCCTCAAGAATCTACTCTATGGCATAGAAGGCTGGCTCATGTTAATCTCAAAAACATAAATCAGCTGATAAACCATGGTTTAGTAAGAGGACTGCCTATGAAGGAGTTCAAATGTGAAGATAACTGCACTGCTTGTTTAAAAGAAAACAGCACAAAGCTTCATTTCCCTCCATAGAAGAACCTAAGTCCAATGCCTGCTTACAGCTTCTTCACATGGATCTCTTTGGTCCTGTGAGAGTGATGAGTATGGCTAAGAAGAAATACTGTCTGGTAATTGTGGATGATTACTCCAGATTTGTATGGACTTTCTTCTTGCATTCAAAGGATGAGGCAGCTCAGAAGATTATCAACTTTGTGTTGTATGTTGAGAAGCAGTATTCCCTCTCAGTCAAGTGTATTAGAAGTGATAATGGAACAGAATTTAGAAACAATACACTTGATGAGTTCTATCTCTCAAAGGGAATCAAGAGGCATTTTAGCATTCCAAGAACTCCTGAACAAAATGGAGTAGTGGAGAGAAAGAACAGGACCCTTATTGAAGCTGCAAGGTCCATGTTGGCTGATTCTGGACTGCCAATGACTTTTTGGGCTGAAGCTGTCAATACAGCTTGCTATGTACAAAATAGAGCTCTAGTAAATAAGAGGTTGATGAAAACTCCATATGAAGTTCTTCATCATTTGGCCCCTCTAATTTCATTCTTCAGAGCTTTTGGATGTCCTTGTTTCATTCTCAACACACGGGATCAACTCCAAAAATTTGATTCTAAGGTGGATGCAGGGTACTTTGTTGGTTATTCATCAACTTGCAAAGCATACAGAGTCTTCAACTGTAGAACAAAGATGGTTGAAGAGACTCTACATGTTAAGTTTAATGAATCTCCAAAGGACAAGATTCCACAAAGCCCTGTGGAGATATTTGATTTGGACATACTGCAATATGTTCCTTATCAAACTCCTGATGTTGCTCCTGTCAACAGTTTACCACCTGGTGGTACTGCTGGTGCTGATGATGATGATGATAGTAGTACTCACCTCTTCAAGTTTAGTGATCAACTGCCTGATTCAGCTAGACCTGATGTTCCTGTAGCTCCAGCAGCACAATCCACAACAAATGCTGATGAGATTTCTACAACTTCAACTTCCTTTGAATTACCATCTACTGATTGGTTTCAAGGAAATGCTTCACCATCACCATCTGTTGCTGCTGAGCCTGCTACAAACACTTGCACTGATCTCATTGTGTACCAAGATCTGAAGAATCACCCTATGTCTCAAATCATTGGTGATATCACTGCTGGTGTATCAACAAGAAGTCAATTGTTAAATTTCTGCTTCTATGCTCTCTTCATCAGTCAGCAAGAACCAAAGAATTATCACATTGCTTTAAAGGACAATGGATGGGTTGATGCCATGCAGCTTGAGCTTCTTCAGTTCAAGAAACAGCAAGTGTGGGAACTGGTTCCTCTACCTCCAGGTAAGTGTGCAATAGGCACTAAATGGGTGTTTAGGAACAAAACTGATGAAAATGGGCTTATTGTTAAGAACAAGGCCAGACTGGTTGTTCAGGGGTTTGCACAAGAAGAAGGTATTGATTATGATGAAACCTTTGCCCCTGTAGCCAGACTGGAAGCAATTCGATTGTTTTTAGCTTATGCTGCTTATCAAAATCTTAAAGTTTTTCAAATGGATGTCAAAAGTGCATTTTTGTATGGGAAAATTAAAGAAGAGGTTTATGTATGTCAACCACCAGGTTTTGAGGACAATAAACATCCTAATTGGGTGTATAAGCTTGATAAGGCTCTTTATGGGTTGAAACAAGCTCCTAGAGCCTGGTATGAGACATTATCAAACTTTCTTCTGGAAAATAATTTCACTAGAGGCTCCATAGATTAAACCTTATTCATTAAGAAAGCTGGGCAGCATAATCTACTTGTTCAAATTTATGTATATGATATTATTTTTACATCCTCTGATCCGCAGTTGTGTGATGCCTTTACAAAGTTGATGCAACAAAAGTTTGAAATGAGTGCCATGGGAGAATTACAATTCTTTCTAGGTTTGCAAATCAAACAAAAGGCTGATGGAATTTTCATTCATCAGTCCAAATACACAAAAAATCTTTTGGAAAAGTTTGATTTACAAAATTGTAAGCCCTGTTCTACTCCCATGTGCAACACCACACAACTGGATATAGATCAGAAAGGTAAAGTGGTTGATGAAACACTTTACAGATGTATGATTGGGTCCTTGATGTACTTAACAGCTTCTAGACCAGATATTATGTTTGCTACATGTGTTTGTGCTAGATTTCAGGCTGCACCTAAGGAGTCTCATTTGATTGCAGTCAAGAGGATCTTTAGATATCTGCAAGGCACTCCATCTCTAGGTTTATGGTATTCTACTAGACATTCTGGTAAATTAGTTGCTTTTTCTGACAGTGACTATGCAGGGTGTAAGTTGACCAGAAATCAACTTCTGGTGGATGTCAATTCCTAGGCAACTGTTTGATTTCTTGGCAGAGTAAGAAACAAACCTCAGTTGCTACATCAACTGCTGAAGCTGAGTACATTGCTGCTGCAAGCTGTACATCTCAGGTACTCTGGCTTCAAAACCAATTATTGGATTATGGCATAACAGAGACTAAGACCCCATTGTTAATGGACAGCTCTTCAGCTCTTTGTATTGTCAAGAATCCTGTCCAGCACTCTAGGACTAAACATATTGAAATCAGACACCATTTTATTAGAGATTGTTTTGAAAAAGGTCTGATTGATCCAAAATTTGTTCCTAGTGCTGATGAGCTTGCAGACATTTTTACTAAGCCTTTGGATAGTTCAACTTTCCACAACCTGGTGTTAAGGCTTGGTATGCTGCAGCTAGAATAAGTGACAACTACTGATGATCTCAGTAATAAATACTGATGCTCATTGGTAACCATGTCACATATAAGTACTGATGAGTTCCTTTACTCTCAGTAGTTTTTATAACTACTGAAGGCTACATGACAAGTACTGAAGTACTTTATTTGTTAAAACAGCTGATGTAGTTACAACAGCTGATGAAATCACAACAGCTGATGTAGCTACAACTACTGATGTCAGAAATGCAGATAAGTACTGATGACCAATGAAACCTCTGAAACTCAGATTTAAGTCTGATGAGTAAGTGTGGAGGTCAGACTGAAACAGCTGAAAAGCTATGAATTGACGAAAACAGCTGATGAGTAATTTCTCTTCAGTTGTTTCTACAACTGCTGTTTCTAAACAACTGAAGCCAAACCTATGTCTTCAGTAGTTTACAACTACTGAAGACTAACACCAAGTCTTCAGTTGTTTTACAACAACTGATGACAAAACCAATGTCTTCAGTAGTTTCACAACTACTGATGACAAACACCATGTCCTCAGTTGTTTCACCACCTGAAGTCAAAACTGTCTTCAGTAGTTTTATAACTACTGATGACTAAATCAAAGACTTCAGTTGTTTCAACGTCTGACGGTTAAAACCAAGTCTTAAGTTGTTTTATAACAACTGCTGATCACACCAATACGGTGTCATTTCAAACCTCTGAAAGTTAATACCACGTCATCAGTAGTTTCAACAAATGATGACTAACACCAAAACCTTCAGTCGTTTTCTAACCCTACCCTTTAAATACCTTATCCCACCTTCAGAGTTTTTCTCACCTCTTCTCAAACCTAACGTTCAAAAACTCTCAAACCTCTCTTCATCAATGGCAACCATGCAACTAAAACCACGACACAACTGTGTCGCTCATCTCACAAAATCGCCATACTGGACCAAGTTTCACAACGCCATTGATTTAATGGTTCAGTCACCTTACCAAACGGCTTTTCTGTTAAACCCCACCATATATGCCGAATCTCTTAGCCAATTCTGGACAAACGTCACTCTTGTCTCTGAGGAGAATGACACAGAGTCTCTTCAATCGTTTGTCCATAGCCAAAAAGTGGTCATTACTCCAGACATTCTTCGCCAAACCCTCAATCTGGATGATGCCGCTTTCCCAACTGGTTATCCAAAGGGCACAACAGATCTATCATTTGCCCACCATGGATACCAAGGTAACCTGAGTGCATCTACCATATTGAAGAAACATTTCCAGGATGCCGAACGTCTCATCTTTCATATGGTAAATGTCTGCCTTGCCCCCAAGACTTCATCATGGGATCAAATGTCCACAAGGTGGCAACAGGTAATGTACTCCATCCTTGAGCAACAACCTTTAAATTTTTCTGAAATACTATTTTTAGAGCTCAAGGATATGGCCCAAAAACAACTTGCTAACCGTTGGATATTATATCCTCGGTTCATAATGGGCATAATTGAAAACCAACTTCAAGCGGAGGGACTTGTTGTCCTGGGAGTCCCTGCTATGGCTGTATTGCCTGAGGTATACTCCCGGCACAACTCTGACCAATCACTAAAAATGGCTGCCAAGCTGCGCAAACCCACGCAGCTGGAACCCACAGCCACCACCACAAGATCCAGAGTCCCCACCAAACCAAAAACCAAACGCCCCAAAACAGCTATTCAGGGAGATGAGTCCCCTGAAGATGCTCCTGTACCACCAAGACAGGATATACTTGCTGGTGTAAACCCCCCAGTAGTATCAGAGACTCTACCAGCCACAGCCGCTCAGGATTCCTCTCAAAAGGAGCCTGCAGCAACCAAAGAAGGGGTACCCACTAATCTGGAATCTTCCTCATTTGAGGAGATTGCCATTGATGAGCACCATTCTCCCCAGGTGCATACTGATTTTACCCTATCTCCCCATGCAAATGCCCCCCAAAGTCCAACCATTATAATTGCAAATGTGCTGACTCAGTTGCATGCCTCTCCTCCTCCCCAACAACCACCAACAAAGGGGAAAACCACAGCCATTGAGGAAGAGGATCAACATGCTTCTGACAACCCACAGCACCGGGGTTTAAATGTTCAGTCTCCTGGTGTAGATATGGAGACCAGAATATCTGATGAGGCTGCCACCTCTTCTAAATCAGCACATGATCAGACTGAGGCTGGTAACATTGCTAAGACCTCATCAGAGGCAACAGCTGATGAAGGACATCGTCCTGAGGCTGGAAGTCCCCAGTTCCAAGAAAAAGGGGCACATGCTAAAACTAGTCTACACCCAGTGCATGTACATCCTGCTACAAGCAGGAGGTCAGGTGATTCAGCATTTGCTGATGATGACCTGGGCTTCTTTTATGATGTTCTGGCCCAGAACACAATTCTTGAGGAAGAAGTCTGTAGACTACAAAGCCTACTTGACCAATTCTCTCAAGAAGCAAGTCCATCTGACACCAACATAAACCCACAGATGGCACCTTCACCTGAAGGTCTCCCAAACACTCAGCCACTCCAAACTTTCAACCCACCAGCCTCTATTTCTGGCACTGCTTCTCAGGGACAGAACCCCTCTGAGCAAACAGCTGCTATCTTTCAGCAATTCCTACCTCTCATCACCCCAATGATCACAGACATTGTGATCAAAACCATGGATGAGAGGCTTCCCTCAATCATCAAACCCCTGGTGGAGGAGACTGTGAGCACAAGGCTTTCTGCTACTCAAACCCTTGCAACCAATGCAACCAAAAAGAGGGAGAGTCAGTCAGTGAAAGCAAAGAAGAAGAACATAGAGGGGAAGAAAGAAAAGGAGACTGAGAAGGAAGAGGAGTGTGTGAAGGAGACTGAGAAGGAAGAGGAGTTTGTGAAGGGAGCTGACATTGATCAAGTGGGTGAAAGTCACAAAGACTTTCATATCACTTATAAGAAGAGGAAGATTGAAAGAAAAGAAAAAGAACTCCAACTTGATGAGATGATCAAAATGGCGGATGCTACACATAGTAAATCAATGGACTCCATTATTGATCAACTGTATAGACAAGGGTTCGATACTACACAGCTTGACTCAGAGATTAGAAGACTTGAAGTTGAAGAAATTAACTCAAGATGGGCAAGTTATGATGCATTAGAAAGAGAAAGACTAGAGATCATGATCAGATTCATTGCAAAGTACCTTGGGAGATCATTGATAGAGATTAAGTCATGGACCAGGGACAGTATCTTGGCAATAACCACCAAGATCTGTACGTCTGAAGCATACACTAAGGGATTAGTGATTGAAGCACTAAATGAGGCAGGTGCTGGGAACAGAAATGAACTAGCAAAACACTCAAAAGCCTCACTCACTACAAGAATGCTAGAACAACCTGCAAAACTTACCACTTCAAAATCACCACTACCACAACCCATTAAACCAACTCCTTTACCCTCAAAACCAACAGCCGATGATGCACCCAAGAAGAAGAAGAGAAGGATGCTGAGGCTAGAAGAAGAAGAAGAAGAGGATGATGAGGAAGAAGATAGGCTGCCTCTTTCCGCAGTCCTAACTTTGCCTAAAGCCAAACATATGCCCATCACTCCCACCTCACAGATGGAAACGGTGAGAGTAAAGATAGAAGAAGAACAGCAGCAAATGCTTCATGATGAAGAGATGCTGAAAAGCATAGACAAAACTTATGCTGCTTCTTCATCAATAATCAGTATGAAGAAAGAAGCTCTGAGATTGTACACCCTTGCTAACACATTTCAATATCAAAAGGAAAAGGTGAGAATATGGCCTGATCCTAGGGTGGCTCATAGAATTGTGAAGAAAGATATTCCTGTGAGATACAAGGGCCAAGTAAAAAGGATCGTAGATGAAGAGATCACAGTGGTCCTTGTAGTATCACCCTGGGAAATTGTAGAAGATTTCAAGAAGGCTTATGAGACTAAACAACCACCCCAAAAGATGTTAGAGAACAGAGTAATTAAGAAGGGGTTAGTCTACAAGAAGCTTGAGAACTTCAAACAAAATGAGCTCAGTCTGTTACTTGAAGGTACTCACCCAGATGAGTTTGCATACAGACATATTACAACAGTTGAGCTCAAAAATGGCAAACAGGCTAAGTACATTTCAGAGCTGTATGGGCGTGAAGGATTGTTTGATGGTGAACCTGAAAATCTTACCATGGAAGAACAAATTATGTTTCTCAGAGCTTACACCAGAGAATCCTACAGGCTTATACATGGGAGGTGAGTCTCGTGGATGGGGGAACAACTCAGTGTCCAATTCCCCAATACAGAGCTCCCATCCATACATTGCCAACCAAATCATCAGAGACTCATTTCCAGGCCAGTGCTCATAATGGGTCATCTTCTCAACTGATCAAGAAGGAAAAAGACCAACCATTTTGCCAACAATAAGTGGGACCTCAATAAAGTTAAAGGTTTTGGCTGCATTGGTTCAGGGGGAGTTTGTTGGACCAAAAGAACCAATCAGCCGGATCAGAAAAACCTTTAAGTCCCACAGACGTCACAACAACCGCTGAAGTCCACAACAGCTGAAGACAACAACTGATTACAAAGTCTGAAGACAAGTGCTGGAGACAAAGTCTGAAGACAAGTGCTGAAGACAAAGTCTGAAGACAAGTGCTGAAGACAAAGTCTGAAGACACAAGTGCTGAAGACAAAGTCTGAAGACACAAGTGCTGAAGACAAAGTCTGAAGACACAAGTGCTGAAGACCAAGTATCAGACGTTGTCATAACAGCTGAAGAGGACTTCTTCAGTAGTTGTGACGGTTTACTTTTAGTAGTTTTATGTTTTCAGTAGTTTTGTAAAACGACTGAAGAGCTTGTTCTTCAGTTGTTGTAGTTTCAGTAGTTTCTTATCAGTAGTTTTATATTTTGTACTTAGCACTCTTGATATGTTCTCAGTAGTTGTGAACATTTCAGTAGTTTGTTAAGTGTTAGTTATTTTTGTAATAGATCTGCCAGTTGTCACTATCCCGTGATAATAGCAGTGATTGCACTCTATATAAGGAGTGTCAACCTTATTGTAATGTGTGAATGATTGAGCAGAAATATTTGGCATAATTGAAACATTCCTTGTCACAGAAATATATACTCTCGTATTGTTTACAAATATCAAATTCTTGCTACAATTTGTCTAATTCTTGATCTTATTCCGCTGCATTACACTCTAATCCATCGAACTTGTGATCACTGATCCTGACAGATTTTTTAAAAGTTATAAGTCACACCCTTGTTACGTTTCAAATAAAAGTTAATTTAAAAAGTTCTTTTGGGATTGTCAAATACTTTTTTTGACTTATTAACTTTTTAAAAGTTAATTAGTCAAAAACATGTTAAAATAAGCAATCCCAAACACCCACATAATGAAAGTGGGGGCGAAATAAAAAAATTTTAAGAGGGGAGGGGGGGTGAACTCTGTGTATATAAAATTTTAAACCATCGAGTCCGAAAACTAACACTACTGACGAAAAAAAGAGAGGATGTGATGGCCCCTCGACCCCTTCACTAGGTTTCACCAATGGTTTTATTAAAAGAAAATTTTCATATAAGTTTGACAAGTACAACAATTAAGTTAACGAGCTTGACTTTGATTCAAGCGAATCGTTGGGCGACATACAATTATATATATTACTATTTACTAGCTTTTTTATGCATCAATGGTTGTATTTTATATTTAGTGAGTTGTATCCTTAGGTTTTTTTTATCTTTGATTTTTCACTTACATATATAAAATTTAAACTCTATAATTTTTCACTTTCAACTTTGTCCCCTATGCTTTTCATCTTTTATAAATTTTCATTTTACGAATTTTACGAGTTAACACACCACAACGTGCGCGTGTGGTTCAACGTTTACGTTTATTTTTTCCCCTTTAACGGTTCCGCCACAACTCGCGGGTCTTAGATCAACTTAGTTTTTAATGTTTTACGTTTCACATGCGTGATTCAATGTTTTTACGTCTCTTTTCCGTTCGGTTTTATATTTTTTTCATTTTTATTTTATTTTTAATACGTGTTTTTCCGATGTTTGTGGTCACTGACGATGATATGACATTAATGTTACTTAGTACGGTTTTACGCCCCCCGCCGCAACGCGGGGGGCTTAATACTAGTTTTGTTTTATAAATCTCTTTATGATGCAAGGTGTCACAAAAGGTAATCCAACACGTGTGTGAGTCAGGAAACACAAAACCCTCCTCAACCGTCCATAAAAAATAATGAATCGGATATATAAAAATACTAATTATTATGTTTCTTTTAGATATAGAGTAATTTAACTTTTTTTGGTATCTACTTAACATATAAATATTATTCTATATTCTATAGGTAGGTGGTTGTTAATGTTGATGTGCTAGGTTTTTTATATTTTCTTTTTCTTAATTTATATAACAAGAAAATTATATACTATATTAAATATCAAATTATTTACTACAGTTAACTTAAAAAGAATTTGTAATTTGGCCACAAGTTTCTTAGGTTTTGACTATGGCCACACTCCTGCAACTTCTAATGCATGCAATGTTATTGTTTCCTTCATTTTAGTTTAAAATTTATCTTTAATTTTTATATTCTGATAGATTTAGATCATTAACGTTTTACTTAATCTACTAATTGTTTCAAGCTAGATAATATTTCTTCATAAGTAAGAGCTGCGAAATTGATGCAAATCATTTTTACTCAGTAGCGTGAAAGGACGTTGGAAAATAACCGGTCTCCCGTTACGAAGTTTTTGAGTCTGACACTAAAGTTTACCATTATAAAGTTTTGTCACAAGACCCCGATAATGAAGAAAGTAACACAGCGTTACGTGCAGGAGTGTCTAGGCCCTCGCAGCATAGCGTGGGGAGAAAAAAAACAAGTTAAAGAAGATTTGGTAGATTTTAATTTTAAGAAAAACATTAAAATCCATAACTAAAACAAATCATTACTCGACATTAATAATGAATTAATCTTGATAATTATTAGTTTATCTATTTATAGCTTAATTTGATTAGGATAATTTAGAATATTTTATTATTTGTTTGAGTTGATTTTTTGTTTGAGTCTAATTAGGAGTGTTAGTTATAGTTTTAGTATAAATAGATTAGTAGGGTATTGTAATTTCTTGGTTCCGGTCTTTTTTGAGTTTATAATATTAAAAGAATCATGGGAGTTCCACAAAATTATTGTGTTCATCATCAATTTTGATCCGATTGATTACAACAATTGGTGTCGGAGCAAGAAGAATATCGATCTGTCGAAGACAGTGAAGTGCAAGACCTGTGGAACAAGTTATTGCAAGTAAAGACCTGGCCCGTTAGGGTATATCGGATCAGAGTTAATTTCGATCAGGAGAGTTGTGGAATCTTGTAATTCGATTAAGGAGTGATCGAATTCAAGCAAGATCAATCACATATCGGTTGGTATTTTGTAGAGTTTCTATCGATATAGAAACCCGTTGCTACCACAAACCGTTTGTACCAACTCAAACAGGAGTTCATAGTCAAAGAACAACAAATCAACCAGTATAGTTTGATCATTCGACTCGGTTTTTAATCACAACTGTGTGAGGTGTGATCAAATTTCCGGAAAAAAAAACTAGAGTAGTTCTTCCGATCGGAATAATAAGAGATCAGGAGGTTATTGGTATCAGAAAGAAATTCGGTGCTTTGCTTTTGTTCACGTGAAAAAAAGGAGATAATTTTTTTTTGCTGTGTTGACTTGTGAGTTTGAGTAGCAAAAGGGAAACATTCCAATGGATTTAAATTTGTTGAGGTAAAAGTTTTGCTTTTGGATATTAATTGTATGAAAGAAAAGAAACAAAAAAGATGCAAATAATGGTTGTAGTTATCACGATGATATTAAAAGAGATAGGGTTGTTAAAGCAAGAAGACAACATCAATTGTTTTGGGTTTGATTTCTAGGCCGAATTAAGGAGGATGAACCATGAAATCATGAGGGGTTTTTTAAGGACAAATCAAATGAGAAGTGTATCTAGTTCAAGAATGAAAGTTGAAGGGTTACAACTATTGTTGGGAATTCAAGATCTTGGAGGAACACATCAAGATTAAGGGTGAGATTGATAAATTAATCTTGATAACTATTAGTTTATCTATTTACAGTTTAATTTGATTAGGATAATGTTTAGAATATTTTATTATCTGTTTGAGTTGGTTTTTTTGGTTTTTTTAAAGTCTAATTAGGAGTGTTAATTATAGTTTTAATATAAATAGACGAGTAGGGTATTGTAATTTCTTGATTCAAGTCTTTGTTTGAGTTTATAATATCAAAAGAGTTGTGAGAGTTCCACAAAATCATCGTGTTTTTTTTTTGTCTACTTTGATCTGATTGATTCTAACAATTAAGTCATTATCAATCTTCTGTAGAATGGATGAACTAGGAGCATTAAATTTGGAGCTAACCAACCCAAAAAGTTAACACATTCATCGCATCTTGTATCTTATTAAAACTGCAATGTAACTTTTTTTTTAGTTGTGATAATAAAAAAGCTTAATGATAACTTGTTTAATTTATTTATAAAAATAGACATATTTAATCTTTTTAAATCATAAATTTTGATGAAAATCATAAGTAGAAACCAAAATAATAAAGTTCATGAATATAATTTTACTTGTCTATACAACCCTAAAGTTCATATTTAAAACTGAGTGAATAAATGAAACAAAAAAATTGTTAACCAGTATTTGGTTCATACAAAAAGAATATGTTTTTTCTAATATTCTCATCACCGATATATTCTTTTAGGCTTACTTTTTGGTCTCACATCCTTTAGTTATTTTATATTTTATATCATTTATGCGTAGCCTAATGTTATGTTTAATTCATTGACAGTTTTAGCAAGTCATTTTTTTTCTAACCCAACCTTTGACGCTTTTTTTCTTTCTTTCTCATAAGCCTCTCGAATTCTTTTTATTGGTAGCCTATCGGGTATGTCTTTCTTTCAATCGTAAAGGTTTGATACAATTGGTTTTATGTCAAAATGAACTTCCTAACGAAATAATATGGTACTCGCATGTTTTTAAACAAATTCTTTTAAGCTATATACTAACATAAATCTTTTTTCAATTGTATTATACACAATGTATGCTTAATAGCTGCTGTGATCAAAAACTACATATTTGTTTGTTACCATTCACTAAAAATGCATTTTTGTCACTAATTACTTCAAATATGATGTTTTCTACCCCTCTCTAAGGCGGAAACACGGGATGTAACTATCATGGTTTCCATATACATTAAACAAGCCCAAATGCTTATATTGATAAAAGGATATCAATGATTGTACGTGATAGATTATAACTTGTTTCCAAATGGTATTTTCCAATTTGTTCCCAAATACATGATTTAAATTGTTTACATGTGACAAGATTTACAACTATGGCCTACAACATATATGCTATAAAAGGAAAACCTTAAAATTCTTAATTGCATGCACCTCAATGCGTCTACATGATCTTTAGTTTTCTGAGAAAAACATGCTTAAAATGTCAACAATAATGTTGGTGAGTGTATAGGTTTTAACATTTCAACTCAAAAGATCTTGTTATCGGACAATGAGATTTAAACTAGTATTGTTAATTAAAAATAACACAAACAATGAGTGTATTACCATAAGCTCCCATGACCAAACTCGACGGATTCTTATGTTTCCCATACCAATGTTCTATCACTAAACATTATAATGAGATGGACAATGACGAACCCGATTTGACCTCCAATCAAGGTTAGCGCAAATAATCATTGAGTGGGTTTGACAACCCAAATAGATCTATTCACAATTTTTATCTCTATCCATAACTAATGGTCACATTACAAGGGGACTTAGGTGTGATAATGAGTCATATTCATGAAACAAATGATTAGTGTAAGGATTCCTTTAAGTCTGATGCAAATCAAAACATCCAAAGTCTCTTTGCAAGTAATGCACTAAGTACTGAAGTAGAATTGTTTCGGAAGTTTTACACCATACACTAGAAATATTCTAAGTGTAAAATCTTCCGAAGCCAAGACCAATATCTTCCGAAGCCAAATATGAAGTCTTCCGAAGCCTCAGAGACAAAGTCTTCCGAAGCTTCATCCTATGAAGACAGATTTCTTCCAAAGACTTTTAGTAACATGCTTTATCTGATGTACTGTTCCATAAAGCTGGACACCTTTCCGCTGCATCTCTGTAAAGTCACCATCTTTCATGAGTTGGTGAAAAGGTCCATGCTTTTGGTAACTGTACATTGAGGTCTTGAGTTTGTAACCTTCTACTTTATGTACTTTATCCTTTTTGTAATAGATAAGAATGTGAGCTATGGCATGTCATAGTCATAAGGTCAAAAGGAAGATATGCCTTTTGATTCTACAATTGATTTTGTTTGTGTCTAGTCAATTGTATCCAGCTGGCTTTCAAAGTATAACCGGCTGTAGGTTGTAGTATAAGTATTCATTGTTCTAGTATCTTTCTTTATGATTTGTAACACTTGTAATAGAACTTGAGAAAGTAATATACTGCATCCTTGAAACCCAAATCTCTTGTTCTGTCTCTTTATTATTACTTGTGTTCTTTGTGTCATTATCTTGGTTAATCCAGTTTACTGTTTGATCAAGTTTAGTTAATCTCCTCTTTGTGTTGCTGTGTTGTAATTGTTAAGCCCTTAACCGGTCCTGCAATTGGTATCAGAGCATTTCAAGCTCTTGATATAAGATCTCACCATCTTAAGATCCCTCACACACACAAATACTAAACTTTCAAAATGGCATCCATTTCAAAGACTGATATGGAGACTGGAACCATGAACAAGTCCCCACTGATCACTCTTAATGACTTTGATACCTGGTGTATGAGAATGGAAGGTTTCATCAGGTCTCTAGACTCAAGAATGTGGGAATCTGTTGAAAATGGACCTTTCATACCCAGCACCCCTTCTGCTACTGGTGCTGGTATGATCCCCAAAGATGTGACTAACTACTCTGATGAAGATAGGAAGAGAGTAGAGATTGATAGAAAGGCCATGACTGCTCTTCAAACTGCCCTTCCAAACTCTGTGTACATAGGTTTCAAGAAGTACAAAACAGCTAAACAGCTGTGGGATGCACTAAAACTGATGTATGAAGGCTCCTCTGAAGCCAAGGAGAACAAGAAGGATCTCCTGAAGCAGCAGTTTGAAAACTTCACCTTCAAAACAGGTGAAACCATGGCTCAGCAATACTTTAGGTATGTTGAGATAGTGGATACCCTTGTGGATGGAGGAGTTCCTCTTGAAAACAGAGACATTGTAAGGAAGTTCATGTCCTCACTTCCTAGGCAATGGACACACTACTGTGTGGTGATCAAGAGGACTGAAAATCTCAAAACTCTTACTCTGACAGAGTTATATGGGATTCTCAGTGGCTACCTGATGGAGATGAACATGCAAGGTTCATCTGGCAACTCCAACAATCAATTGGGTTCAGCCCTGCATGTGGTTGAAAGGGATAGCATAGAACCCCAACATCATCTCATATGCTACCCTGACAACTCACCAAAGGGTCCTTTCATCACCTTCCCAGAGACACCCAGGGAGAACTACACTCAAGGAAGCCCATTCCAAGAGACAAGCTCTTCTCAAGCCTTTGTGTCTTCTGATGAAAGTTGTGGCAACTCTCTTTTCACTCTTGAAGGCCTGGATTGTATCCATCCAGATGACCTGGAATATATGGAGATAGTTCAGCAGATGGCTCTTCTCACTCATAAAGCCAAGAAGTTTTACAAAAGAACTGGAAGGAGGTTTCCAAGCAATGCAACCAGTGGAAAGTTTGGCTTGGATAAAAGCAAAGTCAAGTGTTACAACTGTAACTTGATGGGTCACTTTGCTAGAGAGTGTAAGGCACCTAAAACAAATGGTGGCCAAGCACAAACCAGACCAAACTAAACTGACAAAGCCCCTCAGAATGAGAAGCCAAAGCAACAAGCTGCTGTTGCTGTTGAAGAAGGAGGCTTTGACTGGAGCTTTTAGGTGGAAGATGCTTCTCCAAACCAAGCACTAATGGCAAATCATGATGAAGCCAAGGTATTGGAACATCTCTGTACTCCTGAATGCATTGCTAAAGTTAACAGATATAGGTCCTATAACTTGGAGATGAGATCTGATAATGAGTCCTTAAACATTTTAAAATCTGATTTTAGAAAGTCTGAAAATGATTATAAGCTAAAGATAGAGGACTTAGAGAAAACCATTATAGTACTAAAACATGCACATACAATTTTAGGACTCAAATCCAAGATCTCATAACCAAGCTGACTGAGTGCCAGGCTGAGTTGTGATCAGCAATGCCAGGGCAGAAAAGAGTGTTCTTGAAGAAGAGACCTTCAAGAACATGATATCCTCATCCCTGCACAACAAAGTGTGTTATCAAAATAGACAGGGACTGGGATCAAATGAGATAGCTCCTCCACACACAATCATGTCTGTAAGATCTCCTAGGTGGAACTTGTGAAGATGAGCTTCCTCTCATAGATCCTATAAGTGAAGAGGATGAAGAAGAGATAGTGAAGAATTCCTCTGAGAAGAGTGAAGAGGAGGATTCTACTAAGGGCTACTATCCTTCTAAGGAGAAGAAGACTACTGTGATGACCAAGTCAAAGAGAAAGAACTTGATCAGAAGAGCAAAAGAAAGGCAAAGAAGGCTCAAGAGATCAAGGCTACTTTTGACTCTAAGCAGAAACAAGTTTTTATCTCTGCAGGGTTTGAAGTAGTAAAGACCGAAGACATCAACCAAAACTCCTCAGCTAAGAGTTCTGGTTCTTGTTTAAATCATCTTAGTACCAAGAAGAAGACTGATTGCTGTGTACCACTGCTGCACAGCTTGGACCATCAAACTCCAAGAACAATTCACAGCCCAAAAGAACTGTCTCAGCATCTACAAAGATGAAGGTGGAGGGAAGATATGTGACCAAAGACAGTCTTGCTCTCATAAGGACACTCTTGTGAAGAAAAAATGTTGTGTGTCATGTGTGAAAGTACCTCTCACATTGCTAAGGATTGTCCATATAATCCTAAAAGTACTGTCCATATGACCAATACAAAGATTTCAAAGAGTTTCAAGAAGATTCAAGCTTCGGAAGGAAAATCTGTTTCCTTCGGAAGCTCCAAATCAAAGAAGAAGGTAAATGTAAAATTACCTTCGGAAGAAAAGTTGGTCTCGGAAGAAAGGAATTCTTCCGAAGCACTGAAGTCTGCTGCAGTGACTGCAGAATCTTGCGAAGGTTCAGTCATCAAAACTTGTGAAGTCCCAAAAGCTTCCAAAGTTTTGAAGGTCAAGTCCAAGACTCAAAGGTGGTGTGGAAGTCTAAGAAAGACCAAGTGACTGAACTTTCTCCATTAAAAACAGCTGAAGATCCCTCTAGCACACCATAGGATCTATTACTGTTGCATTACCTTCTATTATACTTAGTGAGCCCAAGACAAGTAAGGCTTGGGTTTCCAAATGTAACTAATCATTTTCTTTGTACAGGAACAGCTCAAGACAAACAGGAATGTTTGGATCATTGATAGTGGCTGTTCCAGGCACATGACAGGCAATAGGTCACTACTCCATAACTTTGAGAGAATTGATGGAGGACCAGTTGCTTTTGGAGGAGATGAAGGTGGTTCCATTTCTGGAAGGGGTAAGGTCACAAATGGTAAGCTCAGCATTGAAAAGGTAAACTTTGTCAAGGAGCTTGGGTACAATCTTCTGAGTGTATCCCAATTTTGTGATCAGAGTCATAACATGCTCTTTACTGAGCATGAGTGCATTGTTTTCAAGCATGGAGTGGTCATTCCTCATGAGCACATCCTGCTTAGAGCCCCCAGGAAAGGGAACATGTACAAGATAGATTTGCAAGAAACATCTCCCTCTGGAGAAGTTTCATGCTTTCTATCTAAAGCAAATAGTGATGAGTCTTTCCTATGGCATAAAAGAATGTGCCATGTAAACTTTAAGAACATGAATAAACTAAAAACATGATTTGGTAACTGGAATGCCAAAGAAAGAGTTTACAAGTGATGATCATTGTGTTGCATGCCTGAAAGGGAAGCAACATAAGGTATCTCACAAGCCTAAGGAAAAGAACTCTATCACTACTCCCCTACACTTATTTCATATGGATCTCTTTGGCCCCACCAGTGTAATGAGTCTAGGAAGGACCTCTTATTGTTTGGTGATCACAGATGATTTTACAAGATTCACTTGGGTTTTCTTTCTTAGAACTAAGGATGAAACCCTGAGATTCTGAAAAATTTCATCTTAAAAATTGAGAATCAAAGTGATCACAAGGTCAAAACCATAAGATGTGATCAAGGGACTGAATTCAAGAATCAAATCCTTGATACATTTTTGATGAAAAAGGTATTACAAGACAATATAGTGCTCCCAGGACTCCTCAGCAAAATAGAGTTGCTGAGAGGAGAAACATGGACACTAATTGAAGCTGCAAGAACTATGTTGTCTGACTCTAAACTGCCAATCACCTTCTGGGCAGAGGCAGTAAATACTGCTTGCTATGTGCAAAACAGAGTTTTAGTAGTTAAGACACACGGTAAGACTCCTTATGAACTTTGGCACAAGAGAAAACCTTTCATTGGTTTTCTCAGGTCATTTGGATGTCCCTGCACCATCTTGAATACCAAGGATCAAATTGCCAAGTTGGCTGAGAAATCAGATGATGGACACTTCATTGGATACTCTCCCAAGCTAAGCTTATAGAGTATACAATCTCAGAACTAGAATTGTTGAGGAGTCAGCCAATGTGACTTTCAATGAACACACACCCTGTGTGGCTGGTTCTGGTCCTGATTGGCTATTTGATCTTGATTTAGTTACCAACTGTTTTAACAAATCTTGTGAGAATGTTTCAGGATCTGCAAAGAATTTAAATACAGGTGATCCTGATCCAAGATTTGAGCTAGGAAGACCCTCAACTCATACATCTTCAGCACCAGTTGGAACTACTTCAGCAAATGAGGTTTCTATCAGCACTACAATGACAAATTCAGCTGATACATCTGGTGTGCCTTCAAATTCCAGCTCAGAGGCTCCACAACCAGATAAAGATACCTCAATTGTGGAAGACAACAATGGTGATGGTGAAAGTGATCAGAAATTCCTTGATGCTAATAACCATACCATAGATGACAACATCAATGATGTCACACACTCATTGGATCAAGTCAATCTTGATAAGTGTGGTGATGTGGAGGGTGAATCTCTATGCCAGATCTAAATTTCTCAAATTTGGATCTTTCTCAGCAACTTGCTGTGATCCCTCAGCTAAGGATCCACAAGTCTCACCCCACCACAAACATCATTGGAGATGTTGTCACAGGGGTAAGGAACAAGAGGACAAACCCATGAAGCAAATGTTTGTCTTCACTCTTGTTTCTTATCCCAGATAGAGCCAAAGAAAGTTGATGAAGCTCTAAAGGATGGAAGTTGGGTTGAAGCTATGCAACAAGAGTTGCTTCAATTCAAAAGGCAGAAAGTTTGAAACCTTTGTCCTCTTCCTCATGGGAAGACTACCATTGGAACCAAATGGGTTTTAGGAATAAGAAGGATGATAGAGGAATTATCATCAAGAACAAGGCAAGACTAGTTGTTCAAGGATACACACAAGAAGAAGGGATTGACTACACTGATGTCTTTGCTCCTGTAGCAAGATTAGAAGCTGTTAGGATATTCCTGGCATTTGCTGCATCCAAGAACTTCAAAGTCTTTCAACTTGATGTAAAGTGTGCTTTTCTATATGGAGTGATTGATGAAGAGATTTATGTCAAACAGCCACCTGGTTTTGTAGACCCTGATCATCCTGATTATGTCTGCAAGCTTGACAAAGCTCTTTATGGGCTGCATCAGGCACCCAGGAAGTGGTATGAGACATTATCTGAGTATCTTTGTAAACAGGGATACAGGAGAGGTACTATAGATGGAACTCTCTTCATCAAAGGACAGGGAAATGACTTATTGCTAGTTCAAATATATGTAGATGACATCATCTTTGGTTCAACTAATCCAAAGCTCTGCAAAGACTTTGAGAAGCTGATGAAAGACAGATTTGAAATGAGTGCAATGGAGAACTCAATTTCTTTCTGGGAATTCAAGTGAAGCAAGTTGAAGATGGCATCTTCATAAGTCAGTCAAAGTATGTTCAGGACATACTCAAGAGGTTCAACATGACTTATTGTAAGATTGCTAAGACACCCATAGCCAGAAACCACTCCCTTGGACCTGATCTTGAGGGGGAGTGTGTAGATGAACATTTATACAGGGCTATGATTGGGTCTCTTATGTATCTTACAGCTAGCAGGCCTGATATCATGTTTGCTACATGTATTTGTGCAAGATATCAAGCCAACCCTAAGATGTCTCACCTCATCACTGTCAAAAGGATTTTAAGATACCTCAAAGGTGCTACAACACTTGGTTTATGGTATCCAAAGAATCCTGACTTCAATCTGTATGCTTATACAGATAGTGATTATGGTGGTTGCAACATGACTGCAAAGTCTACATCTGGGGGATGTCAATTCCTTGGTGGAAGGGTTGTCTCATGGCATGGAAACAATGTGTGTCTGCATCAACTGCTGAGGCTGAATACATTGCTGCTGCAAGTTGCTGTGCTCAAGTGCTTTGGATTCAAAATCAGATGCTGGACTATGGATTTAACTTCAAGGAGACTTCTATCCACATAGACAACAATAGTGTTATCTCTATCACTGAGAACCTTGTGCAGCACTCAAGGACCAAACACATCAATATCAGGTATCATTTAATAAGAGATAACTATGAAAAAAGATTAATTAAACTAGTCAAAGTTCATACAGATGAACAATATGCTGATCTGTTTACAAAAACTTTTGATGAACAGAGATTTAAATATCTAATATCAGCTATTAGGATGATTAACATTGAGTAGATCTTTTCTTAAAACTATTTCTAATTATTTCTTAAAATATGTGTGTCCTAAGTTGTCTACTTCATCACTTTCATAAGCTCATGTTTTCTTTGGATATAAAATCCTTTTTGAAGACTTTCCTTAGATTCCTAAAAATTTTCTGATCCTTCGGAAGATATACTTTTACCTTTGGAAGAAAATCATGTCTTCATAATAAATAACTGTCTAAGAAATTTTACCTTCGGAAGAAGTCTAAATCTATCTTCCGAAGCTTAAATTCTTGTCTCAGACACTTATTTGTTTTTAAGGACTTTTTCCTTCCGAAGCAAAATTAACTCTCGGAAGCTTTGTTGTTTTCAAGTGTTTATTTCTCTTTCGAAGCAAAATTTTCAAGACTCTCAGGAAAATCTTCCGAAAACATTTTAGCTTCGGAAGCTTTTTCATTAAAACTTCCGAAGATAATTTACCTTCGGAAGCTTTTCGAATTCCAAGAAAACTACTTTTTGAGCAAAAGTAAACTACTTTCAGAGGTGGGACCGACTTTCGGATTTCAAAGTTTATCCTCTTTCATTAACTTTGGTTGAAATCCCTTTTCACATAAATACCCAACGGTTCCCCCTCTTCCTCACTATCTTCTTCAATTCTACTATTCCTCAAACCTAATTCCCAAAACCGCCTTTTCTTTCTACCTTTCTTCAACCTTAAGCTTCTCAAATGGTCAACCTTAACCGCAGAAACAACCCAGATTTCTCCATGCAACTTCACAGGCAACACAACCAGGTTGCTCTGTTAAGCTCTGAGAAAGATGAAAGTTTCTCAGAGATTTGCCAATTCTTAACTCTATCAAATTATTTCACCTCCCTAACCATTGATCCTACTCTGTATGAGGATCATCTGCTTGAATTCTGGAAGACCTGCCAAGAGGTCATTATGGATGGGGAGAAGGCACTGTCTGCCACAATGCAAGGGAGGACACTTCATCACTCCGGCCATCATCAATACTCATTTGCAGCTGGATGATGAAGAAGGTGAGTTATCCTTCCCAAAGGAAGCTGTCAATCATTCCTTTGAGCAGATGGGCTATGAGGGAGATTTCTCTGTAAAGACCTTCAGGAAAGGGAAGGTCTCATCCCAGTGGAAATACCTACTCCATGTGGTTATCTACAGCTTGTCAAACAAGCATGGAGGGTGGGACCAGATTCCTGAGGATCTCTCCTTCATAGTGCATAGAATGGTTCAAGGGGTCAAGTTCAGGTACTCTCAATTTGTTTATACCAATTTACTTGCAAACTTGGACTCCTTAGAGTATTAAATGTTTCCTAGATATGTTCAACACATTCTCAACCGTGAAGTGGGCTCACAGTTGAGGGAAACAAGTAATATTCTTAAATTGGGACAGATGAAGCCCGACATCTTTAAAATCATAAAAAAGCCAACTGTAGGCTTCTCAGGGGTAGAAACAGCCCTTGTCCCTAAAATGTTAGAGCTCATTGCTCAAGGTGACAACCTAGCAACACAAGCTAGTGTTGAACCCACACCTTCTACTTCTTTAACACTGAAAAGGCCTCAAATAACCCTCACCTACCAAAGAAAATCCAAACGAACCCCTGCTCAAGCTATTGAGTCTGTGCAGGTCCCCATATACTCACCTTTACAGGAGGAAGTGGACACTAGAGCTCCCATTTCCCCTGAGGAGCAAACCACTCCCATCTCTTCAACTATCAGGGATGAGGTTCCTCATGCTCACCCTGATGAGCTCACAAGTCCAATAGCCTTAAGCCTTCACTCTGAGTCTCAATACTCAAGTGAACAACCTTCAGGGGATAGTTACCATCCCCAGCCTTTAGATCTAAATCAACCCATTCCCAACCTATTCTTCTATACTGATGAAGACTTAGGATTTAGTGAGTACCATGAGTCTCTCTTCTCTTCCCCTACTCAAAGAGAGATGAGTACTTCTGAGTCTCCTCAGTCTAGCCCACATCAGTCACCTATAACTGAGGTGGACACTTCTAAACCTGTTCAGGATGTGCATATGGAAGAGGCTCTCACTTCTGCAAGTGATTACATCATTAAGACCTCAACCATGGCAACTCAGCCCACTGACATCTCAACTGAGATTGCTAGTGAGCAGAGGAAAACCAGCAGCCAAGAACCTCAAGCTGGTGGTGAGAGAGAGGACTTTGGTCCAATCATCTCATCCCCCAATGATTCTTCTGATGAAGAAGAGGGGAATCTGAGACTAATGGTGCACAAATTGTCTAAAACATGCACTTACCTAGTCTCAAAGGTTAGTCATCTTGAATCTTAGGTGACTACCTTACAACAGGGTCAATGATCAGCAACTTCAGATTTCATATCTTGCGGAAAAACTAGCTGGGAGACCTTTAAGAAGAGCTCAACCAGGAACACAAGAACCTGTGATTGTGATTGATTTATCCTCCAGCTCACCTATGCAAGTGGGTGATGCTACCAAAAAGAGGGAGAAAGTTATTGAAGCCACAGAACCTAGGAGTACTTCACAGAGAATGGACATAGAGGACTCACCATCCTCACTTGCAATTGTGCATTCTCAGCAACTTCCTCAAGTTCACATTAATGTGGACTCTATAGAGTCTATCATCAGGAGTCTCTTTGAGGAAGGTATACCAAGGGCTGTGTCATCTCCACCTCAAGGAACTTTAAACTACATCATAAGGTGGAGGTATGATGCTGATAGAAGAGCCCTTATTCTTCACAGAGTTCAAGGGCAACAAGAAGTATTTGACTTTCAAAGCTTGAACTTCTATGATGTGACATCCGTCACCTTAAGGTCCGTCAATTAACGTGGTTTTTCGTTAACTATTCCTTGATCGATCATTCATCATCTTTATTAACTCTTTATGTAGATATCATGCTTGCTTTATAATCGTTGTGCTTGTGCTCTCATTATGAAAGTGTTAACTTTAAAAACTTTTAAAACTTTCTTCATCGTAACCGCCCAATATATCATTTTTATATATAATAAACGTCACTAATGAAACCATTTTTAAGTTATAAATATCATAAATGCGTTTTTATAATTAATATAAATCACCTAACAAAGTCGTTTTTCAACCGAAACAAATTTAGGAAACTCGGGGGTTAAGTGCAGGGACTAAACTTGACATTTTGCAAACTTGAGCCGGGTATATAAACCCATTTCCAGCCCTAAACACCCATTACTTCATCTTCTTCATCCTCACTACACCATTTCTTCATCTTAGCACCAAATCCAACCCGCTTGGTCTCGTTTTCGTCGTCTAGACTTCATCTACAGCCTAGTCTACTCCTTTCTAGCAGGTAGACGACTTTGGTTGTCCCTTTTCTTGCTTATTCACGGATGTCCAATCTAGGGTTTCGGGTGTTCGGGTTCAACCCGAACACATGAGGTCGTGTGGGTGCGTGTGAGGTCTTTCTGTTTGTGTTTCATGCTTGTGCATGTTTGTAGAGTGTTTCTGGAAGTCCTTGTTGTGTAAAACTCGCGTTTAGAGCAGCCGGGGGCTGCTCAACCCGACCACAGTCGCGATTCTGCTGTCCAGGCGACTGGGTCTGTCATGCGATTGAGTCGTGCGACTAAGCCATGCGTCTGAGTCAATCGTGCGACTGAGTTGTGCGACTGGGCATGTCGTGCGACTGAGTCGTGCGATTGTGTGTATGTGTGCGAATGAGTCATGCGTGCGAATGAGTGTATGCGATTGAGTCAGGTGACCGACTGAATGTATGCGATTGTGCGAGTTTCGCACAACTGGAGTCCAATCGCACGAATGAAGGTTCAATCGTACGAAAGTAGCTAATTCGCACGATTGAAGGTTGATTCGTGCGTATGGAGGTTGAGTCGTGCGATTGGGTGTTGTGTGGTACGACTGAATGCCAGTCATACGAATGAAGGCTCAATCGTACGAATGAAGCTGATTCGCACGATTGAGGGTTGATTCGTGCGTATGGAGGTTGAGTCGTGCGTCTGGTCCTGTCGTGCGACTGTTATTGTTGTGTGTGATTTCCTTCTTGTGCGTGGTGTGTGTAAGCCGTGTGATGTTGAGGTAACATTAACACAGTTGCCATTGTTCGGCCACAAAGATTAAAGTCAACGCTAAAAAGGCCACAAATACTATTCAAAACAAATTAAACTAACGCTTTACAATTATCAACCGACTTATAACTATCGACACTTATCTAATACTTCTTCAATAACAATGAAACTTTTACTCAAATATCACCTACAATGGCGACAATGTCTAGTACTTGGATCTACATAAGATCTAGTACGTGTGTCTGTTTGTGTGTGTTACACGCGACCCAGCCGATACAACCCGAACCGACCAACCATTATTATGCGCTTATTTCATATCATTAATACTTAACAATAACTGTCAATAGGTGTTTGACCGTTCATTTGCACTACATTTAGGAACTTTGATCTTACATACTTACCACATAACAAGTGAGTTTCGTGGCCCCTTTTTACGCTTATACAATATTTCAATCATTTACAACTTGGGGGAAAAGTATGCTCACCCATTTTCAATGCTGTACAACTTACTTACAATTTACATACAAGGAATCAACGTGATACTGTGTTACAAGTACTTATCTGATACATGCTTGGGTCTGCTGTGTGGCTCTATCTTTGCAACTAATTAATTCCAGTGTGGGAACCGACGGTTAGGTATTGGTAGTACTACTGGGTTGACACCCCCACCCTTGTTCGATGGTATACTAGTTGGTACCATCAGTGGCCAGGAACGGGCCCTTGGGTGAATATATGCCGACAATACTTTGTGTACGTCGCTAGGTTTGGTTGCAAAGCTCATTGTCATGTGATTTTACTTGTGTAGATAACTGTATTCACGGTATTCCACATCATTTATTATACATCATCACTTACTTGTTTATTACTTAAACCTGCAAGCTCACAAACAATTTTGTTGACCGTTTTGAGCATATCTTTTCAGGTGATCATGCAAATTCAGGAATCTAGGTGTGCTGCCTTAGTGGAGACCCTAGGATGCATTTTTGGGACTTAACATGTTTTGACAAACAATTATTTTGAACAATGTTGATATGTGTAAATAATTACAATCTTTTGAAACTTGTTCTCGGGTTATGGGAATTCATATTACAATTCCATCTTTATGTGATTATGTGAATCGTTTATCATGTTTATGCTTATGGCTATGTTGTCGTGAATATTGACTAAACACGACACAAGTCCCCTTGTTGTCGGGTGTCGTCATGACACGCTTGTCATCATTTATTATATTGCATCTCTATCGCTTACCATGTGTTATGACGATCCCGATCTCGTCACATCCCCGTGTTTCTGCTTTTAGCGGGGGTGTGACAGATTGGTATCAGAGCCATTGGTTATAGAGAATTAGGCAATACGCTTGACCTAGACTATAACCTAGGAACCTTCATGTAGATTTGCATGCTAGGATCTGTATGCATATTATATCTCGTGTAAGTGTTCCTCGCTGCTTGATTTGTTCATCTATTTGTATGTGATCTTTCCACCCTATGAGAGAGCCCTTGTGCTCACTCTTTTATGGGATGCTTCTATTGGATCTTCTGTTCCCTCTGCGCGCCGAGTTGGTTTAACAAATCCGGGTATTAAACCCGAAGAGATCTTCACAGATCATGCTAATGCGCTTGACCTTGGACATTGAGATTAACCCTGAGGAGGCTATGTCTGAAACCTCGAAAGAGGAGGAAATAGACAACCTCCACTAGACTAAACGTGATTATATACATGGATTTACAACTGTTATGATGGATTATTATTGAGACATTACCAATTCATGGTGTGAGAACTACACGAATTGCATGCGATGTGTGATGACAATAAGTGTGATATTAACTTGGGAATACTGGACTTGATGAGTGTTATGGATAATACACTTTGAAATGATTTAAGCTTATGTGTTTACTTTTCTATGATTAGAAAATGCCGCCTCGAAGAGTTACCCGCAGCAATAGTGGCGGGAGTGAAGCCCCAAGGGGCAGAGGCAGAGGCAGAGGCAGAGCACCAAGAACAAGTGAGCTCCTGCCAGTAACAATCAGGGAACCGGGAACGCTGATATGGCAGCCCTGATCGCTCAACAGTTGGCTGCATTGATTCCTACTATCGTGGCCCAAGTGAGCGACGCACTCCAGCAACACCACCCTCACGGGGATGGTGGCAACGATGATGGAGATAATGGAGAAAGAGCTCACGGTGGGATCAAAACTGAGGTGGGAAATGGAAACTCGACCGGAAACGAAAGCAACCAGGAGATCGGGAATGGTGGTACAGCCGGTATTGAGACTGGGGTTGTTAATGCCAGACGGGGGTGTTCGTACAAAGAGTTTATGGCTTGCAAACTAAGGGAATTCGATGGGAAAGGTGGGGCGATAGCCCTAACCAGGTGGCTAGAAAAGATGGAGGCAGTGATTGACATCAGCGAGTGCCTCGACAGCCAGAGAATCAAGTATGCCACGTGTTCACTGCAGGGCAAGGCCTTAACCTGGTGGAACACCCAGGTTCAAGCTAGAGGAAGAGAATCTACGATGCAGATGTCATGGGACGAGTTTAAAGCTTTTATCATCGAGGAATACTGCCCCCTCAACGAGATGCAGAAATTAGAGCATGAGTTCTGGAATCATGCTATGGTGGGGCCGGGCATGCAGCGTATACTGACCGTTTTCATGAGCTGGCAAGGTTGGTTCCGCATCTGGTCACGCCGGAATCAAAGAGGATCGAGAGGTACATTTGGGGACTTGCGCCTCAAATTAGGGCGATGGTTACAGCAGCCGCTCCTCCTACTATTTAGAGCGCAATTCTGAAAGCTGGCGCTTTGACTGACGAGATGGTGAGAACGGCGGTTCTGGGCAGAGGAGCAGAGAAGAGAAAGGATGTTGGAGAAACGAGCCGGTCGAGTGCCGGGAAGTTCGATAAGAGGGCTAAACGACCAGGAATTTTGTGGCCGTGTCTCAGGCCAAGAGAGAGTATGTGGGGCCGCACCCCAAATGTGACAGGTGCAACTATCATCATCCCCTAGGAACGCAGTGCCGGGTGTGCGCGAACTGTAGATGCCCGGGGCATTTGGCGAGAGACTGTAGAACTGCGCCGAATCTTGTGGCACCCGTCAACGCGTTAACCCCGTTGGGAATGCAAGGGCTTGTATGAGTGTGGAAGCCCTGATCATTACAGGAACATGTGTCCCAGGCTGAATCGGGCACCGGGTCAACAAGGAAACAACCAGCAGCAAGTGATGGCTATAGCTGGAAATCAGGGCCCGACTACTCAAGGGAATGCAGCTCGGGGACGTGCATTCGTCATTAGAGCCAATGATGCTCGCCAGGACCCGAATGTTGTCACGGGTACGCACTTCATCACTTCGCATCTATATTATTTGATACTGCAGCAGACAATAGTTTTATATCTTCTGAGTTTGTGCAATTGCTTGATTTGAGTCCTAGTAGGCTAGAAACTAGCTACTCAGTAGAAATGGCCAATGGTAGGGTTGTTTAGGCCGATGAGATTATTAGGAAGTGCTCGTTAACATTGGAGGATCATGCCTTGATATAGACTTGATACCCTTTGAGCTAGGAAGTTTTGACGTGATTGTGGGTATGGATTGGTTGTCGCAAAACGGAGCAGAGATTGTCTGTCGGGACAAAGTAGTACGAATCCCTATGCCAAACGGGGAGGTACTCAAGATTCAGGGAGAACGACCGGGAAGGAACTTAAAGCTTAATTCCTGCATGAAAGCACGCCGAAGTTTACGAAAGTAGTGCTACGCTTTTCTGGCTCATGTGGTTGAAAAGAAGGACGAAGAGAGGAAACTAGTAGATATTCCAGTGGTACGGGACTACCCATATGTATTCCCTGATGATTTGTCTGGTTTGCCTCCTCTACGACAGATGGAATTTCGTATAGAGTTAGTTCCTGGAGCTACACCGGTAGCGAAGACGCCCTATCGGTTAGCGCCATCCGAGATGCAAGAGTTATCTAGTCAGTTACAGGAACTACTGGAGAAGGGTTTTATTTGACCGAGTCATTCACCGTGGGGAGCACCGGTACTATTTGTCAAAAAGAAGGATGGGTCGTTCCGCATGTGCATCGATTACCGTGAACTGAACAAGTTAACCGTGAAGAATCGATATCCTCTCCCCAGGATCGACGATCTGTTTGATCAGCTTCAAGGAGCTTCGTATTTCTCAAAGATCGACCTTCGTTCTGGATATCATCAACTAAGGGTTTTCGAGGACGACATACCGAAGACAGCGTTTAGAACTCGTTATGGGCACTATGAGTTCTTGGTCATGCCGTTCGGGCTGACTAACGCACCAGCCGTGTTTATGGATCTAATGAATCGGGTGTGCAAACCTTACTTGGATAAGTTTGTGATCGTATTCATAGACGATATACTTATCTACTCCCGATCGAAAGAGGATCATGAAGAACACCTTCGGGCAATTCTGGAGCTGCTACGGGAAGAGAAACTTTTCGCCAAGTTCTTGAAATGTGAGTTTTGGTTGCGGGAAGTGAAGTTTTTGGGTCATGTGGTTAACAAGGACGGGATTCATGTAGATCCTGGCAAGATCGAAGCGGTGAAGAAATGGGATGCACCCAGACACCATCAGAGATACGGCAATGTTTAGGATTGGCCGGTTACTATTGTCGCTTCATCGCGAATTTTTCAAAGATCGCGCAACCATTAACCCTGCTTACTCAGAAAGATAAGAAATTTGATTGGGGACATGCACAATAACAAGCGTTCCAAACATTGAAAGAGAAACTATGCAACGCGCCTATATTGTCTCTCCCAGACGGAACTGATGATTTTGTGGTATGCTACGATGCGTCATATCAAGGATTGGGATGTGTGCTAATGCAGAAGGATAAGGTGATTGCCTACGCTTCGCGACAGCTTAAGGTGCACGAAAAGAACTACACAACTCATGATCTTGAGTTGGGCACTGTAGTATTTGCACTCAAGATTTGGAGGCATTACCTGTATGGAACCAAATGCATTATCTTCACTGATCATAAGAGCCTCCAACATATTCTGGACCAGAAGGAACTTAATATGCGTCAACGACGTTGGGTAGAGCTTCTTAGTGACTACGATTGTGAAATCCGGTATCATCCGGGGAAAGCTAACGTGGTGGCTGATGCTTTAAGCCGTAAAGAACGTGTGAAACAACTACGTGCTCGAGCGTTGGGATTGACCATTCAAACGAACTTGAAAGCTCAGATACAAATTGCACAAAGTGAGGCATTGAAAGAAGAAAACCTTGCGGGAGAAGAATTTCGGGGGTTAGATAAACAGATGATTTGCAAGGATGACGGTATACAGTACTTCATGAACCGCATATGGGTACCCAGATGGGGAGGTGTACGTACCTTAGTCATGGATGAAGCCCACAAGACGCGATATTCTATTCATCCTGGTGCAGACAAGATGTATCACGATCTCAAGGATCTGTACTGGTGGCCAGGCATGAATAAAGACATTGCCTTATATGTCAGCAGATGCTTGAAGTGTTCGAAAGTTAAAGCTGAACATCAGAAACCATCGGGGTTATTACAGCAACCTGAAATTCCCGAGTGGAAATGGGAGAATATAGCCATGGATTTCATTACCAAACTCTCTAGAACAAGCAGCTGTCATGACTCGATATGGGTCATTGTGGATCGAATGACGAAGTCAGCACATTTCTTGCCTATCCGAGAAGACTACAAAATGGATAAGTTGGCGAGATTGTACATCAAAGAGGTTGTGACACGGCACGGGGTGCCGGTGTCAATCATATCCGTCCGTGATAGCCGATTTACTTCACGATTTTGGCAGACACTACAGAGAGCGATGGGCACTCGGTTAGATATGAGTACCGCCTATCACCCTCAGACAGACGGCCAAAGTGAACGAACCATAGAGACGCCAGAAGACATGTTGAGAGCGTGTGTAATCGATTTTGGTGGTAGTTGGGATGCTCATCTACCGTTGATTGAGTTCTCTTACAACAACAGCTACCATACAAGCATTGGGTGTGCTCCGTTCGAAGCGTTGTATGGAAGGAAATGCAGATCTCCCGTTTGTTGGGCCGAGATTGGTGAAAGTCAGCTAACAGGCCCCGAGATCATTCAAGAAACAACTGACAAGATCTTTCAAATCAAAGACCGACTAAAAGCTGCAAGAGATCGCCAAAAGAGCTATGCCGACAACCGTCGGAAGCCTCTAGAATTTAACGTTGGGGATCGAGTCTTACTCAAAGTCTCCCCTTGGAAAGGAGTTGTTCGATTTGGAAAAAAAGGGAAGTTAGCCCCAAGATACGTTGGACCATTCGAGATTACAGAAAGAATCGGTCCAGTGGCTTACCGATTAAGGTTGCCACAAGAACTCAGCGGTGTGCATGATACTTTCCACATGTCAAACCTCAAGAAGTGTTGACCGACGAATCCCTTCACGTGCCAATTGAGGAAATCAAGATTGATGTAAAGCTTCATTTTGTTGAGGAACCCATTGAGATCATGAATCGAAAGGTCAAGCAATTGAAGCGCAGTAGAATACCTATTGTTCGCGTAAGGTGGAATTCAAAACGAGGGCCAGAGTTTACATGGGAACGAGAAGATCAGATGAAACTCAAATATCCACATCTATTCGAGGATGACACTCTTGGACCTAACTCCAGCTGAATTTCGAGACGAAATTCTCTCAACTGGGGGATACTGTGACATTCGTCACCTTAAGGTCCGTCAATTAACGTGGTTTTTCGTTAACTATTCCTTGATTGATCATTCCTTATCTTTATTAACTCTTTATGTGGATATCATGCTTGCTTTATCATCGTTGTGCTTGTGCTCTCATTGTGAAAGTGTTAACTTTAAAAACTTTTAAAACTTTCTTCATCATAACCGCCCAATATATCATTTTTATATATAATAAACATCACTAATGAAACCATTTTTAAGTTATAAATATCATAAAATGCGTTTTTATAATTAATATAAATCAACTAACAAAGTAGTTTTTCAACCGAAACAAATTTGGGAAACTCGGGGGTTAAGTACAGGGACTAAACTTGATATTTTGCAAACTTGGGCCGGGTATATAAACCCATTTCCAGCCCTAAACACCCATTACTTCATCTTCTTCATCTTCTTCATCCTCTCTACACCATTTCTTCATCTTAGCACCAAATCCAACCCGCTTGGTCTCGTTTTCGTCGTCTAGACTTCATCTACAGCCTAGTCTACTCCTTTCTAGCAGGTAGACGACTTTGGTTGTCCCTTTTCTTGCTTATTCACGGCTTTCCAATCTAGGGTTTCGGGTGTTCGGGTTCAACCCGAACACATGAGGTCGTGTGGGTGCGTGTGAGGTCTTTCTGCTTGTGTTTCATGCTTGTGCATGTTTGTAGAGTGTTTCTGGAAGTCCTTGTTGTGTAAAACTCGCGTTTAGAGCAGCCGGGGGCTGCTCAGCCCGACCACAGTCGTGATTCTGCTGTCCAGGCGACTGGGTCTGTCATGCGATTGAGTCGTGCGACTGGGTGAGTCGTGCGACTGAGCCATGCGTCTGAGTCAATCGTGCGACTGAGTTATGCGACTGTGCATGTCGTGCGACTGAGTCATGCGACTGTGTGTATGTGTGCGAATGAGTCATGCGTGCGAATGAGTGTATGCGATTGAGTCAGGTGACCGACTGAATGTATGCGATTGTGCGTGTTTCGCACGACTGGAGTCCAATCGCACGAATATAGGTTCAATCGTACGAAAGTAGCTAATTCGCACGATTGAAGGTTGATTCGTGCGTATGGAGGTTGAGTCGTGCGATTGGGTGTTGTGTGGTACGACTGAATGCCAGTCATACGAATGAAGGCTCAATCGTACGAATGAAGCTGATTCGCACGATTGAGGGTTGATTCGTGCGTATGGAGGTTGAGTCGTGCGTCTGGTCCTGTCGTGCGACTGTAATTGTTGTGTGTGATTTCCTTCTTGTGCGTGGTGTGTGTAAGCCGTGTGATGTTAAGGTAACATTAACACAGTTGCCATTGTTCGGCCACAAAGATTAAAGTCAACGCTAAAAAGGCCACAAATACTATTCAAAACAAATTAAACTAACGCTTTACAATTATCAACCGACTTATAACTATCGACACTTATCTAATACTTCTTCAATAACAATGAAACTTTTACTCAAATATCATCGACAATGGCGACAATGTCTAGTACTTGGATCTACATAAGATCTAGTACGTGTGTCTGTTTGTGTGTGTTACACGCGACCCAGCCGATACAACCCGAACCGACCGATCATTATTATGCTCTTATTTCATATCATTAATACTTAACAATAACTGTCAATAGGTGTTTGACCGTTCATTTGCATACTACATTTGGGAACTTTGATCTTACATACTTACCACATAACAAGTGAGTTTCGTGGCCCCTTTTTACGCTTATATAATATTTCAATCATTTACAACTTGGGGGAAAAGTATGCTCACCCATTTTCATTGTTGTACAACTTACTTACAATTTACATACAAGGAATCAACGTGATACTGTGTTACAAGTACTTATCTGATACATGCTTGGGTCTGCTGTGTGGCTCTATCTTTGCAACTATTTAATTCTAGTGTGGGAACCGACGGTTAGGTATTGGTAGTACTACTAGGTTGACACCCCCACCCTTGTTTGATGGTATACTAGTTGGTACCATCAGTGGCCAGGAACGGGTCCTTGGGTGAATATATGCCGACAATTTCTTTGTGTACGTCGCTAGGTTTGGTCGCAAAGCTCATTGTCATGTGATTTTACTTGTGTAGATAACTGTATTCATGGTATTCCACATCATTTATTATACAACATCACTTACTTATTTATTACTTAAACCTGCGAGCTCACCAACAATTTTGTTGACCGTTTTGAGCATATCTTTTCAGGTGATCATGCAAATTCAGGAATCTAGGTGTGTTGCCTTAGTGGAGACCCTAGGATGCATTTTTAGGACTTAACATGTTTTGACAAACAATTATTTTGAACAATGTTGATCTGTGTAAATAATTACAATCTTTTGAAACTTGTTCCCGGGTTGTGGGAATTCATATTACAATTCCATCTTTATGTGATTATGTGAATCGTTTATCATGTTTATGCTTATGGCTATGTTGTCGTGAATATTGACTAAACACGACACAAGTCCCCTTGTTGTCGGGTGTCGTCATGACACGCTTGTCATTATTTATTATATTGCATCTCTATCGCTTACCATGTGTTATGACGATCCCGATCTCGTTACATCCCTGTGTTTCCGCTTTTAGCGGGGGTGTGACATATGAAAGTTTGGATCTAGTCAATATGCCACTTGTCAATCCAAGCAACTCAAGACAGGCTGACAGATTGGCTCAAAGAATCCAAGACAGGATCACTGCAGAGTTTAGCTTAAGAAGGAGACTTAGGCAATCAGGCAATGTCATCGGTCAACTGGATGTTGAGGTGGACCCTAAGATTAGTTTCATAGGGGAAACCTTGACTGAAGGCCCAGTGGCAGAACCTGAGACCCCTGTCTCATCATCATCAACTGCTGTAGAGATTCACATTCCCTCTGAGACACCTGCTGGTGAAGGTGTTTCTCAGCCTCTCTCTGGCCAGAGCATGGATGCTACACCAAGCAATGAAGGCCAAACCTCTATCCATCCTGAGTCACAAAGGTCTGTGGGTGACAAATGGAAAAAGGATTTTGACTCCTGAGGAAATTGAGGAGGAAGAGAGAGAGAGAGAGAGAGAGAGAGAGAGAGAGAGAGAAAAGGAAGCTAAGGGGAGAAAGTTCCTCTGGGTCTTCAGGCTTTATGCAAGCTGCAATCAGGGCTGCCCCCAGACCAAATACTCAAGATGATGAGTTGAGGGCAGTCAGGATTACTTATCTGCAGACCAGGAACTATGACATTGATGAAATCATTTCTCTCCCCTTAGAACAACTAAATGAACTAGCTGACATGGAAGTGTCAAGAGAGATGAAAGAAAAAGAGGATGCAAGGTTACTTCTCCAATTCAAAGAGGAGAAAAGACAGAAAAGACTCTATAAGCATGCTCCCACTCTCTCCCCAGTTCAAGAAAGCCCTGTACAAGAAGATGTGGTTCAACAAGAACCTCAGGTAGACAAAGAAGAAGATAGGATCAAAATGATCAACTACCTGAGTGCCACAGGCTTCTATCAGGCAAATGCACTTCTTCCCTTGTCCTATGACTTTGTTGAGTTTGAGTACTTAAAACAACTTGAGCTTGAGTTAGTCAAGTAGAGAAAGACAACTAAGAAGAAGCTAAGGGAAGAAGCTGCAAAGTCAAGAGCCATCATCCAAAAGAGTATGAAGAAGTCTGCTGACAGACAAAGGATGATGAGCTTCTTGAAGCTATATGGATTCTCCGGAAGGAGACTTGGCCCTATGTCTCTATCCACAATGGATGAGCATATAAGGGTAATCAAGCAGAAGATTAAGAGTGGTGAACTGATTGACTTACATTCTCTTCCAAGTCAAGTCCCACCTGAAGTGGAGGTTAAGGTTGAACAACCTGAGACTACACAACCCAGACCTCCTGCTGAGCCTCAGCAAGCTTCATCTTCTGATCCACAGCAGGGTCAAACTCCCTCTACTTCTGAACCTGTGAGGGAGGAACATCCAACTGAGAAAGACAAGGATGATCAACAAGGTGCTGCAGACCAGTCTTCTCAGTTAAAGTCATCTAAAAGGAAGAAGAGGATGACTTCTAAACCAAAGTCTAAGAAGAAGAAGCCTAAATCATCTACCTCTACACCTCAGGCTGAGTCAGATCAACCTGAGGAAGTGCATGAAGAGGCAGCCCAATCAACTCCAATGCTAGTGGCTCCTCTGGCAGCTGAGACACCCATCTTATCCTGGACCTTCTCTACCAATCCAGAAAGATGGCATGTAATCAGAGATCAAGGTGTTGAGAATGTCTATACATGGCAAGATATAATCAACTTACCTTTGCATGACCTCTTTGAGATGAGAAGATACTATGAAGGTCTGAATGATCCTGACCTTCTCATGAAGAAGGGTATGGTCATGATTGTGCTGAAGACTACTAACATCTGAAGATCTCATAAATGTTTTGGTAGCATCAGCCTAGGGGGAGTTTGTAAAGATTCCTTTAAGTCTGATGCAAACCAAAACATACAAAGTCTCTCTGCAAGTAATGCACTAAGTACTGAAGTAGAATTGCTTCGGAAGTTTTACACCATACACTAGAAATATTCTAAGTGTAAAATCTTCCAAAGCCAAGACCAATATCTTCCGAAGCCAAATATGAAGTCTTCCGAAGCCTCAGAGACAAAGTCTTCCGACGCTTCATCTTATGAAGACAGATTTCTTCCGAAGACTTTTAGTAACATGCTTTATCTGATGTACTGTTCCATAAAGCTGGACACCTTTCCGCTGCATCTCTGTAAAGTCACCATCTTTCATGAGTTGGTGAAAAGGTCCATGCTTTTGGTAACTGTACATTGAGGTCTTGAGTCTGTAACCTTCTACTTTATGTACTTTATCCTTTTTGTAATAGATAAGGATGTGAGCTATGGCATGTCATAGTCACAAGGTCAAAAGGCAGATATGCCTTTTGATTCTACAATTGATTTTGTTTGTGTCTAGTCAATTGTATCCAGCTGGCTTTCAAAGTATAACCGGCTGTAGGTTGTAGTATAAGTATTCCTTGTTCTAGTATCTTTCTTTATGCTTTGTAACACTTGTAATAGAACTTGAGAAAGCAATATACTGCATCCTTGAAACCCAAATCTCTTGTTCTGTCTCTTTATTATTACTTGTGTTCTTTGTATCATTATCTTGGTTAATCCAGTTTACTGTTTGATCAAGTTTAGTTAATCTTCTCTTTGTGTTGCTGTGTTGTAATTGTTAAGCCCTTAACCGGTCCTGCAATTAGTTTGTCCACTCCTATCCAAAATATGATTCTAGCATGCCCCCCTCTAATAATTTAAAAGTAAATCTTTTAAAAGAGAGAACATAAAACTCACCTCACAGGTAAACAACGTAGTAACTGAAAGCAAATAATAACAATAAGTAATGTAGCAAAGTCTGAATGCGTAACTTGACCTACTCGTGTCCTAAATCATATACAACACTTTAAGGTCTAAACAATGTTTCTACTATACAAGTTGGTCATATGTCCAAAACTCACCCAACTAAGCTAGACAAGAATACTCATTTTATTTTCAACAGTGTGACTCGACGACCGTTGGTGACACATTGGTGAATTTTAAACATAATAATTGCTTTATACATATATATGTTATAGTTATTACAACCAATATATAAACCCAACTTGTGAAAGCATTTTAGTTAACTAAATGAACTTATTTAATTACGTGAGTTTACTACATCTTAGTAAATATCTTAGCTTGATATAAAAGTATATATCATGAACTTTAAATTTAGTGTAATGGCTTCAAAATATATATTTTGATAACAAGGGTAATAATAGTAAGTTTTCGGGTGTCTTTTAAGAAATATTGTTAGTTGAATGACAAAACTTAAATTTTATGACAAAGTCTTAAATGAATTTTAAAGCTAATACAAGATACTAAAGATAGAAAGAAACAAGTCATTTGAGCCATTTTTAAACAAGTTATGACCTCTTAAACCCTAACAATAAGCCAAAATTATATAGATTCTATTTTTAATTTTCTAACTAATTTTTAAAATATCAAAACTCCATAAAAATTACAAAACCACTTGAGTTTAAAATATGACTCTTTGAACTTGATTTTAGACCCAAAAATCATCGAGATTGGTTAAGTATACACCAAGGACCCTTTGAAGTCAGGTTATGCTTTCTGCCAACATCAGTTAACTAACATTTTAGTTTTATTTTCACAACATTTAATTATATAAACCCTTGGGTGAATGTTTTCAAAACAACCACTATATAAACATAAAATTAGAGTTACTAGAAGAAGAATCCTCCCTTTAAGCGGACAAGAAGAAGGATTTTTAGAAAAAAGAACCTTGAATACTAGGATGAAACACGTTGCTTTCACCTTGGATGTCTTGTGTCACCTGAAAAACTTGAATCTGGAGGATGCGTGTGTGTTTTAACCGAGAGCAAGAAGGAGAATATAAGAGGTGGAAAGTTTTTGTGGTGTTCTTTCAAATGGTTTAGGCTTGATTGTATAGTCAACATTTGCGAATGTTTAATGGGTTATTACCAATGGGTAAGGGATTCTTTGGAGACAAATTGTGATGCGATTGGTAAAGAGGCGACAAGGGAGGTGATAAGAGAGAGATTGATAGTGATGGTGTCAACCATATAGGGGATAGGGGCTATAGGATAGTGATGTGATGATTAATGAGAATTATATGGTATAGGTTAGTTAGGGTAATTGAACGCTGTCTTCTGACTTTAACGTTTGTCAACGCTTATAATCCTACCTATTAAATAATATATTATTAGGTGTTATATGCATGTATCCTTATTGTTGATTGCTAGATTATTAATATTATTAAAATGTGTTATACACATAAAATACAAACATGCATGTTAAAATGCAAAATAAATTTCGTATGTGTATTAATATGCATCATATTATATTCCACATACTAAGTTTCTTTGAAATACAATTTCAAGCTTTTTAATAGTTATCACTAACGTTTGTGTGTGTCGTGTTAATTTGCATGTGGCCTGATAATTTTTATAAATCATCGATGCATGTTATGTGACGAATGAACTTTGTTATGCATGCAACAACATAATTAATTAAAATTAAGTCTAATACATTATTGTTTCATTGGTTTGGTTGGTAGCCACATACTTCCCTTGTTAAAGGAATTTCATACTGGAATTTATCTTGTGACGTCTTCTTGTGATGTATCATTGAACAAAAGAGGATACTTGAGTCTCATATGAGATTTGTGTTCCCAAGTAAATTTTAGTTCTCGTTTAGAGAACCTTTACTATAGGAATGCGACTTTGTTTCAGTATTATCCATGGCTTTCATCGGTTCATCAACAAAATGAAGCTTGCTATCAATGTGAATCTCCTCAAGTGGTATAACAAATGCTCTCATCTATCCTGTATTTCTTTAGATTTAATACATGGAATTTGTCATGTACACTATTGAGTTCATGAGTTAGCTTAAATCGATAAGTTACGGGGCCAACCCTAGCCAATATTTCAAATGGTCTAATGTATTTAGTGAGCCCTAAATGTAATAATGCTTTTTCAGGGTGAGACTTTCAAAATACTTTGTCCCCAACTTGGAATTACAAAGGTTTGCGTCTCATTTTGGCATAATTTTTCTGACGATCTCTAATGACTTTGAGCTTGTCTTTGATCTTGAAAATTATATCTGTTGTTTCTTGCATGATTTCAAGGCTGAGTTGGCTTTCACCAACCTATGCCTAACATAATGGTGATCGGCATTTTCGACCATAAAGTAGTTCGAAAGGCGCAACTTTGATGCTAGTGTGATAACTATTATCATAGGAAAACTTAAATAAATGTATATGAGCATCCCAATTGTTTCTAATATTCATCACATAAGCTCTGAGCATGTCTTTCAACGTCTAAATAGTCATTTCACATTGACCATTGCTTTACGTAATGATTGCCAGAACCTTGAACTGAAGCAACTATCTCAATCCGAGATAATAAAAATTGGCACTCCATGTCTTGATACGACTTCTTTCAAACAAATCCCAATTTATATCCAAGCACACTCTAGCCGAAATCCCAATTTCTAGCCAAGCACACTCTAGCCGAGATCTATGCATTAGCTCATAATAATGCCATCTTTATCCTTAGATATCGATACTTATGCATATCAATCAAATCTAACTTATATTAATTCAAAATCGAGTGAAAATCCTTATTTTTTACGATTTGCCAAGCTCTAGCTCTTGGTCTAACTTTCTTTCGCTCTAGATAATTCAGGAAACTTAAGTGTAAGGAACTCCCATTGGGTGGCTTTCTGTATATAGATAGTAGCTTTTTACGATATAAAACTTTCACATTTGCCATGTTTGGTTCTTAATTAAAAAACCCCTTTCTTATTCCTCTTCTTAACCTTATACAAATTATAAAATGTTAAAATAATATATTAGATATATTAGTTGTCATTTTAGCATTGTGTTTTGTATACTAGAAGTACAATGATGTTATTTTATCATTATGTTTTTCAAAGCTTATCATTTTGAAAAATAAAATGGTGTTAATGAAATACACAACGCTGAGCAGTAATTACAATGAGCTGGAAAGCATAATATTTTTATGTATGTATATAATGGCGATGTACTCGTTTTAAAAATAAAAAATATTTGCTTTTATGGTTTAATCTTTATTAAAAAATAATGTCATGTATAAAAATTGTTGTGCACAAGACTGTATACAAAGTAATGGAGGGTTTGGGCAACATCACCACCACTGTATCGATCTCCCTCCAAGTTGATTTGTGCAGGGAATACTTATTGCACCTATTTTCGAGCATTGGATCCAACTGGCTGTTGGCCAATGACTAGTTAAATTTTAAATTTTGTTTCCATGATTAGAGGAAATGTAATATAAATGCTAGCGATGCTTTGAAAACGGACTATGGTCTAATTTCTTGTCCAGAATTACGGAATGGCGTAATCTAGATTGCAGCTTAGGAAGTGTAAGGTGCTTTCCTAAGTGGTCGCTAGTTCTAAAAACAAGACATAAAAATCAATCCTTTATATGAACAAAGACATCTAAGTCTGTCAAGTACAATACAAAGTAATTTGGATGCACAAGGAACTCTATCTGACCTAAACGATGATGATGATGAGGAGGAGAGTCTAGAAGAACCATTATGACCGCCTTGGAGGAATACAGGTAAACATGCATCATCGTCAGCAGTACCCAAACATATAACTATGGTTTTTTTATTGAGTAGGTTGGCACAATTTAACAAAATATAATTGAGAAAACTTTGGGTAAAGTAAGAAGTTAACAAGAAATATGATTTTAAAATCTTATCTGCCACCATCAATCATCAAGTCAAACCGGTCTACATAACGAAAAATCAACTAGTTCAAAAAATTGCAAAGGGGATATTCGATGTTTTATTATTTAATCTTAGCTTTAATCATATGTTATTATTATTAATTAATGTTTATCTTTTATTAGTCAATCTATAGTTATACGTTATTTTGTATTAAACAATAAAAAAAATTAAAATTAATCTTAACTTTTTATTAAAAAAAAAGAAAAGATTTAAAAAAACGAAAAAGTGAAATGTGAACTAAAAATGAAAGATAGAGTAAAAAGGTCTGACGTAACGCTAAAGTAACAAAAGATGTTGTAAAATAAAAATAATCAATACACATGACCTTATAAAACACGAAGATTGAATTCTACAGATACAACTTGAGTAGTTAGTGACTTAGTTCACATTGAAGTTGCCTAGTTCACTTTGAAATCTATCACTAGAATTCCAGGCTAACTCAATTCAACAGGTTTCTCACTATAAATACAAAAGTTAAAAACACGTCAACTTTCTTAGTTGCGGTTCAACTTACAAGAACAACCAAACCGATAAAATGTCCAACTCCAGTTTAACCAGCCAGATCGACCGGTCCCCTGGTTGTTTACCTTCTATTCGAAAAGACGCGCGTGGGTCCCACCTCTTTTCCATCGCCACGTCAGCCCTCTTATTCCATCGCCACGAACTAATCGGGGCGTGATCGCGCGCACACAAAACTGGAAGGAATCTGAATCTTCTTTTTCCCCCAAAAATATTTCGAAATAAATAACATCACATCATCTATACATACACATGATCGTACCTATATATAGCCAAAAGGGAAAGATATACGCACAGATCTGTATAGTAATCTGAATGCAATCGATGCTATTTGTTACTTTTCGCCTTTTGCTGTTTGCGTGATTCTGATAATCGTTTCATCTTAGGGTTTATCGCCTCACTCTTCCAATCGAAGTCGTTTTCTGTTCTTCGGATCATTACGGACATACATATACAGTTTGTAAGTACTCATCTTCATGTTTGGATGGTTAATTGTTTGTGTTTGCAGTTTCCGATGATTTGTGTGCGTGTGTGATTGTTTCGACTTGAGTTTTGTGGAAATTGGGGGATAAGAGATTGTTAGATGGTAACGATCACTGTATAGACGTTTTGTTAACTGGAAACATAGAATTTTGTTTCTGAAGTAGGGTTTATTGTAGTTTAGTTATTGTTGAAATAATTGGTGACAGAGAATTTGGACATGTGTTTGTTAGGGTTTTTGATTGTAGGCGCAACTATTGCTGGTTGTAGGGTGTGGGGGTTTGGGTGGTAGAAAAATTTGACTGGCATAAATTTGGTTGAACACAAATGGAGACATGGGTGAAGATTAGGGTTTTTGAATGTTTTAGCATTTGGTGTTATTATTGTCTGTCAGATTTGATATCACTCTATCTCATGATCACACGATTTATTGGTGTTTTGTAGGAAATATACTTCTGTAATTAAGTTCTTTTCAGAAAGAAAGAGGTCTAGGGTTATCTACTTCCAGATTAAGTTTTGAAGACAAGCATATTGCAGATTGCAGGACGACTTCAAGAAATTGTAAACTAATCTTTACATGTTGGATTCCCTCTAAACTTAGTAATCCTACATGGGAATTCTCAATATCTGCATGATGGCATCAAATGCGGGCATCATTTATATCAATAGTATATGAGGTAGAACTTGTAGAATGCATAATACTCGAAATTAGAGGATGGATGACTACAGCCAACCTGAGATTTTACCTCCGGCATGGATAAACAAGAATCCATCTGAATTAGCTGAATCGCGTATCTTCATCATCTCTTGCTTTGTTGCTGGCGTTATTGGTATCCTAACTATTGTGTATACTGCTCTTCAATGGAGAAGAAACAACAGTTTGAGTTTGATGAAAGCTAGTGCAAGGAAAAAGAAGGATCCAAAATCAAGAAACAAGGTTCCTCTAGCTGCTCATACATGGTATCTGGAGCCTGGATCACGTGGTAAAAACTTTAATTGTTGTGTGTGCTTAAAATCACTGTCATCCTCCCAGACTCTTGGACCCATGGCAGCTTCAGATAGTTTTATTCACCGTTGTAGCATATGTGGGGCTGCAGCCCACCTCAGTTGTTCAAAAAAGGCTCACAGAGATTGTAAATGTGTATCTATGATTGGGGCTACACATGTACTGCACGTATGGGCTATCCGATGGACCGAGGTGGTTGACCAACCTGATGAAATCTCATTTTGCAGCCATTGTGAAGAGCCTTGTAGCACTTCTTTTATTGGTGGCTCACCAATATGGTGTTGCTTATGGTGTCAACGGTTGGTTCATGTTGACTGTCATAGTGGTCTTTATAGTGACACAGGTGATGTTTGTGATTTGGGCCCGTTTAGAAGGCTAATTGTGTCACCTCTTCATGTTAAGGAATTGAGTCGGTCTTCATCAGGTGGAATCTTGAGTTCTATCACTCACGGAGCCAATGAGATTGCATCTTCTGTACGGGCTACTATTAGAAACCAAAGCAAGAAAACAAAGCAAGGAAATGAAGTCTCTATGGAAAGTAGTAATGGTGGTTTAGGGGAATCATCCACAGAAAGCACAGTAGACAGTAATTTAGTAAATGATGCCTCAAATAAAACACAAGAAAACCAAAATGGGAACATAAACATAGAGGGTACAAGTGAACAACAAAATGGTGATGTGGTCAAAAAGTTTGGTAGAAAGTTGAGTTTTAAAAGAAGCTTATCAAATAGTCAAAGAGATGAGTCCTACATAGCAGGAATGAAGCAGAAGTATGAGTTGACTGATCTGGGTCCAGATGCAAGACCTCTTTTAGTCTTTATTAACAAGAAGAGTGGTGCTCAACGCGGAGATTCACTCAGGCTTCGGATGAATATACTCTTGAATCCTGTTCAGGTCAGTTCATCATAAGTAGTAAAGTACAAGTGGCAAGGTGGGTGGGTCTGGTGGCCGAGTAAGGGGGTATATGTCAAAACTCTCTCAGGTTGTAAGGGCTAGGTGAAACAATCTTAATTGCTTATATGAATAGTTAGTGCGTTAACCATGATTGCAAAAATAGTTCTGTTAATAAAAAGAATTTAGGAGGTTCCCTTTTGTAGACGGTTTGACCCATTTGATTCTTTCCTCTCATAGCAAACTCCTTCAATTTGAGTCTTTTGAGATTAAACACAACCCATATCGACCCATTTTCAAATGATAGTATTGAAATTGACACCTCTATTATGAGGTTTTAAAATACTCACGGGGCATGCTTTTATGAAGGTTTTCTTTCTCAGCTATTTAATTGGGCCAATAACGAGGTTTATCATTTCTGTAACTGCTGAATTTGGCAAAAAGATGCCATTTCATCTCTCAAATTATGGAGAGAGAATAAATTTGTAATTGTTATATTCTTAAACTTAGATGTTTTGCGTTGTGCTCAAAGTTATTACTCTTAAGAGATAGCTCATGTGCATGTCTTTAGATTTAACTTAGATTGTTCTTTTTTTTTGGTTACACAAATACAAGTAAACCTTAGTTTTTAACCTTTTGAACCTAATGCTGCTTGTAGTATATTCTAAATGGAAAAGGGAATTTGAAAATGTGTACAGGAATAGCAAACTCATGCCAAACATTCTCTTACAAGTCAACTTTACAATGATTAATTTAGCTACTTTCTCATCATCAAAAGGGCGCTTCATAGTTATGTTTGCCTATTTGACTATTTTTGAAAATAATGGTGCTTTAAATTTTTCTAGGTTTTTGAGTTGAGCTCAACAGAGGGTCCGGAAGTTGGTCTTTATCTGTTTAGAAAAGTACCCAATTTCAGAGTTCTTGTATGTGGCGGGGATGGGACGGTTGGATGGGTACTAGATGCCATTGAAAAGCAGAATTTTGTTTCTCCCCCGCCAGTTGCTATTTTGCCAGCTGGAACTGGAAATGACCTGGCTAGAGTTCTAGGTTGGGGAGGCGGTTTGGGTTCTGTGGAGAGACAAGGAGGCCTCTGCACAATGCTGCAAGACATAGAGCATGCAGCTGTAACCATTCTTGACCGTTGGAAGATTTCTATAACAAACCAAAAGGGAAAACAGCTTCGTGCCCCAAAATTTATGAATAATTATCTTGGTACGTGAAATGTGATTTCTTTAGAATAAATCAAAAATCATTTTTTATAGGCTTTCATGTTATACCTGATTTTGTTATCATCTCATCACATGGATGCTCTTAAAACATGTTACTACAGGGGTAGGATGTGATGCAAAGGTTGCTCTAGAAATTCACAATCTGAGGGAAGAGAATCCAGAGAAGTTCTATAACCAGGTGTGTGTGCCATTATATGCTCTTTCCCTCGTAAATGTATATATAGGGTCAACAGAAAGAAGTTAGTATTACAAACTGGCCAAAGGATATCTGTTAAATTATGCCTGGAATGCTCGCTTAATACAAAGAATCCATATAGGGCTCATTTGATTTATTTATGTTTTCTGTTCTTCACTCTGGTAGAACTGGGGTGGGGCACATGTTATTAACTTAATGTCGCTGACTATATAGAATATATTAACTAGTTCTTTATCATTCATTTTCGAACACATTCAAGTGAATCACTTTATCATTGTGTATTGTATTCACTTGGAATTAGATGTGGCTTAAATGGCCAATGATGTGCATTTATAAAGTGGCAGTTGGTCATATTTTCTTCCCTGTGATTACTTCATCTTACTAAGCTGAAATTAATTTGTTTATGGTTGCAGTTTATGAATAAAGTTTTGTATGCTAGAGAAGGTGCTAGGACCATTATGGATAGAACATTTGCAGATTACCCTTGGCAAGTTAAAGTGGAGGTTGATGGCGTTGATGTTGAGGTCCCTGAGGTTAGTTCAACAGGTTTTCATCAGAAAGAAACAACATCCAAGAAACTGTTTGTCCAAGAGATATATTCTGTTATTCATATTATTTACACATCAATCACACAATCTCTGACCTTACCTTTAGCAGGGCCAGTTGATGTGTCTTTTTAAATTAGAATTGGATAAACTTTTTTTGTTATCACTACAAAAATCTTGTTTGTGGGTCGACCCCTATTATTATCCAAGATAATTTCAGTTATTCTATTACTTGTAAATAATTTTTATTGTTTACCTTTTCCAGGATGCTGAGGGTGTTCTTGTTGTCAATATTGGAAGCTATATGGGTGGTGTAGACTTGTGGCAAAATGAAGATGATAACTATGACAATCTTGATCCTCAATCTATGCATGATAAGATACTTGAAGTTGTGAGCATATCAGGGACCTGGCATCTTGGGAAGCTTCAGGTAACATCACTTCACAAATGCAGTTTATATTGCATTTGCTGTTAAGGCACTCTGATTTCTGTTCTGGTAACCAACTTATTTTAGGCAAAAAAACATGGAAGTTTAGAAATATTGATTTCAGGTAATTACCTAAGACAATCTTTTTTCATGTGTCATCCCTTGAAAAAAAGCCAACATTGTCAAAAGTTACTAACACGTCTGCAAATTCAAAATTTTGGCCGGTTAGCGGTCAACAGATTAGACAACCTTAGATCAATTTATATGGAAGTTGGTTACCTTTTATGCAATTAGCCGGAACTATAATCTCTCTTTGTTTCTAGTTCCCTCATTTTAACCACACATTGTTGACATGAGGAAACGAATTGTTTTCTTTATTTTTTTTATTTTTTATTTTTAAAGAGGAAGTATATTAAATAATTCCCAGGTAGGGCTTTCTAGAGCTCGGAGGCTTGCACAAGGCCGGACCATTAAAATTCAGCTTCTTGCTCAGTTGCCTGTTCAAATAGATGGTGAACCATGGATGCAGTCACCATGCACATTAACCATTTCACATCATGGCCAGGTTCTCTCTCTCTCTAATGTGGACGTAATTATTTGCTTTTCTTACCATAATTCCCTATTAAACTGGTCACGTTATCAATGGCTGAAATAAACCTTGTTATCTGAATTTGTGAGAGGAAGTTGATTTAATTGCTTAACTACTCGTACCAGAAAATTACATTTCTTGACCCGTTACCCAACCTGCCTAACTTCCATTCTATCACCTTAACTTACATTAATTCATCTAGATTGGATTCACCTATATATCCTTACATTCATTTAACTATATAAAAAGTTGAAGTCATTAGTCTTTTCTTTTTATTACTGATTCACATTGTCTAACCCGGGGCTTATATAATGAGCTGAAGTTTTGTTGGGTTTGGTGATGATTAGGCCTTCATGCTGAAAAGATCTTCAGAGGAACCTCTTGGTCATGCAGCAGCTATCGTAGCTGATGTGCTGGCGAATGCTGAAACGAATCACTTGATAAGTGCGTCACAGAAACGAGCTCTTCTTCAGGAAATGGCACTCAAACTATCCTAGAACACGTACTACTTGTGGGTTTTACTCGTAGCAATTCGTATATTTATATTTTACAGTTCTCGTCTTTTAACCTCTCTTGTCATATGAGTTTCTTTGAGTCTTGTATACAAACCATGTAATAAATATAATATGAAAAAGTTTTGATCCGGTTAATCTTTTAAGGATGTACCATAACCATAATCGACTCCTTCGTAAAAAACTGGGTTGGGTTGAAAAGACCAGCCTAGTGACTATTATTGTATACCTAAAATTGCAGAATCCATGCAAACGTGATGATATCGTCCGCAAGGAGCAATGTAGTGCAATGTTAGCCTCAAGCAGACAGACTCAACCCTAACACTAAATCAGATTATTGGTTATTGAATCTAACACTCATACGCTCATGCATACGTATACATGTATTTTTACGGTCCATCAAGGAGACTGGACTTCTGTTTGTTACATATCCTTTAATTAAGGAGTCCATTTATTTTAAATAAGAAAAGGTTTTCTATGTTTTCTATATATAGAAAACAAAAATCAAGATTAAAAACTAGTAGTATAATTGTTTTAATACCCAACATGAATTAGATGGTGATTCGTTGAATTCATATTGAACTAGTTTTTTCTCCGCGCGCTATGTGGCGGAGTTTGGTAAATTTTCTCAGACGCAATGCTGTGTTGCTTTAGTCGTTATCTGTTTGGCTCGTCAGGATCCATAAAATCGAAGTTTGGTTGCGAAACTTAAAGATACTAAACTTTAGTGGTGGAAATTGAAAAAAATAAATAAAACATCACTATAAATAGTTTAGTGGTCAAACTCTAAATTTTGTTGACTAAAGTAAAAAAAATTAGAGTCCAAACTCTCATATTCAATACTTTACACTCTCTCGCTTCGTCTTCCCAACTATTCTTTATAATCAGATCGAATGCTCATTATGGCTTCTCTCCCACTACTCCACAATACTTTAAAGGCCAAAGTCACGCGCAATATGACGAGAGTCAGGTCAATTGTCCCATACGTAATGTTGCGTAACTTTGGTTAGTATTTGTCCAGTTCGTCGGAAACCATAAAATCAAATTTTAGCAGCGAACTCAAAGATACTAAACTTTAGTGGTCAAACTCAAAAAAAGAAAATTTCAACATAAATATTTTAGTGGCCAAACTTTAAGATCCTAAACTTTAATAGTTAAGGTAAAAAACAAATCGGTGGCCAATCTCTAAAATCATAAGATTTAGTGGCCAAATTCAGAGAACAAATCGACGGTTAAAATATAAAATACTAAACTCTAGTGGCCAAACTTGATAAAATAAAGTTTCATTATAAATAGCGCTGTAATTTAAAATCCTATTAGTAGCCAAAATTAAATAACAAAAGTTAATGTCAGAAATGAAAGAAACTTAAAACTAATGTGAAAAAACTTTAAAAAGTCAAAAGGGGACTATTCATTTCCCATCTTCAACAATAGAGTAATGATGACAATTCGAATTTACGTACACCATATGCGACATTCTTTGTATCTAAAATATATATATGTAAATAGTGTTAGCGAACTATTATTGATATTCTACAATTATTTCATACATCTAAAAATGAAATTTGGTTTTTGAACACGTTTTTAGTTTTGTTTTATATAGTTAAGTAGATTTATGACAGGTTACATAAGTATTATTAACCCATTTTCGGTAGGCTTATTACACTAATTACAAGGTGTTCACTCCTTTGTATCTACCATTATAGATACAAAGGTTCCAACATATTAGAAACAAATACACCTAAATCACATATCCATGATAGAACGAGTCACAGTAATAGCCATCGCTCTCAAGTCTCAACTACCCATGTCTTTGTAGTTTGCACCTCTTCTTGGGTCTACGCTCTCAAATTTGTTTAGTCTTTTAACCATCCACAATGTCGAATGTGAAAGTAGATATAAATTTCCTACACTTGTCTAGGGGAGATGTTGCGCCATGACACCAAATACAATGGATGCATTTAGGCTTTTAAGTTGTAGATGAGAGAATTTTATACATGACATTCTATGAAACATTCATCAATAACCATTAATAAAATTAGCAGTCAACAAAATAGACAATATTGGTGTGAAGGCTTGGATTACAATTGTGATTGGTTTGCTCATAGAGGCTTTTAACAGGAAGCCAGGAAGTATATTGGTGCACATTGTTGCAAGGTAAGGGTATACAATGTCTTTTAGGAGGTCTATAGGTGTGTTATCTAATTATTCATTGTAGGAATTAGGTTCACTTTTATATTAAAAAATAATAATTCTAACGATACTCTCGTTAGCCATGAGAAATATTTTAGTACAATACGTTTACAAATACGACAAAAAAAATAAATATAAACAATATTTATTTACCAAACTTGATTCGAACAAACGTCTTTAGTATATACTCCAACGAGTCTTCACATAAAATTCTTGACACGAGTCTTCATCACGTTTGAATCTTCAACTATACCCCTTGACTACAACAAATAACAAACAAAAGATTGACGGTTGTGGCTGAGGATCGTGTTAGACACGGGTCCCTTAAAACAGATTTCGCGTCTCTACTCAAGACAACGCGTCTGTCTCCCAGGGTACAACAGCCAAAGCAGTATGTACTGCCGGGGAGTGCCTCGGCCCGAGAGATCACCGGATAAAGTATGTGTTATGATATTATATAGAACAAGATTAAAGATGATGGTGTATGAAGAACAATTTAGAGAGTGCTCCTCTCTAAATTTCTATAAAAACTTGGATACTAAAGAAAATATATTTCTTCCTCTTCCTCTTCTCATCATCATGAGTTTGTTTATATACTCATGCTAATAAGTTCATATAATGTGAGTTTTATGATTCACAACCAAAACTCTCATTTGATTTATGAAATGTTTTATGAGATCAAATTAGTAACTCTTATTTTATTCATGACAAGTTTAATATCAATTTTAATAAAAATTATGATCCATAATAGACATTGATAATATTTATTAAAAGACTTGGTCAACATAAAACATCCATGTTAATCAATACATGGCTTTATTAGTATTATTCAAGAAATTACAAAATTTCCTACAATAATCACCCAAGTTTTACTTTCTTCATTTCGACCACTCAACTTCGAGCATCGATATCTAATTCATCTTAGCTTCAGTTTGGACATGGTTAGTTCGTTACAAAACGAGAACTTAAACCAATAAATAAATAACTATTTATATAAAAACATATAAATATAATTATTTTGTGTCCAAAATTCCAACAATCCCCCACATGAATGGAGATCGATCAAAACACATAAATTCCCAATGAAAACTCGACAGTTGAGTCTTGCAGGATAGGTTGGTGTTCCCATTGAACCTTCCTTTGTGAAGCATATTTAGCCTACTGGTGGTGTGTAGACGTGATGTCTTTGAACAGACCCCGTTTGGTGTAGACGACAATATACATTCACACAAGACTCTCCCTAGTCGGGCACATCCCCTCATTGTCGTGTCCGTTATGGTCATGGATCACTATCCTGGTTCTGCAAGAGCTCTAGGATTTGCGCCACCCCACAAATCCATTCGAAGCGACCCCACTTCTCTCTAACATAGGTGATTCCATGAATCATTAAAAGCATTATGGTTATATTGATTCCCACAATCATTTAACCTGAATATGCTTAACCTTTCCTTGGTCACTGGTTCAGGGTACTCCCCTAGAGTGAATGGACTAGGAAGTTCGTGACTCCCTTTTTGTTTTAGGGTACTCCCCTATAGTGACTCTGTTGGTCATATGATTAAGTTGTCCTATTGAACCTAGATCTTGGGATCTCCAGTCAACTAGGTTAGGTTTCCCTCATATTCCCCTTTTTCCTACGGGCTTTAGTCCAATTCCTCTCTATCTCATCTCGTTTCATTCCACTGGTTGTTTGGATCCAAAATTATTATCTATCACTTTGTCAAGTCGATATAGATAACTTCAATCGAGATAAGTTTTCATGATGTGTTCTTAACTCGTAAGTTAATAATGTCTTTTATGAAACTTCTAAGTGTATTTAAGAATACAATTCTTATTTCAAGACGAACACATCTCTATTATGTCTTTGATAGAAGACATGTATCAAAATTATAAATCTAGCCAATTAGAATTTGAGTATATCATAGACTTCTTATGACCTTTGTGTACTACACTAGATCATGTGTTTGCAATATCTTTGGATTGTCAAAATCCATATTGCTAACATTTTATTTTCAAATGAAAGAAACCCCCACATTTAAGTGTTATTAGATAACATCCATATAAGATAATGAAAGGTTCTCCCTTTCTAAATATGTTTGAGAAAACTTCTCACAAAACCATTTCTACATACCCTAAAGGGTTGTTTCTAAAATGGCATCTCCCCCATATTTCTTGCAATTTGATTTCAAAGTGAGGTTTGCTATCGGACAAACCTAGAAAACTGAGTCCTCCTCATTAAGCTTTGTATACTAGATAACATTATCTAGTTAGTTAAGTTTTTCATAGGTTATATCAACCTCCTTGAACCGAATGAATATCCTCTTTCAACTTTGTCTATACATAATTGACCTCCTTAGAGCATCATAATTGATAAGTACTAGGCTAGCATGCTTTAGACTACAGTACTTTAGCATGTAAACAGAAGATGCATCATATCCTTCACAGCTTTAAGGAATAACGCATTATCCCTTGTCCATATCCATATCTTATTATAGACAAATCATGAGACTTATTCGTCATCATTCGGTTTAGGAACATAACTCATTTTCCTTTAAACCTCTCATCCACAAGCAAGTTACCAGTCATAACGCTAGACCCGGTAGTCGCCTCAGCACCAACTCAGCAGCAGCCAGTCGGTAGTAACTACCGGAACTCGACATTACCACAATAGGTTGGTAGCAACTCAAAGGCAAGCTCGGTACCAATCTAGCATACACACACTTCAGTAGTTGGTATTGAGTTAAGACCAAGATCTCAGTAGCATCTTTCAAAACTACTCAACCGACTTTCAAGCACAACAGTACGAGTGTGCGAAGTGCAAAGGGCACTATCTTCCATTTGACTTATAAAGACTTAGTAATAAGTCTTGATTCAATTCACTTTGGTGAACACATTTATCATTAACAAGATAAATGAAACTCGTCTACAATCAATATTACATTAAGATAGAGTCAAACATATTGACACTAAATAATATGTAATTCATAAATTTTGCCTAGAGTTATTGGCACACATGTATTGTTGTTCCCTTTAAGCTATGTATAACAAGGATACTTTTCCAAACGAAAGAAAAATCCTCCACATAACTTTAAAAACATTAAGATGGTAGACGCATCAACATTTAGATCTTTCAAAATGAATTTAGCAAAATTCATTAAAGATAACATATATTGCTTTCATATGTAGATTTATCCACACTTGTGAATCTTTATGATAATTTTAAATGAAGTTTATCGGTATATCTCATACTTGTGTATTTCATCTCAATACACTTATCATATTTTGATCTCATGGTATTGTATTTCATTTGATGTCTCATCTTCGACACTTAAAACAATTCAACAACTCTCAAGTTGTTTTCTATGCAAATCTCTTATTGCACTATCCGTTTAAAGTTATATATTTCCATTTAAATTATTTCCTTCAAAATCATTTTGAAAGTCATAATAGAAATTAATTTATTTCGTTGTAAATATTACATGTGTTATCTTAAGATATTGAACACAAATAATAATACAACCGAAAATGAAACGTAAAGTGTAAAACACTTTTTAATAATAATTTAAACGGATAAGAGTTACATCTAGACATCAAATCTCAATGTGTTATTAGTTATAACACTTTCATCATTAGCAATGATATCGATTATATGGCATGTCTTGAGGTACTCCCTCAATATACTTTATACACTCATACGATCAAGTTTCTCATCTTATCTTGAAACTCTAATATAAATAGTCAAAATCGAAAGAAAAAATACAAAGTTATGTATACACTATCTTATTCATAAGTAGTTGTATTTGAATAATTATTTCTATTCACAACAACCTCGAGTTGTTTTTTTTCGAATAATCTCATCGAGACTATTATGTGATTTGAGACGCGTTACTTCTCACATGAGTAGCTAATCATTTTAGATTGCAAAACATATATTTTATTCATTCAAAACATTTTCTAGCTTTGCAATTTTTAAAAATATATCATTTTTATTTTATCTCTTGATCACAATAGTCAAAACCATAAACTATAAAAATGGTTTTATAGTGTAAATTAATATCTAACACGCTCGTTAGAAGACAAACAATTACAAACCGTTTTTTTCAAAAAAATTATTTAACATTTTTCGATTTGTAGAATAAATCGTTTTAACACATTTATTACAGAATGAACGTTTTTAAACACATTTTGGTTTATACACATAAACCGTTTCTAACAAATGATTACAACAATCATTTTAAATATTGCGGTTCTTATTACATAGACTGTTTTCTAACATGCTCGTTAGAAAATAAATGATCACAAATATCATTTTAAGCTTATTGGTTAGAAATAACCACTTGTAACCCATACGTTAGAAATAAACGAATACAAAGATCGTTTTAAAAACTTTCCAATTTATATAAAATAAATCTAGTTCTAACTTACTCGTTAGAAATAAACAATTACATAAATCGTTTTTATATATATAAAATATAATCCGGTTCTAACACGCTTGTTAGAAATAAACAACTACAAAAACATTGTTTTTAAGCTTATCGGTTTATATAAATAAACCCGCTTCTAACACGCTTGTTAGAACTAAACGATTACAAAATCGTTTGTAAGCTTCTCGTCTCATATAAGAAAGACTATTTCTCTTTTTGTTGTTGCAAAACACTAGTTTTAATTTCTTTCTAAAACAAAATTTGGTTTTGCTTAAATCATTGTAATCATGAATAGTTTTGAAACTATAAACCCATGATTTTTTTAATGGCTTTTAGTAATTAAACCATCTCTAACACACACGTTAGATTGTTAAACATTTATAAAATATTTTAACATATGATAGAATCAAGGTATTTGTTTGGTAACTCTTTATTTTGAATTTTAGATTGTACTCCAATCTTTAATAAAATCCAAACATGGTATTGTACTATGTTATTTCCCAAAAAAAATTTGATTTTCAACAAAAATCTCAACTAATATTTTCTTTAACGTTTCGTGAACCCAAAAAATAGTAATAGGTTTTTAAAATCCAATCTCGAAATCTGTTTTAAGATTGTAGGAATTAGGTTCACTTTTATATTAAAAAATAATAATTCTAACGATACTCTCGTTAGCCATGAGAAATATTTTAGTACAATACGTTTACAAATACGACAAAAAAAATAAATATAAACAATATTTATGTACCAAACTTGATTCGAACAAACGTCTTTAGTATATACTCCAACGAGTCTTCACATAAAATTCTTGACACGAGTCTTCATCACGTTTGAATCTTCAACT